>PYXC01001496.1:0-166205 GCA_015244755.2 Tenualosa ilisha
GACACTCTGCCCCTACAACAGCCACAGCAGTCCCACAGTTCAATTGATGGCAGAGCACACTGGAGGCCCTCATATCCCAGGATGCATCACAAACTGTGCCCCACTCTCTGAGGTACTTGAGCTCCACTCGGCCTGAGCAGAAGTCACTGCCATGTGCTAATCTGGTATCAGTATATCCTGGACAGAGCAAAGACAATAATAAAGCCTTTAACACTGCCTATATAAACAAAATTCAAATCAAATAAAAATACAGACTCACATGTTGTGTAATCTGTGTGGTTCAGCAAATATTATGCATTAATACCTAAAAGTATTTTCTAAAACATTAATATTATTTCCAACTACATAGGTACTAACTAGAACAAACTATCCCCACAGCTCTGGCATGTGAGCAGTTGTGATTTGGAGTTGATGAGCAGAGATGAATGTGAGTCTCATTTCCTCCACACTGGATCTCCTCTGACCACACCTGGTCCTCTCCCTCTCCAAATGCAGCTGCTCCCAGCACCTCTACAGGAGCCCCACAGTCCAGCTCTCGACACACAACCTCTGCATCCTGCCAGTCAAAGGCAGTATCACACACTGTTCCCCACGTGAACCCATTAATGCGAGAGAGGGGGAAAGGGGGTTTTAGGAGTTTTAAGGAGGAGAATTACGTTTGTACCGAGTAGCGCTATAGGCCTACTCCAAAGGCTGAAGACATGCAAGAGTGAACAGACCTGCGTCTGTGAGTTTATGCCCAGTTATTTCTGTTATTTAAGTTATTTTTGAGTATCAAATACTGCACATGCACATAAAGATATGTTGTGTACTGGAACACGGTGTGCCAACTCAAAACTGAATTTATGCCCACCATAAACATTATTAATTTTCCTACGAAATAAGGGGCCATAACCTTGTTATATTGTGGAATTTTGTATGCTTAATGTCATAGTGGTCTGTGGGAGAAAACAAAACTTAGGAAAACACGAGTTAGTTAAGTCTATCTTATCGTACTACTTGCAGAATTTCTCCACGCCACGCCACTGCAAGATGTTAAGCAAAACGAAGAGAATACCAGAGACAGGATTTGCAATTTTGAATCTGCGCTGTCTTTATTTTACGAAAACTTAAAAGGAAAAGTTGCATGACCCTCTTACTAGCTGTGGCTTAAAGTTTAACTTAACCTCCAGTCCGTCATTAAACTATTTGCTTCAGAACAAAGAAAGCAAACATTCTAATTATTTAACGACATAGTATATTTCGTTTTGACATAACTCAATGTAGCACGTTTCCGCAAACTAAAAGACAATTAATTAAGATGATGGCGAGGCAGCTGCTGCGGCAGAGGTGGTGGTCACTGATGCTCCTGAAAATAATTCTTACCGCAGGGTGTTTAACTAAGCCGTAGGCCGGGCTCTGGCCCGCCACCTAGTGGCGAGAAAAAAAACCGGGCCTGTGGCCTAAATTACTTGTCGGCCCCTGTCATATAGTGTATGACACTACTGAATACTGTATAGCAGTGGTTCTCAACAGGTGGGGCGGAGACTCTCCCGGAGGGGCGCGAGTAGGCTACAAGGGAAAAAAAATCCGAGGGTCATTTGTTATTAGTAGATGCAAGGAGATGCAAAACATTCGCCCATGTAAAATGCAGGTGTTTGGACTATTAGAACACACAAACAAATCAATAGTTTCGTAAAATCTAGCATACCGTACGTAGTATTTTGAGCCTGCGACACGAACATGACCCAGCGTCACATATTACCGTCTGCATCCGCACCATAGCTCCACACTCACTCTAGTCCCATGCCGTGTTCGCTTGTGCAAGCTGTCGCCAGTCAATTATCAATCCCGATATACAGTGTATACATCAAAACCCAAACAGTCTTTTTAAAGACTAACACCCCAACCTGTCCCCATCGGTCCCCATCTCAGCCTTAGCCAGTACTTTGTTTTCTTTTGTTTTAATTGCTAGCGTGCACTACCCCTCTGCCTTTTTTACCGTGCGTGTTGAAAGTTTACCTCATGCACTCTTTCGTCATTCTGGGCAGCATTGATGCAGGAATACCAACAACTGTGTGACGTTGACTTGAAGATTCGCATCCCTTTCATATTTGTGTGAGGCAGGATTTTCAAAAAAAAATCAAAAAACAAAATACCGTAATCGTGTACAAATCGAGGACGACTTGAGGCTATGTTTATCAGACACTGAGCCAAGAATTGAGGATTTTTGCAAGGCAAAGCAGGCTCACATTGGCATTGCCTATTTGCATGCAGAGGAGACGGGCCCCAACTGAAATGAACCAGTTTTTTGGGGGGGCTTGCAAAAGGTTGAGAACCCCTGGTCTATAGCAAACTCTTAGCTTTTCTTAGTGTTGAGCTGTATTTGGTTTGAGTTGCGCCAGATGACTAAATCCCCCTCCAGACTTTTGCACTCTTGGTTCTGAGCCCTAATGCACTAGGGGATGGCTGTGTCTTCAGCAAACTTCTGAATGAGCCACAGTTTACAGATAGCGCTGAAGTCTGCTGTGTAGAGGGTGAAGAAAGCAAACGTTCAGTACTGCCCCCTAAGGTGCTCCTGTGCTGCTGGATCAGATGTGATGTCATTCAGCCTGACAAACTGTGGTCTGCTGGTTATTGGTTAGGCAGTTGGTAATCCATGACATCAGGTGTGGGTCCTCTTGTATAGTGGCCAGTTTGTCCTGTAGCAGTAGGGACTAGATTGTACTTAATGCGCTTTAGAACTCAATAAATACAATCCTGACTGCACCAGCACCACCACCCTTATCAAGATGTGAGTGGCCTTGGTGTGGGTAGGATTACTTTCTCTAACCCAACTTTCAGCTAATATGCAAACTGCAGAGGGCCTGCGTGCTGTACCCAAGGCCTGACAATGTTGCCTCCTCAGTTCATCTCTGTAGCAGCTAATTTACTGCAGGTACATTCAGACGTTTAGATGTTCAGGGTGGAAATAAAGTAAAGTAAAGTAAATAAAGTAGACTGGTATATCAAACAGATAAGGGATAAAAACAGCAAGAGGAGTTTTTTATATTTAAATTGAATTGAATTGAATTTATTAGTCATTATTATAGCTGCACACACACTCCAAAGTGCATGAGGCCCAGCTCATTCAGAATCATCTGTAGCACCACACCAAACCACTAGAGGCACTCTCCATCTCAAACAAGAGAATCAGCCCTAAGTGAAGTTTTACCGAACAGGGACAACCCAGAGGACATCCAGATAAAACTGCAGTTCTGCAGTCAGTTTTAGAAGGGAAATTCCATCCTTATTTTGGAATACTGTTTGCCTTTGATAGTTGCCTGTCAAAACAATAACTTCATCTGTGCTATGTAGGTTTTTAATAACAGTGACACATTTTGGACATTAGGTGGAGCAATATGATTGCCAGCACTGATAGATTCAGTATGCAGAGGTTATCAGCATGGCTGAACATATGAAAAGATTGACACAGTGATTGTTCTTGCTTGACAGTTGTCTTGAAATTAGCCCAGATGTTTTGGAAATTAATTAATATGTTGCCTAACTTTTACTCTTGGGTTAAGTCAACTAATTTCTTCACAAAGATAGTCCTTCAACAGTTGTCTATCGGCAGCATTTGGTGTCAGTGAGCCTGGATTTGTAAGTGATTTGGAACTGTGACTGGCAGGACTGATCCACACACTCATCCAGTTACCCACATATTCTGTTACTATAGTAATTGGTCTCAGCTGCCTGAATAAATTAAGTTTGTTATTTATAGTGAAATGTCTCTGATTAACAAGAGGATCTACTTAATATGTACTTATGTTAAATGACAAGGAAAATTAGAAAATATAATAGTTATGACATAAAACCTTTATTTATGAAGGAAATAATAACATTTATACCATTTATGGTTTAAAATAACACTAATTTAACACTAATCTTATTTCAGTTTGTATAGATGTTATAACAGCTGGCCTACTTAAGGCATACCATCATTGTATTCATGTAAAATAGTTAAAATTCACAGAACAAATACTGGAAAAAGCAATAAAAAGATCATTAAAAAATTGGCTGCAATATACAGTAACAATCTACTGTTATGTACTGTATACAAAAATATTTGTTCTAAAAAAATAATCTTTGCACTAATTAATGATGTCTCTTAATTGTCTCAGAAATCCAGGCCACCATGGGAGTCCTCTGCTCTGCTGACCTCCTCATGTGTCACTCCCTAGACTCCGCCCCCACATCATCGTAATCAGTTCCTACCAAAAATAAAAACAGGAGTCACTCATACCAATGACCAGCCAAATCAAAAGTGATTAATACAATTATCACAAATTAAGCATCAATAACACAATTAAAATCCCAAACAACTGGAGACTGGACAACTCTCCAGCTATATTATACTCCTGAGTCTGGTCTGCTATCTTCACCACTGCTATATAAAGATGGACACAGAGTGAATTATGGGTAATTTGGGTTGAATGTGCCTTCATGTGCACTGGACTATGCATCAGTCTGTCACTGAATAGACTCGTGTTGGATACAGCGCCTCTGTGGTGCAAAGTGGTATTACAAGAGGTGCAGCCTGTCTGGCTGTACATCATGCCAGTGTGAGTGGATATTTGGGCAGCACAGAGTGTAGGTGACTTTGACATTACATTACTTCTTCGCAATCACAGTCACTTTTGAAAGCTCTACACTAAGAAAAGCACACATAGCCCCAATACATTCCAGCTATAACATTAATGTACCATTCACTGTATAGATGAAAGAAGACCAAACAATGGGAATCTAACAACAAAGTGTACCATCATCAAATTAAATACTGAATATGCCACATGAATCGTCCATATGTACAGCTTCAATGGGGGGATTATAGCCTTATATTTCACCGTCACCTCAAAAATTGTAGAATTAATAGTACTAAGGAAAATGAAATAAACCACAGGAATACCTCAGAATTTAGCTGATTATTTGTGCATTCAAATATTTTTATATAAAATTAATAAAATCTAATAGTTTTATTAGTAGTAGTAGTGTTAGTAGTAGTAGTAGTGGTACAGGTAGTTAGAACTGGAAAGGAATGAAAACTGAACAACTCACCAGGAATGACACCATTATACTGCTGAGGATGGTTTGCTGTCTTCCCTGCAATATAAATATGTGGGAATTATGGGTCATTTGGTCAGAATGTGCCTTCATACACTCTGAAATCTGCAGTCTCCCACTGATTATAGTCATGTTGGATATAGCACCACTGTGGTACAAAGTGGTATTACAAGAGAGGCGGCCTGTCTGGCTGGATATCATGTCAATACTAGTGGATATTTGGGCAGCACAGCGCATATGTGAGTTTAACCCATTAACATTTTTACAAATAAAATAAATCACAAGATTTTCTGAAAATTTAGCAGATTATTTATGCTGTTCCAACATAAAAACTAAGAGTCCAGTCTCATACCTGCTGTCATTTGAAGGTCATCTTCCTTATTTCCCACATCATCATAATCCTCCTGTTCCTTATTGGCATGATTTGTGTCGTCCACTGTTGATGTTAAAGAAACATTCAGCAGACATTAAGCACATAAACAGACTGGTACAGAGATATTTAATTTTATATGTGCAAGTCTATACTGTGAATATGACATAATAGTAAATAAAACACAGACTCACCCCTGGTCATTTCTGGATCGTTCTCATCAGTGGTGATGTCATCATAATACTCCAGCCCCTCCTCTCTCACAGACTCTGTTGATAAAAATCCTCTCATTCAATCATGCAGCCATCATCTCTATGTTAACTCTCATTAGAACTCTAGGTTATATACACCATAATAGAATAACAGTCTACAGTTAGCAGTTATTTAAGTATTTATGCACCTCCACAGCTGAATACAGCAAAGCCTCAAATGTCATATAATTTTTCACATATACAAATTCCAAGACATTTTATTGATGTTGTGTATATGACAAAAAAAATCCACTTTTCATAGCATTGCCCATAAAGAATAGTGTGAGTTTCCACTGATCCAAGATCAGTTCTCATGGCTGTACTCCCTACCCGAGATGAGCGTTTCATCACTTTCTCCCACATCATCGTATCCTGTGTTGTCTATGTAGTCTGTGGAAGGATGTTTGAAAAGTTATTTAGGCCAACAATAAAAAACAATAAAAACATTACAATTTAAGATAATCGCATTCCAAACATTCCAAAATGTAAAATTTGTGTCTTTGCCATAAATGATACCGGAAATACCAAGTGTAAATAGCAAGTATTGCTATTAACATTTCAGTCAAACACAAAAATCATGTATTAAAACGTGTTAATAAGTAAGTACTTATTTTTTTATTTGGTGTTCATTTGCTAACTCCTCCTTTACAAATGATCAAAGTCAGCTTCTGTCTCTGTTCTACCTGCTGCTTTGCTTTGATCTCACTCACCAGTCACCTCAGATGACTTCTCCCCGCTCGTGACGTCATCAACATCATCGTAGTCCTCTGACTGCACGTCTTTCTTTGTCTCTCCCGAACCAAACAACAAGGCTCCTATATCTGTAATACATTCATGCATGTGATTATTTACCTCCATATTTATTCATAGCCTGCTAGAAAACAGCAACACGCAGTTTATCATAATAATGGTAATCGTAAATTAATGAAATGAAAACGTAGTACTAAAAGTGGTGATAGTATCCTTATAGTACATAGGTATACAGGTATATTGGTAGTACATTAATCAGAATTAGAAAACACTATTCGGAATGATCCGACGTGAGCCATAACGATAGGCCTTTTCCTTCAGTCTGAAACTACGTTAAAATCAGATGTTCATCAGACCGATTTTCAAATAAAAATGCTATCCACGACACGACAACATGTTCATCAATTTGCTTTGGCAGTCTCAATTTAGGCTGTTTTATGTTAGGAATTAAGCATGGGCATAGTAGCCTAGGTTATATTCATGGGGATGTTCAATCCTAACGTGAAGCGAACTTCACTTTCACAGCGCCTTAAGTCCAGGTGGAAAATATAACGCGATTCTATGCATCGGTTAGTGATGACGCGACGCGAATGCATTGTCTGTGAAAGTTTGAGATACATTTTGAACGGATTAGCAATTTGTAATACCAACAGAGGCGGACGTTATCCAAATCGACAGTTTGGCGAGGTTGCTAATTCACTAAGACAACAAGCAATAGACTACACTTGTCCGGTCGGAGGAGGAATATCCTCTGTTGAGTTAGGACGAGAGAGAGGAAGACTGTTTCACCCAGTCTCACGGGTTCATTCTGTTTATTTATATATATAGAAAATATGATAAAGCTTGGCCCACTTTAATCGCGATGTTAAATAACGCATGAGAACATTGTTTTCTTGGATTCACTAAGGCATATTATTTCTTTGTCTGAAGTTACGTCAGAAAACATGTGTCCGACAGAATATTAAAACATTTCTCGGGGATCCCAGATCCCCCGATGGGCTACATCTCTTCATCGTACTTCAATGCGCACCTGCATGATCTTCACAGCCTAATTAATATAAGAACATGTTTTCTGGTAGCATATTCACACCGTTCTCTTTCTGACTAAAATTGCACAAAACCCGCTATTTAGCCTCTACAATCGTATCTTCTTCATTTGTGCATCCCTACTTTAAAACTTGTTTCAGCGCCGATGACCCCCACACAAAAAGGACTAACTTCTAGTCTGTAGCCCCGAATGTTTTAAATAGCTAGCGAAGCAGCCACAAACCTGTCAACATATCACCCAGCCTTGTCTCATCATCGGCAGTCGCATCATCGTAGTACTCCGCCGCTGGCTCTCTCAGAGAAACAGCTGGAAAAGTGCAGAGAGAGACATCAGTATCAGACACCAACAGGAATCTGTCCGATAGGCAACAGACGCCCTCTCATCCCCCTACCTGAGATGGGTCTCCTCTCGTCCTCCTGCACGTCTTCATACCAGGAATTCTGACCATCAGATAGGATGCGTGCTGTTGGAAGGGAAATTCGAAAACTGTGTCACATTAAGTGACCTAAACAAACATAACCTTACAGTGTACTGATTGTGAATGTCTGCAGATACACTATGACATGTAGACCAACACACTTGGTATACATGCATTGCTGTTTGTGTGTTCTTAATAATTTGCTCAAGTTCTTGGAAACACCACAGATGCACACTGTGGTTTGGCAGTTATGATTCTCCTCCTCTTTACCGTGAGCTCCTGTGCTGTCTTTTGATGCAGCTGTGAGACCGGTGTGGTTTTCTGTTTCTGATCTCAAAATAAGAAGCGCTAATGAGTTTCACTCCAAACTTCACTAAAGATTCTTATCAGTAGGGGCACATAACTCAAAACATACTTTTATGTCACAGACCTAAGAACTCATTCAGGCATTCTGCCAATGGTGTGCTTGTGCCCTCAGTGTGTGATATGTATTTACAGTACATGTTTGTCTACACTTAGCCTCAGTGGTGTGAGTAGCATAGCTTGTGTATTGGAGGTACACATAAACCGAGCCTGTTGACCTCTCACCTCTCTGACGACGTGTGGAGAACTGGCTCTGGTCAGTCTGTTGTCCAGCTCCTCATAAACAGCCTCACTCAGTGCCATGTGCCTCCTCTTGGAGAGAGCTGCAGGGTGGGAGGTATTGACTCCCATAACAGTATTTCATATACTCGCATATATCTCATTAAAACATGAATTTAATACATTTAATTTTAATTTAAAGTCTGTAATACTTTACTATAACAGTTTCAAAATTATTTGACATAATTAAAAAAACTAACCTTTATACAAAGGAACATGACCTTTTATAACTAACTTTTATAGAAAAGAATGTGGTAAATCATAAGGCAGAAATCACATGAAAAACGGATGTTGAAATATGTAAGATGTTGCAGCACCTCTCCTGAGTGACCTGTTCTGCCCCACCAGCACAGCCAGTGAACCCAGCAGCAGCAGGAACAGGAGCCCCAGACCCGCTGCAGCCACTGGAGAGACAGGCTCACATAGAGGAACTTTGGTTGTGGTAGGTGGTGGAGGAATGGTGGTGGTAGGTGGTGGAGGCCCTGGAGAGAGGAAAAGAGAAAAATTTATGTTAATTGCATGTTTTAATGTGTTATGAATCAGCTACAGAGCAAAAATATATATTTTTCAGAGAGTTCATCTGTTGCTTCATGTGTTTTAAATGTGTTTAACATCATCTCATTGCTCTCCCACCTGTGCAGTTGACCCAGGCGTCCTCCTTATGGATGCAGTCACTCTGATCCAGAGGGGCGCGGCAGCACTCCCACAGGTGGTCCTCATGGCCTGTGCAGTTCACCTCGTCCAGCCAGATGGGGCCACTTCCCCTCCCAAATGTGCCCTGCTCCCCCCCTACAGCCTTGGGCTCCCCACAGTCCAGCTGCCTGCAGACCACCTGTGCGTCGCTCTTGTCCCAGGAGTCGTCACACACCGTCCCCCACTCTCCCTGCAGGTGCACCTCCACCCTCCCTGAGCACTTAGTGGAACCACCAACCAGCCTCAGCTTTGGAGCACCTAGAAGTGGAGAAAGATGATGAAATCTTGATAAGCACTACTAACACAGACACACACAATAGAATACCACACACATGCACACACACACACACACACACGGTATTGTGTTAGACCAGTAAAACCAAAGACATTGATTTTACCTGGACATTCCTTAACCCAGTCTTTTTGTATGATTGTTGTATTCGTTTCAGATCCTGTGTCAAAATAAAGCCATAAAATCCAAGAATATAAAAAGAGTCAACGTACTACTAAAGAGATTCATATTTTAATAATAAAAAATATAAATATACAAATTTAGCATAACCAACCTTGATCTTCACACTCTATATCAGCAACCGTCCTACAGGTTGTTTCCCACTTAAGAGGTCTGCATTGCTCAAGGTGTGTATCGTGCTTCCTACAGTGAGGAGGGCTCAATCTCGTGGCTTTAGTTGGAGTCTTATCAATAGTTTTTTATGCTTTCCACAGCCTAACTGATGGCAAATCATAGAGTCTGTGTTTTTATCCATGTCACTGAAACATAAGTTTCCCCAGGTGCCATTGTAGTAGATGTCTATTAGACCTTTGCATAGCCCACGACGGTCTGTGGTCTGTTTCAGTTGAATGAACCCTGCGGACAACAGATAATTTATGTGTCTCTTGCCTTTCTTAACCAATGATCAGATCATACACCAAAAAAATAGTCAGATGTTTGTCAGATATGTAAACCACTATTATTTGGTTTGCAATAATGATATTTAACACTCTTTTCACTTTGCCGGACCTTTAAAATTACACACCCTCTGACGTTTGAGAACTACTGACTAAGACTGTTTTAATCTTCACACACTGATGCATAGTTGGGGGTGTAGGAAATCAGATATTTAAACCACTGTTGTGAGGATGTATCTCAGTGAGCATGGTACTGTATGGTGTAACAGATCTGTGACCTAGTGTTATCAGTATTAAAACAAAATCAAATGTTAAAATGTTGCTCAGTGCACAGGATACCGTATGGTGTTTGTACCTGAGCACATGACCCACACGTCCTCTTTGTGTAAACAGTCGTGTCGCCCCCAGTCTTTTAAGGGACACTCCCACAGGCTGCTCTCATCTCCCCTGCAGCCCACCTCACTCAGCCAGATGGGTAAATCTCCTGGAGGAAAGGATGTGGGTACCTCAGCACTGAGGGCTGTGCCACACTGCAGCTGTCTGCACACTACCTGGGCATCATCCATGTCCCAGGAGTCATCACACACAGTCCCCCATGAGCCGTTGTGGAAAACCTCCAGCCTGCCAGCGCAGTCTCCTCCGGATCCTGTCAACCTGACTGGCTGATGGCCTGATGTGGGGGAAAGAGATGCATGAAAACAACAGAACAGAATAGAAGAGTTTTATTCATAGTTGCGCTACAGGATCGCTGATAGACTTTGTAATGTCCCCACCTGAACAGCTGACGGTCACCTGCTGGCTAGAAGTACAGTTTAGTATCTGTGGAGCACTGCAGTTTCCCAGATGAGTCTCATGTCCAGAACAGCGGATCCCTGAGACACACTCATCACCCTCTGTGTCAATAGAACCGGGTAACCCAACAGCAGAACCACAGGCCAGCTGTCTGCACACCACTGAGGCTTCAGACTGATTCCAGGAGTCCAGCAGAACTCTCCTCCACCTCTGACTGACGTAAACCTCCACAACTCCCTCACATTTCCTCTCTCCAGAGAAGCGCACCGTCCCATTGGGTAGGGGAAGGAGGAATCTGTACATACAGTTCAATTTAATTAAGTAAATTGTGGGTTCAGCTATTCTGTTTAATAAAGTAATCGATAGGTTCAGACTCTTTCTCTTTCTTATTATTATGATAGCTATGTGCTCAATTCAATAGTCCTTATGTACTCACTTGAGCAGATGACTCCAGCATCCTGTCTATGGGAGCAGGCAGGTCGACGCCATGAGGAGATTCCACATTCTGAAAGACCAGTTTCATTCCCCTCACAGTCAAACACATCAGGCCAGATGCTTCCACTCCCCTCACCAAACCACTCTGCCCCCACAACAGCCACAGTGCTCCCACAGTTCAACTGATGGCAGAGCACACTGGAGGCCCTCATATCCCAGGATGCATCACACACTGTGCCCCACTCTCTGAGGTACTTGAGCTCCACTCGGCCTGAGCAGGAGCCACTGCCATTTGCTAATCTGGCATCAGCGTATCCTGGAGAGGGAAAAGACAATGATGGAGTTTTAGTGAAATGATCAGAAATAGCAGTCAAATAAACACAAAATCACATACTGAGGTAGTAAAGTTTACATTTATGCATTTAGCAGATGCTTTTATCCAAAGCGACTTACAACTCATCAACTATCAATTGTTCAGGGCCAGTCTCCCCTAGAGCAACTTAGGGTTAAGTGCCTTGCTCAAGGCACAACGGTGGCAGCCGGGATTCGAACCCACAACTTTTCAGGCTACTTACACGCTAGCGAGGTTCCTTAACCACTACGCTACCACCACCCCTAAAGTGTAGAATTGAGATTAATTTATGCATAAATGTCTTTATAATATTTTATGAGCTTACTATAATTTCATTTTTATAATTTAATATAATTTTCAAGAACACAGGTTCTCACCAGAGCAAACTTCCCCACATCCCTGTCATGAGAGCAGTTGAACTTCAGAGGAGATGTTGGGCAGAGTTGAATGTGAGTCTCATTTCCTCCACACTGGATCTCCTCTGACCACACCGGGTCCTTTCCCTCTCCAAATTTAGCTGCTCCAGCACCTTTACAGGAGCCCCACAGTCCAGCTCTCGACACACAACCTCTGCATCCTGCCGGTCAAAGGCAGCATCACACACTGTTCCCCAGGTGATCCATGGACCACCTCCAGTCTGCCCGAACACTGATGGACCCGTTCACAAGTTTGGGAGCTCTGTGTCCTAAGTGGCATAATTCATACTTTGCATTATGTAAACAATGTCCTATTTGGTGTAAAAAAATGTGTAAGGGTTTGCTTGTTCTCATTACCTGAGCATGTGATTCTAACATTGTTAGACTGGCATGTGTGTCCACCCTCATGAGGGCAGGATTTTAATCTGCTCTCCGACCCCTCACAGCCATTTCCAGTCATCAAGATACTTCCTGTTCCCTTCCATTGGTCTGTATTCTTCTCGTAATCATATAATCACCACAACTCAGCTCTTTACACACCACTGCTGTGTCAAACTTGTCCCATCCGCTGTAACACCACTGCGGCCCACTCTCCTTTATGATGAAACTCCAGTCTCCCAGCACAGTTACTGGGCCCATCCACCAACCTCACAGTACCTGTGGGAATGAGGAAACAGTGATATATTTCATGGCTTACTGGCCTTAGTGATGTACATGAACAATCTGCAGCAGTTGTATGAAGGTGTTGAAGGTGTTGTTTTCTCAACACTGCCCTACCTACCACATATACATGCATTACAACCACTCTTCAAACTCACTCTGACTTCCTGCTGGCTTCCATCGCATACATCACAACCAGAACCCTGTTTTCCCCACATTTTTTGTATTTTTCTTCGGACAAATAAATGTATTTTTGTTAAGGGCATTTCGGTGTTCTTCTCCAATTTGCGGACTGGAGCCTGGGTCGTAACAAAACATGTATGTACTGTACATCATTTTCAAGACTAAAGTTTCTCACCAGAACAAGTTATCCCCACATCTCTGTCATGAGAGCAGCTATGATTCAGAGGAGATGTTGGGCAGACTTGGATCTGAGTCTCATTTCCTCCACACTGGATCTCCTCTGACCACACCTGGCCCTCTCCCTCTCCAAATGTAGCTGCTTTCAGCACCTCTACAGGAGCCCCACAGTCCATCTGTCGACACACAACCTCTGCATCCTGCCAGTCAAACGCAGCATCACACACGGTGTGTCTGGTCTCTCATGAAGCAGTTCCACTCTCCCAGAGCAGCGAGAAGAACCCACCAGTCTGACTCCTACAGTATGGTATTCAGTGTGTTATAAGGACATTTGTAAGTGTTTAACCAGTTTACCACATTAAACAGAATTGGACTGTGATTTAAGAAGAGAAATGATGGAAGATAATAAATACATTCCAATGTATATACCCCTCATGCATTAACTTGCATAAATAAAAATGCAAAATGAAAGTATAAACCTCAGTTAACATTACAAATGATAATGCTAAAATATGTGACACAGAGTTAATTTTAGTGAGCCCACCTGAGCAGATGACACCTGCATCCTGATGATGACCACAGCCTCCTGCCCCAGACTCTGTGACACGCCAGGTTTCACTCTGGACTCAGTCCCCTCACACTCCACATCGCTCATCCAAATCTTTCCTGCTCCCTGTCCAAACTGAGCACCTTTGAGAGCTTCTATAGCCTCTCCACAGCCCAGCTCTCTACACACCACTGCAGCATCACGCAGGTCCATCCATTATCACAGACTGTGCCCACTGTCCACTGTGGAGAACTTCAACTCTTCCAGAACAGCGACTGCTACCATTTACCAGTCTCATATCATCTAGAGAAATCATAGAGATGATATTGTTTTGGAGAGTGCTTAGGCAAAGATGTCTAAATGATATATCCAATAATATATTTTAATTGTACCTCCACATATCAGTCCCATATCATTGTCATGTAAGCAGTTGTGGTTCAGAGCAGATGTTGGGCAGAGTTTAATCTGAGTCTCGTTGCCTCCGCACTGGATCTCCTGTGACCACACCTGGCCCTCTCCCTCTCCAAATGCAGCTGCTCCCAGTATCTCTAAAGGAGCCCCACAGTCCAGCTCTCGACACACAACCTCTGCATCCTGCCAGTCAAATGTGCCATTGCATCGGTGTATATGGTCTCGTTCTGGAGCAGCTCAATTCTTCCTGAACAGTACCTGGTACCATCAGCCAGTCTGGGCACAAGGTGAGCTGAGTTTGACAGAAAGAAAACAAACCATATTAGTTAGTTATCAAATGTCTGTCTGTCTAGATTCTTTCACTATGCAATTCAGCTATGTAAATGTTTGGCAGTAGTTCATACGTCACGTGAAAAAAAAATTTCATTGAGTGCACATGAGACATACTCTGCTCTTTGGAGGTCTCAAATAACTGTTTAAATATATTCATTCATTCATTACAGCAAGGAACACCCAAGAGCAACAGGGGCAAAGGAAAAACTCCCTTATGTTAGTCTAGAAGAAACTTGGGGCAGATCCACGACTCAAGAGGCTAAGCCAACTGCCAGGGGTCATGCAGGAGAAGTACAATCTGTAGTAATGGTAGACTACAAGTTGTCTATGGTTTTAGCTAAGCATCATAGTAGATCCAAAAATTGTTCTATAACATTACATGGTTGTCAATCCATAGGTGGTTGTCAAGAATTATGGCTGGACAGTGTAGTAGTAGCCAGACATAGTGTTAGACATAGTAGCCAGACATAATAAGCGTCCATTTTGACAGTGCCATTGTGAGGGAGGGTCAGTTACAAGGCCTCAGGGATGGAGAGTTGGTCCTGCCATGGGCTTCCCGTAAAGTTGGTTGCAGTCCACTTAGGAGGGGAAGGTGACAGTCCGCCAGAGGGAGGCAGGGATGACACTCACCACAGGTGATTGTGGTGTAGATGGACAGAGGATGCCAATGAGGCACCAGGCTCACACTTCACACTGATCATATGTGTCATATGTGCGTATGTGCATATATATATATATTTAAATAAGTGTAGAGAGAGAGAAAGAGAGAGAGAGAGAGAGAGAGCTGTACGGCATGACACATAAGAGGTTTGTGGCGGCATGCCTCGCAGTTGGGGGCAACAGCACATTTGTATAAATGTATTCTATGACATTATGGCTATGCCTTCCTAGCACTGATTATCATCTCCCTAAAGTGCTAGTCTGGATTTGATCCCATTGAGCTTGTTGTCTCAAGATGCATTTTAACCTATCAAATTAGTGAACAGAGGGAGGCATGAATGCAGAGCTGGAATGCTATCAGTCAATGCAAGCTATCAACATTTTTTTATATAATTTCTGTTACTCTGATGCCCTTTCCTCTTGTTAACTGACTTATGCCTGGTTTACAACAGTTCACTAGAATGTATTTTTGTTGTTGCAAAATTTAAAGACTCCAAAGGCGCACCTGATGAGTGCACGCCAGACCTGTAATCTGAGCCCACTGGATTCTAGTGCCAGATTCATGGCCTCTGGTGAGACTAAAGTTCTTTCTGGTGAATTCCAGTTACCTTAATGACAGCAAAGGTGCTCAGGTGACGCAATGTATATCAATTGCATTTGTGCTGAACCGAGTTACATATTTGCATCACCTCCTTTGCTAGTGACTTTCAGCTGTGGCATGTCTGACTGTACACATGATGATCTAGTCTATCTGCACATAGAGATGAACTGATGGAGAACAGCGTTCTACATACAATGCCTCTTTTCAAAATACTTTTATGAAAATATCCTGGACAGTCTAGGCGTATTTATGTATGAGAAGGAGTTTAAATTTTGTAGTAGTTGTAACGTCAACTATTTTTAGTATTTTTAGGAATATTTCAGACTTTTTAGGAGTATTTTAGGGCTCCGACAGACAAACTAAAGTGTCCTTACCTTTGTAGTGTACAGACTCTATAGGAAGTGTTTCTGAAGTCAGCACATGACCAGAATAGTCTTCCAGTCGATGCCATCTTGAAATGTCTGTATAAAGTCAATTGTCTATTACAGCATTAGATCACTGTCAGTTTCTGATGCTGCACTGGGCAATAGACTTGTATGGACATTTTCTTAAGGCTTGGCACTGATCTCAAGCACATGGCAGCCAAACTGACAAGCAACAGTAAGATATGTGCACTTGTATGGCATAATTTCATCTGGGAGAGACAACCGGTGTGCACCTACACAAGACTTCTAGGCTCACTGACAGTGGTGTCTGCAGCAGTGCCACTCACATGTGATATTATTCCTCAAGCAAGTCGGTGACTTACTATATTCATCCATCAACCCTGTGTGCATGCAGTTTGGCAACTGCGATTGTGAAATTATTCTGCCACTAAACCTTTTTTACATGCCTGACGTACTTGTGAACAAAGCATGGCCACATCCTTTATGCCCTAGGAGCACTACATGTGCATATGTCGTACGAACAGTCCACACACAAAACAAAACAACTGTTCATTTGCTTTGATTCATCATTACAGGGACATGCCTGAGAAGCGTGTCTAAGCATCAGCACAGGTTGTGCCCTATTGTGGTATGTGATCACAACCACTCACCTTCACTCTCTCATGCCCTGACTGTTATGAGCCTGCAGAACCCTCCACCTAGATCTACCATTGTGATGCTTATGCAATAAAGATCCTTCCAACACACAGAAATGGCAGAATTGGACAGGCAGTCTTGACAATTAAGTCTTAAAGCGTACACTTAATCATGTCCACTCTCAGTCACGTCAGCCAGCCAGGCTTATAGGTGAACTGAGTTAAGCGCTGTCTCACACCCACGCAAAGGCTGAAACTACTCCTCCTTGGAGGAGGAGCTACTCGGAGAGCAGCCATGTGGTGGCCCCGTGTCAGCGAGGCATCTAGCCATAGTAACAGCTTGCTTGAACTCTAGAATTTGCTCAGGTGGCCTGTGCACCCAGGAGATGTGGACGCAGCAATTCATCAGCAGTCAGTTGAACTTATCTGACCAGAAGCTTATATGTCTGCAATATGCTGAGTGGCTGATGAATCGTCACAGTGAGAAGTGTGAACCCTCTCAGGGTAAGATCAGAGTCCCCATGTCAGCTGATGTTGGTGACCTTGTCTACCTTCATACAGACCATAACAAGTCATGTAGCCGTGAACGCTATTTTGTCACCTCTGTTGAGGGTGTCTGGTGCAGTCTTCACAAGTTTGAGGGCTCTTAGCTTAGGACTTCACTTATAGAGTAAAAACGAGTGACTGCTACAAAGTGCCTGCCACCAGCCCAGACGACCTCTCTGATGACAACAACGCAAAATCTTTGTGTATGCTCCATGTAGAGCCTCCTATGGTCCAACTTTGCCCACCATTCCCCTTGATATAACACCTGTCCCCACTGCCCTGTGACCTGCGGATGGTTGGGCTGTATTTATTAACTGATTCTTGAATAAGTGAATAAATTGGATAACTTTTACCATGTTTTTGTGTGAGTCTGACTCCCTTGGCAGGTCAATCACACCACCTTGGCCACTGTCCCACTATAATGCATTTGTTAAAAAAGTGAGCATAGGACACCCCTGAACTGAATTATGAAATGTGGAACTGTGTAAAAAAAGAAACAGGGCGCCAACTGTGCCAAACTCACAGACATGTTTGCTACAGGATTCTCATCAGCTCCCTTGGCTGAAAGTGAGACAAAAATGGCAGGGCCTTATGAACACATGTGAGCATTAGTACTGGGCATGCCGTACCAGGGTGTTAGAGCACAGGCGACCACTTCCAGCTTTTTTGGATTTAACCAAAAAGGTCTGGGATTCCTGCGAGAACCTTTCACTGCACATGCCAGTACAGGTCTACTCCACCTTCCCCCCAGCAGTGGACAAGATCAGGTTTTCCTCCCAACTGCATATGGGGGAGATGGGGGTCACCTACCTCACCTTCCACAATATGACAATGAATCTGCCCTGCTGTCATAACCATGCAGCATCACTGTCTGTCCTGCTGAGAGGGCTTAAGCTTGTGTGGATCAGTCAGGCTGGACACTGAACACTGCATCCCTGCAGCAGGTGCACATCATAGAGCTGATACATGCACTTCATGAAGCCTCAATGTTCACTGAGCTGAGACAGGTGTCTAACCTTGCTCTCCATGCCATGAAGTGGCACTGGCTCAGGCCTGCGACATGGGATTCCTCATGGTCCAGTTATGGCAAACTCTGTCCAGCCTGCTGGATAAAAAGAGGCTCTGCTCTAATATCACTGGGAGGCCTCTGTGGACTGGGCATAAGAGTTCTCCATGAGCACTTAGTCTTCATAGATGGCTACAGTAAGCTCCAGCAATGCAGCCACCTGCACAGACCACTGTGAGGACACAGTGCTAAACACACCCTTTGATATTGGCAGCTTCCTAGCAGGCTATGCTCACTCAGCCCCATTCAGATCCTCTGCCTCTGCCCCCTCCCCCTCCTACAGGTCCTAATCCAGACACTTTTCTCAGTCACCTTAGCCAGCTAGGCTTAATGGTTAACCAAGATAAGCGCTCTCTCACACCTACTCAAGGCTGAAATCATTGGGTTTAGCCTCAACCCCAAGCACATGACACCAAAACAACAGGCAGATATTTGCACTTTCATGGCACAATTTCACCTCAGAGGGGCCACCAGTGTGCACTTACACCAGACTGCTAGGCTCACTGAATGCAGTGCTGTGCCCTTAGGCCTGGTGAACCGCCAGATGGTGGTGACCACAGATGCCTCCCTCCTCTGCAACAGGGCTGTGTGTGAGGGTAGGACAGCCAGTGGTGTGTGGAGAACAAGTGGCAAGAGAGGCCTCCCTATCTAGAGGTACACACAGTGTTTTTGTGTGGCTGTTGAGTTGCCATGTTTTAATAAAAATGACAACACAGTGATGGTGATGTATAGCAGTCAACAGGGTGCGTTACATTCACCACAGCTCTGCCACCTGGTGGAGAAACTGGTATGCACATGTCTGTTGTGCTTCATTTACCTGGTGGTCAAAATGCTGATGTGGACTTCCTGTTCAGTGGCCACTTGTACCTATCATAGTACAGTAATGCGTGCCACCATCTGTGATAGCTTTGACCAAAGGCACCTTTAAGTTCCTGGATAAAGGGTTGCCCACTGATCACTGCCCACTGAGTGTGTACTTCCGCTCCTACTGTCTATGTGCGCCTGCTAAGCACACTGCTCTGAGTGTGCGTGTGTGTGCATATGCATGTGAGTGTGTGTGTACCGTATGTGGGTGCTGACCACACTCACACAAGTCCCTTCTAATTGATGTCTGCCTCCACTGCGCTAGGCTGGACCACCATATATTGCACTCCTGCACTGTGATATGTGAACACAATCAACCACACAGTCCTGGATTTGACACATAGTCATGTGAGAACTTTTCACTGAATGTGGCGTAGGGCTGTGGGATTTCCTATCTGCCCTGCAATGGCTGAATAGACAGCTGGTTTTCCCCTGCAGTGCAGCTCTAGCAGTACAGCTACCTGCAATGTTAGGGCTGTGAAGAACACTGCCCTGATATCAGTCAGCCTCCTAGCAGCACACTTAGCCTCCACCTCCTCCCCTTCTTACAGGTCCTCAAGGTTGGACCCACAATGGCAGACATCCCCTCTCTTGCTCCTCCTGCAAAGGGCTCCTCTTCCCATCACTCCTCACCAGTTTGGGAATGAAGCTCTTGAACTCTGGTCAACACCACGATCGTCACTTACATCAACCAGTGAGAGGGTGTTCACTCTGGGTTAGGTCCTCCACCTGGGAGGGAGACTGCTGGTATAGGTCCACTCAGCAGCTCACCTCCCTGCAGTGCAGAATGATGGTCTGGATAAGCTGTTTGTATTGCTTGTATTTGGCAGAGTACACGTGTGGTAGTAGAGCTGTGGCATCTGTGTGGTGACTAGAGCTCTTGGTTGAGACAGAAAATACCCATTGCCAGCAGTGGTTCTCAATAATGAATGACAACCATTCAGTCACTGGTAATGTTTCTGCAACAATTACTCCAGCAGGGATGCTCTAAGCAAAAATCACAGAAAGCAGCCCAGCAATTAGACTACACTATGGTTTTCAGTCTACTGGCGCTCAGGTTATTGACTTTGTTGACACTTGGAGACAAATGAGTGAGCTGAAGATTTATTTCAGCGCTTTATGGCATTCACAGAGGACTGCCTCCTCTAAGCCAATGTTTTAACCCACCACAGGGAGCATGTAGCACAGGAAGAAGAGCTATCCCCATCGCTTCAGAAATTTGTCATCTTGGCAACGTTTAATCCACCCTGAGTTATCCAAGCTCATCAAGCAATGCTATGGCACCAAGTTACGCACATGCACCTTGGCATCCACAAATCCTAAGATTTCACAAACCCTCTCCTTAATAAATCCGCTCAGCCGATTATGCCAAGGTAATGCGGACAGCTGCCTCAGACTTGACATACGACAAGCCATGCCCACTCAAGCCCCCTTATGGTTCCTCCCCCAAAAATGTCATCAGAACTGACACCTATACAAAATCTTGCCCCATCTGCAAACAAGTGACACACATTACCTCAGCACAAGTTCTTACCAAAGCAGGACCGTAAATTCATGCTCAAAGCCAGACACATAATTTCTGTGCTCGACAATGAGCCTGAGGAAGCAGCTGCTTATCATGAGCCTCCCCCTGATGAACTACCTCCCATTGAGTTTATGGAGCCTGCACAACCTCAGGTCCATGCTGTCTAAGTCTGCCAGTCACCATACATTGACACCTTTTACAGGCACCATCACGCACGCATCATCCTCTACTCAAATTCCCCCCAAGTGTCTACTTTCCTCTCTAGAGCAAGCAGGTTCTGAAGGTTTGTCCAACATGTGGCTGCTAAGGCTCTTCTCCCATCTAATTTTGTCAGCTGCAACAGCTGCTTACTGTCCAGTTTGGACATCTTGGCTTTTTGACAGCTTCACACTTACAGCTTAGCCATTCCAGAACAAACCAGCCCTTGAAGACAGTGGACAGATACATTTTTGCCTTTAACCTCAATAGGGTTATAAACTGGGTCACTGGGTTATAAGCTGGGTCATGCTGCCATTGGTGTCACCTTCGCTGCAGATGTTATGAAGCAGGCGTGCCAGTTAGTGTTAATAATAATAATAATAATAACAGTATGTGACATTCTTTACTGTGGCCATGTTCATGGAGGATGAGAGTACCCAGACTTTATGTGATAGACTCATCAGGATATGTATGGAGCTACGCCCTCTAGACGGACCATTTGCAGATCCAGTCGCTGCCTTCAAGGCCCTTGTAGCCTATGCTGTTCTACCCCAGCACAGGATTTCTTTGGAGCTTGGCTGGGCCAAGAATCCCCCAAAAAACCCTTTTGTGGAAAAGGCAGCACAGGAGTTGGAGGAGGAGCTACTCAGAGAGCAGCCACATGGTGGCCCCGTGTCAGCGAGGCATCTAGCCATAGCAACAGCTTGCTTGAACTCTAGAATTTGCTCAGGTGGCCTGTGCACCCAAGAGATGTGGAAGTTATCTGACCAGAAGCTTATATGTCTGCAATATGCTGAGTGGCTGATGAATCATCACAGTGAGAAGTGTGAATCCTCTCAGGGTAAGATCAGAGTCCCCATGTTAGTTGATGTTGGTGACTTTGTCTATCTTCACGCAGACCGCACCTGTCATGTAACTGTGAAGGCTATCTTGTCACCTCTGTTGAGGGTGTCTGGTGCAGTCTGCACAAATTTGAGGGCTCTCAGCTTAGGACTTCACTTACAGAGTAAAAACGAGTGACTGCTACAAAGTGCCTGCCACCAGGCAAGACGACCTCTCTGATGACAACAATGGAAAGTCTTCATGTATGCTCCATGCAGAGCCTCCTATGGTCCCCCAGCCCACCATTTCCCTTGAAACAGCATCTGTCCCCACTGTCCTGTGACCTGTGGGTAGTTGGGCTGTATTTACTAACTGATACTTGTGAATAAATTAGATAATGTGTACCCTGTGTTTATGTGAGTCTAACTCCCTTGGCAGGTCAATCACACCACTTTGGTCATTGCACCACAGTAATGCATTTGTTAAAAAAGTGAGCATCGGATGCCCCCTGAACTGGCTTATGAAATGTGGAAAAGCTGTGCAAAGAAAGAATCAGGGCGCACTTCAAGCAGACATTGCCAACTGTGCCAAACTCACAGACATGTTTCCCACTGGATCCTCATCAGCTCCCTTGGCTGAAAGTGAGACAAAAATGACAGGGCCTTATGAACACATGTGAGCATTAGTACAGGGCATGCCCTACCAGGGTGTTAGAGCACAGGCGACCACTTCCAGCTTTTTGGGATTTAACTAAAAAGGTCTGGGATTTCTGTTAGAGCCTTTCACTACACATGCCAGTACAGGTCTACTCTGCCCTCATAACCACTCAGCATCACTGTCTGTCTCATTGAGAGGGCTTATGCTTGTGTGGACCAGTCAGGTTGGACACTGAACACTGCATCCCTGCAGCAGGTGCACATTATAGAGCTGATATATGCCCTTCATGATGCCTCCCTTCACCTCAGTGCCCTTCACTGAGCTGAGAGAGGTGTCTAACCTTGCTCTACATGCCATGAAGTGGCACTGGCCCAGGCCTGCGACATGGGATTCCTCATGGTCCAGTTATGGCAAACTCTCTCCAACCTGCTGGACAAAAAGAGGCTCTGCTCTAATATCACTGGGAGGCCTCTGTGGACTGGGCATAAGAGTTCTCCATGAGCACTGAGTCTTCATAGATGGCTGCAGTAAGTTTCCCCTGCAGGGCTGCTCAGGCAATGCAGCCACCTGCACAGACCACTGTGAGGACACAGCGCTAAACACGCCCTTTGATATTGGCAGCTTCATAGCAGGCTATGCTCACTCAGCCTCATTTAGATCCCCTGCCTCTGCCCCCTCCCCCTCCTACAGGTCCTAATCTAGACACTTTGTCATGTCATGTCTTATCATCTCCCTAGGCTGAGAGTGGAACAAAAATGGCAGGGCCTTATGAACACATGTGAGCATTAATACAGGGCATGCCATCATGTCTACTCTCAGTCACCTTAGCCAGCTAGGCTTAATGGTAAACCAAGTCAAGCGCTCTCTCACACCTACTCAAAATCTGAAATCTGCTGAAATCATTGGGTTTAGCCTCAACCCCAAGTACATGACACCAAAGCAACAGGCAAATATTTGCACTTTCATGGCACAATTTCACCTCAGGGGGGCCACCAGTGTGCACTTACACCAGACTGCTAGGCTCACTGAATGCAGTGTCTGCAGCAGTACCATTCAGTCTGTTGCACATGTGAGCTGTTTCCCCTCCACAACACTGCATTGTCACTGTGAGGCCTTTTGGGGCTGGACAGCAGCTCTCCATGAGTACTGTGCATGTTCATCCCTCAGGGGGCCATCATAAGATGCTGAGTTTGAACAGACAGTGGTGTTAGGCCAGGTGAACTGCCTAACTGTGACCACAGATGCCTCCCTCCTCTGCAACAGGGCCGTGTGTGAAGCCAGGACAGCCAGTGGTGTATGGAGGACAAGTGGCAAGTGATGCCTCCATTTCTATAAGTAAACATAGTGTTTCTTATGCTGGAACCATGTCTGGCGGTTGAGTTGCCATGTTTTAACAAAAATGACAACACAGTGATGGTGACGTACAGCAACCAGCAGGGTGCGGTACATTCTCCACAGTGCTGCCACCTGGTGAAGAGACTGGCATGCACACATCTGTTGTGCTTCATTTAGCTGGTGGTCAAAATGCTGGTGCGGACTCCCTGTTGAGTGGCCACTTGTACCTATCAGAGTACAGAAGTGCCTGAACACAAAGATGCTGGTGATCATCATGTGTGTTCATGGTGCATATGAACATCTGCCACCATACTTATGTGTGATAGATTTGACCCAAGGCACCTTTAACTTCCTGGCAACTGGATAAAGGGTTAGCCACTGATCTGAGTGTGTACTTCTGCTTCTGCTGGAGAAAGAGACTCTGTTTCAATTTACCTTGGAGGCTTCTGTGGACTGGGCATAAGAGTTCGCCATGAGCACTATGAGTCATTAGTGGCTGCAGTGAGTTTCCCTGCAGGACAGCCCCAGCAGCGAACCCACCTGAATAGCCCACTGTGAGAACACTATGCTAAACAGGCCCCTTGATATCGTCAGCTTCCTAGCAGGCCACCCAGCCTCACTTGGATCCCCACCTCCAACTCCTCCCCATCCCACTGGTCTTTGAGGATGTACCCACAGTATCACATGTCTCTTGTCCCACTCCTCCTCCCTCTGTGACTCACTGACCACAACATTGTGATTGTGAGATGCTCAGACTCTCAGTCAACTCAACCAACAAAGCTTACAGATGACTGACTGAAGTGTCCTCTCTTGCCTGCACTGCACTGCACTTCACCTGAGCGAAACCCCCAGTGTGCACCTACACCAGAGACAGCTAGGCTTATTGACTATAGACTGTGGTGTCTGCAGCAGTACCATTCAGTCTGTTTTTTCACCCTCGACAACACTGCATTGTCACTGTGAGGGCTTTTGAGCTGGACAGCAGCTCTCCATGAGTACTGTGCATGTTCATCCCTCAGGGGGCCATCATTAGATGCTCAGTTTGAACAGACCTGCATCCCCCAGAGACTGTGAGCACTGCTGTGCCCTTAGGCCTGAAAAAGGCAACACACTGACAGTGGTGTGGGCTACTGTACTTCCACTGCTAGAGTCAGTTACACTCACCACAAGTTTGCCACCTGGTGGAGACACTGTTGTTGTAGACATGCACACATCTGTGGTCACTATGTGCAATTCATTTACTGGGTGTTTAGAATGTCTGTGTGGACTTGATGTCCAGTGGCCATATGCATCTGTTAGAGGGCATTGTCTGAACACAAAGGCAATGGATGGTGGAGATAACTAGGTGATGCACAGGCTGACCTGTTGCCATGCTGTGGTTCTTCATCCTTCATGACAGCCCACGAGTGGGACTGGACACATTTACTCACACTAAGCTGCAAATGCCCCTCTGTGCCCCATTCATGCTTAACATTGCTGACAGAGTGCAGACTGCTACATGGTGATCCTTGTCACCCCATACTGTCCTACTCATGAGTGGGTGTTGGACCTGAGGTTGATGATACCCAGGTAGGTGACATCTGTGAACCTAGCTGGATCTCCTAATGCTTAATGCCACCATGGTGGTGGTGGTGTAGCAGTTAAGGAGCCTGGCTAGCATGCTGGTAGCCTGGAAATTATGTGTTTGAATATCAGCTGCCACCATTGTGCCCTTGAGCAAGGCACTTAACCTTAAGTTGCTCTAGGGGACACTGACCCTGATGTAATTGGTAGTTGACAAATGTAAGTTGCTTAGAATAAAAGCGTCTGCTAAATGCGTAAATGTATATGCCTAAGAGCTGGCAGCTAATCACCGGGCCCTTGACTGGGCATAATAACTGGGTTACCCCCTTCAGTTGTAGGAAAACTATTCAGAGACTACTATGTCTACATGGTCTCTCTTTGCAGTGGTGGGTGTTTGCTGACTGGCGTCCTGATAATGACTATGACCCTCTCTAATAAATACTAATGTTCTTGCCTCATTGTCTGTACAGACGCTCCACCTCCACTCTTGGTGTGTCATGAGATGGGGAGGGCCATTTCCTTGCCACCATAAATGTCAAGGTCAGCCTTGCTTGAAACTAATTTCAGTGAGGTGTGTGTCCTGAGCCACAAAATATTCTATCATATTATAGTATATTATATCAGCTTTTAAAATCAATGTCCTACTGCTTCTACTGGCCTCATCATTTAGCCCAGATGCAGAACGTATTAGAATGCCAATGCAGTAGTTGAGCAACTAGGACTGAACTGTTGTAACAGCTGTATTTGAAACACCCCTACCAAGCACAGTCTAAATATAGGGAGTGGTACATAGTCTACAATGCACGAGCACACTTTATTTGAGTGCATATATCAGCAAAAATAGGCCAGCTACTACACTGAACTGATGCTCACTCTCTCTCACGCTACTTCGCTTCCCCCGACCCCCCGTCACTCTCTCATACCGCACTGTCACTTATTCTGACTACTTCTCCCACTCACAAACGACTTAACGAATATTTTATATGTCCGGGAGCCAATATATAATACAGGAGACTTGGGATGTCTCCACATGCTCTCTCTCTCTCTCTCCCTCTCTCACACACACACACACACACACACACACACACACACACACAGAGGCTCAGAAATGAGCAAACATGTCCATATGCATAAACACAAATAGATACAAACACAAAAACACATTAAACGCTCAAAGACATATTTACATGCATTCGAATTAGATACGGCACTATTGCCAAAGCAATAGCATTACAGATGTGGCAATATCATAGCATAGACATGGGTTTAGCCTACATAAGGTACATAAGGCCTGTTGTTTAAGGTTGCCGAGAGCTATAAGTAGGAAAAAGAACAAGAAACTTTGGTAGCCAACAACAAAATAATTTTGTCATTCAACAAGGCTATGGGTTGTTATAGCCCAGAATTTCCCTTTAAGTCAAATTCACCCGCTGCTACAGATGCATATAGGGTATATGGCATATGATGTATTTTATCATTTTAAATCCGAAAATATCCAATGTTGCCATTTCACCAGCAAAATATATGCACAACCAATAATTTTAAATCAAACTCTATATTCGTAAATAATAAATGAGCACTTATAGTAACATTAAGTGACAGTTTTTCTTAGTAACTCAGGATGCAAACCAGCGCGTTACAGCACCTTGCACCTTTATGCCCCCCGCACTTTCTTGCTGCTATCACTTATATTTATAGAGAATAGTCTTTTGTTTACAATTCATAACTCCAAGCCTTGCTGCTATTATTTATATTTAAGTAGAACAGTCTTCTGTTTACAAATCACACCACTAGCCACAGTGCTCTGCTAAAAGCCATGCCCTGTCTAGCGTGTTTGTTTTAGGTCACCTATAATTTCACCTGCCAATTGTTTACAACTGTGTACAAGAGTGTGCACAAGAGTGTGCATGCATGCGTGTGTAGTTGTGTGTGGGAGTGCATGTGTGTGTGGGTGAGTGAATATGTGTTGTCCCGCAATAGTGTATGTAGGCACTATTACGTATCTGTCTTGTCCATACTGTGTTTTAACAGTTACGTGTATCACCAATTGTTCCCGGTGAAACGTTATCTCGTCTCACTGAGTACTGTGTATATTGCTGAAACGACAATAAAAACCTATCTGACTTGACTTGACAGTATACATTAATATTAATTACAGTTCAAAAAACTGCAGTGATAATACCAGCTGTGTAATAAAATCTCAACATGTTTGAAGGAATTAATGAAATCTAAAATGGCCAGCTATGCTGTTTACCTGAACAAATGACTCCAGCATCCTCATTGTGTCTACAGTTGCCATCACCCCAGCCCCTTTGGCCACAGCTCTTCAGAGTGGACTCTGATCCCTCACATGTCACATCATCCATCCAGATCCTCCCTGATCCCTGTCCAAAGTGAGCACCACTCAGAGTATTTACAGCATCACCACAGCCCAGCTCTCTACACACCACTGTAGCATCACTAATATCCCACTTATCATCACACACTGTGCCCCACTCTCCTTCATGATAAACCTCCACTCTTCCAGAGCAGCGACTGCCTCCATTCACCAACCTCACTAAACCTAAAAAGGAGACAGAGAGAAAGACAAAAAAATAATTTGTTTGAGTGACACATTTTTCTCAGGTGAGCTATAAAAGCCTAATGGTTGAATTATCATTTAAGCTCAAGGACCTTCACCAATGGCTCTGTAATCCACCTGATTTGTCACATGGAGAAAAAGCAATGATTCCTTTATGTCAACATTTTTTATGAACAATGCTTTCACAAAGTCCTTCCTATTAAACCGCCTCTGACCAAGACCAGTTGGTTTACGTCGCAGTCTGATGCTTGCCTGTCTTCTGTTGACACATTTACATTTATGCATTTTAGCGCTGCTTAATCAATTTTATATATCAACTATTATTTACAATATACCCACTTATACTAAAAATAAGGAATTGTAATTTGCTGTACTCATCATTTGATCACACATTGTAGAATCATGTCTACAATTACCACTTTAAACCTCTGTGCATATATATATAGACAGCCTTCACAAATTCCGACTGGGTTGACACAGAAAATAAATCTGCAATTTTTTTTTAAAAGTGATCAGATAATATTTGTGAGTAAATATTATCTTACCTTCTTGTTTAGTCAGAGCCACAGAGGCCAGGAGGATGATCCACAGGCAGCCCTCCATCTTCATCTTCCCCAACAAAAGCTCTGAGTTTGGGGCTCAGCAGACAGCACAGCTCTCACCTCTGCTCTCCCACACGACACACTGACACAGCTGTGCCCTGTTCGCCCCACCTAGACCCTCTGTGCTCCCTGAGCCACCAATCACACTCGATGTGACCATATTAGAAGAGAGATAGGAAATCATCAAAAACACTTGAGTGACAAATCAGAAGACGCTGTTTAGATTTCGCTCCATATTTGTCAAACTGGTGGTAATACAGTGTCTGTAAACTCATCCCACCCCCTGTGCACTCTCATCTGTGATCACACACTCAGATGCATCCGTGTGGTTAGGAAGTCTCTGCTTCTTAGAGATTCTTGAAAGGGAGGGGGGATGCAGGTGGCACACATGCACACACACACAAACATACAGACAGACAGACACACAGACACACATACACACACACAAGCACACACCCAGACACACACATACACATGCACACAAACATAAACATACACACACACACACACACACACACACACACACACACACAGCATATAGCAATCTGCAGCTTCTACTCAATAAATGTCATATGTTCACGTCACCTGAAGATGGTGTCTTGTAATACTGTGTATTATCCACAGAGGGCAGCAAATTAATGAAGACAGATAGGTGGCATATACTGTAGGTGTTGCTCCAGTTCCCTTTTCTTTTGGTTTCTATTTTTTTTTTCAATTACTGGTCATCCGCTCTGGGGATACTGAAAGACCACAAGCCATTGAGAACTTGCTAGGCATGTATATCCACTTGGGTTTTAACATGTACAAGCTTTTGGTCCCAGAGACCCCCACCCCCGTCACACCCACCCACACACACACACACACACACATCGCCACACAGCCCTGCTCATGTCAATCATCACCACATTCATACTTTATTTGCATGCATATTTAGAGATTTCTACACCAACACAAACTACACTTTGCAGTTTGCACACATCCACCACTCATGCTAACACATTACACTATGCACATACACACACACACACACACACACACACACACACACACACACACACACACACACACACACACACACACACACACACACTCACCTGACTTACAGCACAAATACACCTTATAGCACCCACACTCCATACACCTCCAAACTACCTCCATGGAACTTTCCACACATTGCATTCCTCTCCACCACCCAACAGCCCACAAACCTGACACACATCACACTCTCATATCACATTTATTCTCACGAATACCATCACACAGCCATTGCCCATCTCATTCATACTACTCTACTCCACCCCCACTCACACTGTTTTTTACTTCAGCTCATTTACTGCAGTGACATTCAGACTTTTGTGTTCGGTGTGGATCTAATTACTGTAAAGTTGACTGGTGTTTAGCAGAGAGTTGAGGGATAAGAACAGCAAGAGGACTTAGATTTTTTAATTTAATTTAATTTAATTTTAATTTAATTTAATGTATTAGTCACTATTATAGCTGCATTCATGTCATTAGGCCCAGCTCATTCAGAATCATCTGTAGCACCACTTCAAACCAATAGGGGCACTCTCCATCTCAGAGTAAATCAGCCCTGAAGTGATGCTCAACCCATCAGGGACAACCCAGAGGACATCCAGATAAAACTGCACTTATGCAGTCAGGGCAAGAAAGACAGGGAAGACAGGTTTCTTTTTTTTTTTGTGCAATACTGTTCGCCTTTGATTGCCAGCCAAAACAATAACTTCACTGTGTGTTATACTGGTTTTTAACAACAATGACACATTTTGGACATTGGATGGAGCAATATGATTGACAGCACTGATACATTCAGTATGCAGAGTACATAATGAAAAGGTTGAGACAGTGATGGTTCTTGATTGATAGATGTCTGGAAATGAGCCCAGATGTTTAGGAAATTAATTAATAAATGTTGGCTAGCATTTACACTTGGGTTGAGTCAACTAGCCTAATTTATTCACAAAGGCAGTCCATCAACAGATGTCCATTAACAGTATTTAGTGTTTGTAAGCCTGGATCTGTAAATGGGTTGGAACTGACTGGCTGACAGGCCTGATCCACACACATCCACATATTCTGTTACTATAATGATTGGATTTAAAGATGTCTCAGCTGCCTGAATAAATTGAGCTTGTTATTTACAGTGAAATGGCACTGATTAATGCAAGAGATTCTCTTAAAATGGAGTAGTGTTAAATGACAACGAAAATCAGAAAATATAATAGTTATGGCGAGAAAGACTTTATTCATGACGGAAATAATCCCATTTCTATAGTTTGTGGCTTAAAATGACGCAAATTTTGTTTCAATTTGTATGAATGTTATACCATATATCCAGTATCATCCTTGTATTCATGTAAAATAATTGAAATTCACAGAACAAATCTTGGAAAAGGCAATAAAAAGATCATAAAAAAGAGAAACATAAATGGCTGCAATATACAGCAACAAACCCACTGTCATATACTGTATACAAAAATATCTGTTGTAAAAAAATAATCTTTGCACTGCAATGACATCTCTTCATGACTGTTTCCGAACTCCTGGGAGTCCTCTGCTCTGCTGACCTCCTCATGTGTCACTCCCTAGACTCCTGCCCCCACATCATCATAATCAGTTCCTACCAAAAATAAAAACAGGAGTCACTCATACCACTGACCAGCCAAATCAAAAGTGAATACAATTATCACAAATTAAGCATCAATAACACAATTAAAATCCCAAACAACTGGAGACTGGACAACTTTCCAGCTATATTATACTCCTGAGTCTGGTCTGCTGTCTTCACCACTGCTATATAAAGATGAACACAGAGTGAATTATGGGTAATTTGGGTTGAATGTGTCTTCATGTGCACTGGACTATGCATCAGTCTGTCACTGAATAGACTCGTGTTGGATACAGCGCCTCTGTGGTGCAAAGTGGTATTACAAGAGCAGTGGCCTGTCTGGCTGTACATCATACCAGTGTGAGTGGATATTTGGGAAGAACAAAGTGTGGGTGACTTTGACATTACATTACTTCTTCACAGTCGTGGTCATTTTTAAACGCTCTACACTAAGAAAAGCACATATAGCCCAAATATATTCCAGCTATCACATTGATGTACAATGTACTGTACAGGTGAAAAGAAAACCAAACAGTGTGAATCTAACAACAAAGTGCACCTTCATAAAGGTAAATACTGAATATCCCACGTGAATCCATAGATACTGCATGTACAGCTTCTGTGGGGGGATTACAGCCCTATATTTAACCTATTTTAAAAACAGTAATGAGGAAAAATTAAATCAACCACAAGAACACCCCCAGAATTTAGGTGATTATTTGTGCATTAAATTATTTTTATGTCAAACTGTTTAAAGCTTTTATATATATACAAATTACATATATTATTTATAGGTAGTTAGGTCAGGGAATGAAGACTAGACAACTCACCAGCGATGGCACCATTATACTGTTGGTTTTTCGTGTATAATAATATGTAAATATAAAGATGGACAGAGTGAATTATGGGTCATCTGGGTTGAATGTGCCTTTATGTGCACTGGACTATGCATCAGTCGTTCATTGAATAGACTCATGTTGGATACAGCGCCACTGTGGTACAAAGTGGCATTACAAGAGAAGCGACCTGTCTAGCTGGATATCATGCCAATGCGAGTTAATATTTGGGCAGCACAGAGCCTAGGTGAATTTAACTGTTTCGAAGTCTCTTCTTTCAAAGTCAAAGTTTTCAAAGGTTTGAATGCCCTGCACTAAGAAAAGCACATCGCCCCAATACATTTCAGCTATGGCATTAATGTGCCATCTACTGTACCTCTGAAAAAACAACTAAATAGTGGAACTCAATCAACAAAGTGTATTATCATATAGGTAAGCAACATATATGTCTCATAAATCCTCTGTAGGTAGGCTACTGTATGTACATCCTCAATGGGGGAATTAGAAGGTTATATTTATAACAAATAAATCACAAGATTTCCTGAAAATTTAGTCTGGTATGAGTCCAGTCTCGTACCTGGTGTCATTTGAAGTTCATCTTCCTTATTTGCCACATCATAATCCTCCTGTTCCTTATTGCCATGATTTGTCTCGTCTACCGTTGACTTTAGAGAAACATTCAGCAGACAAAACACTGTCACCCTGGTCATATTAGGATCGTTCTCATCACCGGTGATTTAAGCAATATACCACGAGTGGAAGTGAGGTTGTTTGTGGATATCCTCACGGGTGTGGTTTGGCCGAAGCCTGAATGCCGTAGGTAACCACACCCGTGAGGATATTAACGAACTTCACGACCACAAGTGTTATACTGCTTTCATTGCCAACTAACAAAAAAACTGAAATGTATTTTCTATTTTCCGTTGAGTTTTTTAATTTATATATTAATTTCATTTATGTGTGTTCACTCTCCGCCCCCCAAAATAGTTCTAAGCAAAGATTCGAGTGCTATAGAATCTTTGGTTCTAAGCTTAGTTTTGAGTCTCCCATTTCCAAGCAACGCAACAGTTAATCAACGGCTTGGAAGTTCTCTCAGTGGAAAATGCGGCATGATTATTAGTTGTGAAGAGTCAACCGTCATATATCATAGGATATCCTCACTCCTGTTGACACGTAGAGTGTGTCTCATCCAATCAGAAATTGCTAAATAGTTCGACTGGACCTAACTGTTGTATTAGTTATCATAATATTCCAGCCCCTCCTCTCAGACTCTATTGACAGAAATCCCCTCATTCAATCATCCAGCCATCGTCTCTATGTTAACTCTCATTAGAACTCTGTTTTATATACAACATAATCTATAACAGTCTACAGTTAGCAGTTATTTAAGTATTTTGGGCAGTTTTTTTCATGTCACCTCCACAGCTGAACACAGCAAAGCCTCAAATGTCATAATCATTCAGTCATAAAATATCCAAGGTCCACTTTTCATGGCATTGCCCATAATACAATAGTGTCAGTCCCACTGATCCAAAATCAGTTCTTATGGCTGTACTACCTACCTGAGATGAATCTCTCATCACTGTTTCCCACATCATCATATTCTGCGTTATCAAGCATGTAGTCTGTGGAAGGATGGTTAAACAGTTAGTTAAGCACTAATAATAAAAATTAAAAAAAAAAACAATTTAAAAACACGCAACATCCCAAAATGTAAAATTTAGTGCCTTTGCCATAAATGATTTATCTAAAAATAAACTGCTCCTGACCTTATAAAGGACTTCAGTCATAACACATCAAACATGAAACATGCCTTAAAACGTAAATATTTCTGCATTTTGTGTAAGTTGTTAACTCCCCCTTTACAAATTATGAAACTCAGCCTTAGTCTCAGCTCCACCTGCTGCTCTGCTTTGATCTCACTCACCAGTCACCTCAGATGACTTCTCCCCACTCGTGAAGTCATCAACATTTTCGTACTCCTCGGACTGCACGTCTGTCTTTGTCTCTCCTGAACCAAACAACAAGGCTCCTATATCTGTAATACGTTCATGCATGTGATTATTTACCTCCATATTTATACATACCAGCAAACAGCAACATGCAGTTCATTATTAGAAAAAAATGACCAAATGTCTAAGAGCCAGCAGTCCCCCTCTCATCCTCCTACCTGAGATGGGTCTCCTCTCTCCTCAAAGGCTGCATCACATTTGCAGATACATTATGACATGCAGACCAACACACTTGGTATACAGTATAAGCATTGCTGTTTGTGTGTTCATAATAATTTGCTCAAGTTCATTGAAACGACACAGATGCACACTGTGGTTTGGCAGTTATGATTCTCCTCCTCTTTCCCATGAGCTCCTGTGCTGTCTGTTGATGCAGCTGTGAGACCGGTGTGGTTTTCTGCTTCTGATCTCAAAATAAGAAGCGCTAATGAGTTTCACTCCAAACTTCACTAAAGATTCTTATCAGTATGGGCACATAACTCAAAACATACTTTTATGTCACAGACCTATGAACTATTCAGGCCAATAGTGTCTTTGTATGAGATATGTTGGTTACAGTGCATGTTTGTCTGTATTCTTCCCTTCAGTGATGTGCAGTGGTGGAAAGTAACTAAGCACAAATGCTTCATTACAATACTTAGGTAAATTTTTCATGTATCTGTACTTAGTAGAAATACTTTTTTACGTGAGTGGAAATTGGTTTGCGGGTCAGAAAAGAAGAGGTGCACATCATTCTAAGTGAGCTCAATCATGAAGGCTCCCAGTATTACCGCCAGTGGCGCCTGAGAAGGAGACTACTTGTCTTGTGGACCTAACTTGTTTTGTGGACCTAATTTATGGCACGTCGACTCTTATACTGAGTTATTTATGGAAACATTGCATAGACGGCTTTAGCAGGAAAATTATTTGGCTCCATTTACTAATAGTGACCCGCGTGTTATTGGAGAGTGACGTAATATGCATAGAGAGGTTTGGTGACCTGACACCTAACACTGATTCGCATGGACATGAGAACAGAATGTGGTCCTTTGCGACACTTTGCGGCAAAATAATGGAGACAGCAGAGCGGGCCAGTCAAGCTTTGTGTTTTGATAGGGAAAAGCAGTCCCAATCAAATAACAAAGTTGGCGGGGTGTCTTTGTGTGCCATACACAAACTACAGTAAACCCTTACTAGATCCATGTCAAAATGCCTCAGATTACTTGATCTGGCCCACTATGGGTCCTGTATACAGTAACAGTGTTCCCATTAAAAGTAAATTGTGCTCATTGTGTTCTCTAACGTGAGCACATTAGCTAAATCATGGCCATGTTGTACTAATTCGTGCTCACATTTTTGGAATAACATCGTACTCACAATTTTCAATAATGTGAGCACATTTTATAAATCATGGCCACGCTTTAGTAAATCGTGTTCATGATGTTACAGAATATGAGCACAAAGATGTTTAGAAGATTTTACTTGAGCTTTCCAGGGCTCCGTACTAAAATGCATCCCGTTACATTTTATTCGGCTATCACTTTTTCGCTGATGCTGATTAGGCTGCGTGGCTGTCTTGGAAGTTTAAACCAATCAGATACATTGTGTGAAGCTGACTTGCAGATGGCAACGTTGAGATCCCCATTCATCCCAATGGGTGACGTATAAAATGCTTTGCTACGTTTTCTCATTTTCAACTCGAAGCACTCTCGTCTGGGACAGAGTGCCTTTTTTCTGGGCTTAGCATCACCATTGTTAGCTGTCATGCTTGCTAATGACAGCTTGCTACCTACTATATAAATTATTGTCTTTGATGTGTTTGTCCTGTGTGACTTGGCCTGCTTGTGTGAATAAGTAGTCCAGTTGTTGCTGCGAGACATGCTGCTCCACTCGTGTGAATTTGCATCCCAGTTTGACTAGTGTTGTCTTCAATAGGTGAGCCTAATGTTACCTTAGTGACTGTATAGCCTATTCCACTCTACACTCAACACTGCTGTCAACAATTATGGGGATGGAGATGGAGAATCTGGATGCTACGGAGCAGCCCATGGTAGAACAAGCCATGATCTCTCTGACCAGCCTATATAGTATAGATATGGACAGGTTGTTGTCCGTTTTGAGACCGAAAACGTGCACTATTGACTGCATGTAAGGGGTCAAATACTTCGACCATGCCTTTTTTTCCTAGTCAGCCTATCATTATTAATCAAAATATCTGAATCGGATCTAGTGAATGTTTTGTCTTTTTCCTTCAGGAAGCCGTTTTAGTTACTAGCATTTCTAGTTTTGTGGAATTTCATATGGGAGCCAACAACATATTACACCATTACTTTTACTTTTAGTACTTTAAGTACATTTAAAAAACTTAAAAGTACTTATAACTTTCACTTAAGTAGGATTGTTGATGTTGTAGTTCTACTTTTACTTGAGTATATTTTGCTGGTTATTTGTACTGTGACTAAAGTACTGAGTTACAATACTTCTTCAACAACTGATGGTGTGAGTAGTAGAGCTTGAGTGTTGGAGGTACGCATAAATCTAGCCTGATGACCTCTCACCTCTCTGACGATGTCTGGAGGAACCGGCTGTGGTCAGTCTGTGGTCTAGCTCCTCATAGACAGGTTCATTAAGTGAATTGTGCCTCCTCTTGGAGAGAGCTGCAGGGTAGGAGGAGTAAAGTACTGACTCCCATGATAATATTTCATTTCCTTAAAACATGAATTTAAATGAATTGAGTACATTTAATTTTATTTTAAAGACTGGAATACTTTACCATTTCAGTTTCAAAATTATTTGACAATTAAAAAAATAACTTTTGTACAAAGGAACATGACCTTCTATAACTAACTTTTATAGAAAGAAATGTGGTAAATCATAAAGCGGAAATCACATGAAAAACAAATGTTGAAATATGTAAGATGTTGCAGCACCTCTCCTGAGTGACCTGTTCTGCCCCACCAGCACAGCCAGAGAGCCCAGCAGCAGCAGGAACAGGAGCCCTAGAGCCGCTGCAGCCGCTGGAGAGACAGGCTCACACGGAAGAACTGACGTGACTGGAGGATGGGTGGTGGGAGGTGGTGGAGGCCCTGGAGATAAAAAGAGAAAAATTCACATTAATTGCATGTTTTAATGTGTTATGAATCAGCTACAGAGCAAAAATATATAATCAATGAAAAATATTTTTAGAGAGGTCATCTGTTGCTCAATCATGTTTTAAATGTGGTTAACATCATCTCATTGCTCCCTCACCTGTGCAGTTGACCCAGGCATCCTCCTTATGGATGCAGTCACTCTGATTCAGAGGGGCGCGGCAGCACTCCCACAGGTGGTCCTCATGGCCTGTGCAGTTCACCTCGTCCAGCCAGATGGGGCCGCTTCCTCTCCCAAATGTGCCCTGCTCTCCCCCCACAGCCATGGGTTTCCCACAGTCCATCTGCCTACACACTACTTCAGCGTCCCTCTCATCCCAGGAGTCATCACACACCATCTCCCACTCTCCCTGCAGGAACACCTCCACCCTCCCAGAGCAGTTAGTGGAACCACCAACCAGCCTCAGCTCTGGAGCACCTGGGCGAGGAGAAAGATAACATGTTGAGAGGTATAACTAACACAGACACACATGATACACACACAACACACTCACACACACAGTTATTTTGTATATATAGAGATCAGTCGGTAGGTGCTACTAGAAAACAAAAGGCATTGATTTCACCTGGACATTCCTTAACTGAGTCTTTTTGTATGACTGTTGTGGTTGTTTTAGTTCCTTTGCCAAAAATCAAATAGTAATAGAATATAAAGCCTCAATGTACCACAATACTGTAATAATTTTTGCTGCTAGTAGTACTACTAACAGCACCACCACCACTACGACTAATAATAATCATAATTACAATAATAATACCTGTACAATACATATCAGCAACCCTCCTGCAGACTGTTTCCCACTGAAGAGGTTTGCACTGCTCAAGGTGTGTATCATGCTTCCTACACTGGGGAGGACTCAGTCTCTTGGCTTTAGTTAGCACTGCATCAATGGTTATTTTATGTTCTCCACAGCCTAACTGATGGCAAATCACAGAGCCTGTGTTTTGTCCATGTCATTGAAACATATGTTTCCCCAGGCACCATTGTAGTAGACGTCTATTAGACCTTTGCATGGCTCATGACTGACTGTGGTTTGTTTCAGCTGAATGAGCCCTGTGGACAATAATTTATAAGCCTTATTGCTCCCTTTCCTGATGTATTACCAGATTATCCACTAAAAAACAGCCATATACTTCAAGTTCATCAAATCACATTCATCAAATCAAATTCATTAAACGTATATACAAATTAAATTAGAATTAAAAAGTGGTGGCGTAGTGGTTAAGGAACCTGGCTAGCGTGTGAGTAGCCTGAAAAAGTTGTGGGTTCGAATCCCGGCTGCCACCGTTGTGTCCTTGAGCAAGGCACTTAACCCTAAGTTGCTCTAGGGGAGACTGGCCCTGAACAATTGATAGTTGATGAGGTGTAAGTCGCTTTGGATAAAAGCGTCTGCTAAATGCATAAATGTAAATTAAACAATCTGATTAGATCTAGGAGTTTGAGGACAATGTAATATAGATCCAGTCTTCAAAAATAATGTTTAACATTGACATCATAGAGAACAGGTGGGGGCTGAAAATTCAACACACTCTAAAGTGGGTGATGTCAAAGTTTTCAGAACTGCTAGTAAACTAACTGAGACGGTTTTAGTCTTTACACACTGATTAACATTTGAGGGTGTACCAAAACAGATCTGTGACCTACCGTTATAAGTATTAAAACAAAATCAAATGTTAAAATGTTGCTCAGTGCACAGGATACCGCATGGTGTTTGTACCTGAGCACATGACCCACACGTCCTCTTTGTGTAAACAGTCGTGTCACCCCCACTCTTTTAAGGGACACTCCCACAGGCTGCTCTCGTCTCCCCTGCAGCCCACCTCACTCAGCCAGATGGGCAAATTTCCTGGAGGAAAGGATGTGGGTACTTCAGCACTGAGGGCTGTGCCACACTGCAGCTGTCTGCACACTACCTGGGCATCCTCCATGTCCCAGGAGTCATCACACACAGTCCCCCATGAGCAGAACAGAATAGAAGAGTTTTATTCATAGTTGCACTACAGGATCAGTGATAGACTTTGTAGTGTCCCCGCCTGAACAGCTGATGGTCACCTGCTGGCTAGAAGTACAGTTTAGTATCTGTGGAGCACTGCAATTTCCCAGATGAGTCTCATGTCCAGAACAGTGTATCCCTGAGACACACTTATCACCCTCTGTGTCAATAAAACCAGGGAACCCAACAGCAGAACGACAGGCCAGTTGTCTGCACACCACTGAAGCTTCAGACTGATTCCAGGAGTCCAGCAGAACTCTCCTGCACCTCTGACTGACGTAAACCTCCACAACTCCTTCACATTTCCTCTCTCCAGACAAGCGCACCGTCCGATTGGGCAGGGGAAGGGAGGAATCTGTATATACAGTTCAATTTAATTAAGTAAATTGTGGGTTCAGCTATTCTGTTTAATAAAGTAAACAATAGGTTCAAACTTTTTTTTTCTCTTTCTTATTATTATGATAGCTATGTGCTCAGTTCAATAGTCGTCATGTATTCAATAGTTCTCTTGTACTCACTTGACCAGATGACCCCAGCATCCTGTCTATTGGAGCAGGCAGGTCGAACGCCATGAGGAGATTCCACATTCTGAGAGACCAGTTTCGTTCCCCTCACAGTCAAACACGTCAGGCCAGATGCTTCCACTCCCTTCACCAAACCACTCTGCCCCCACAACAGCCACAGCAGTCCCACAGTTCAATTGATGGCAGAGCACACTGGAGGCCCTCATATCCCAGGATGCATCACAAACTGTGCCCCACTCTCTGAGGTACTTGAGCTCCACTCGGCCTGAGCAGAAGTCACTGCCATGTGCTAATCTGGCATCAGTATATGGCATCTGACAGAGCAAAGACAACAATAAAGCCTTTAACACTGCCTATATAAACAAAATTCAAATCAAATAAAAATACAGAATCACACGTTGTGTAATCTGTGTGGTTCAGCAAATGTTATGCATTAATACCTAAAAGTATTTTCTAAAACATTAATATTATTCTCAGCTACATAGGTACTAAGCAGAACAATCTATTCCCACATCTCTGGCATGTGAGCAGTTGTGATTTAGAGTTGTTGATGAGCAGAGATGAATGTGAGTCTCATTTCCTCCACACTGGATCTCCTCTGACCACACCTGGCCCTCTCCCTCTCCAAATGCAGCTGCTCCGAGCACCTCTACAGGAGCCCCACAGTCCAGCTCTCGACACACAACCTCTGCGTCCTTCCAGTCAAAGGCAGCATCACACACTGTTCCCCACGTGAACCCATTAATGCGAGAGAGGGGGAAAGGGGGTTTTAGGAGTTTTAAGGAGGAAAATTACGTTTGTACCGAGTAGCGCTATAGGCCTACTCCAAAGGCTGAGGACATGCAAGAGTGAACAGATCTACGTCTGTGAGTTTATGCCCAACCCTTAGGAAACAGTGAAAATTAATCAGATACAATGTTGCCTTGCTAGATTATATTAAACGCTACCCAACTAGCTGTATATGCCCTGACAATTGTTACAAGTATGTTATCAAGTCAGATTCTGCAGAAGTTATTTCTGAGTATCAAATACTGCACATGCACATAAAGATATGTTGTGTACTGGAACACGGAACTGAAAACTGAATTTATGCCCACCATAAACATTATTCATTTTCCTACGAAATAAGGAGCCATAACCTTGTTATATTGTGGAATTTTGTATGCTTAATTTCATAGTGGTCTAGGGGAGAAAACAAAACATAGGAAAACACGAGTTAGTTAAGCCTATCTTATCTTCCTACTTGCAGAATTTCTCCACGCCACGCCATTCCAAGATGTTAAGCAAAACGAAGAGAATACCAGACACGGGATTTGCAATTTTGAATCTGCGAAGTCTGCTGTGTAGAGAGTGAAGAAAACAAACGTCCAGTACTGCCCCCTAAGGTGCTCCTGTGCTGCTGGATCAGATGTGATGTCATTCAGCCTGACAAACTGTGCTCTGCTGGTTATTGGTTAGGCAGTTGGTAATCCATGACATCAGGTGTGGGTCCTCTTGTACAGTGGCCAGTTTGTCCTGTAGCAGTAGGGACTAGATTGTGCTTAATGTGCAGTGCAACTGCAGTGTGCTGTACTCAAGGCCTGACAATGTTGCCTCCTCAGTTCATCTCTGTAGCAGCTAATTTACTGCAGGTACATTCAGATGTTTAGATGTTCAGGGTGGATCTGATAACTGTAAAGCAAAGTAAAGTAGACTGGTATATCAGACAGATAAGGGATAAGAACAGCAAGAGGAGTTTTTTATATTTAAATTGAATTGAATTGAATTTATTAGTCATTATTATAGCTGCACACACACTCCAAAGTGTATTAGGCCCAGCTCATTCAGAATCATCTGTAGCACCACACCAACCCACTAGGGGCACTCTCCATCTTAAACAAGAGAATCAGCCCTGAAATGAAGCTTTACCCATCAGGGACAACCCAGAGGACATCCAGATAAAACTGCAATTCTGCAGTCAGTTTTAGAAGGGAAATTCCGTCTTATTTTGGAATACTGTTTGCCTTTGATAGTTGCCTGCCAAAACAATAACTTCATCTGTGCTATGTAGGTTTTTAATAACAGTGACACATTTTGTACATTAGGTGGAGCAATATGATTGACAACACTGATAGATTCAGTATGCAGAGGTTATCAGCATGGCTGAACATATGAAAAGGTAGACACAGTGATTGTTATTGATTGACAGTTGTCTGGAAATTCACCCAGATGTTTTGGAAATTAATTAATATGTTGGCTAACTTTTACTCTTGGGTTAAGTCAACTAATTTATTCACAAAGATAGTCCTTCAACAGTTGTCTATCAGCAGCATTTGGTGTCAGTGAGCCTGGATCTGTAAGAGATCCAGGCTCACTGACACTGGCAGGACTGATCCATACACTCATCCAGTTACCCACATATTCTGTTACTATAATGATTGGTCTTAGCTGCCTGAATAAATTAAGTTTGTTATTTATAGTGAAATGTTAATGATTAACAAGAGGATCTACTTAATATGTACTAATGTTAAATGACAAGGAAAATTAGAAAATATATTAATTATGACATAAAACCTTTATTTATGAAGGAAATAATAACATTTATACCATTTATGGTTTAAAATAACACTAATTTAACACTAATCTTATTTCAGTTTGTATAAATGTTACAACAGGTGGCCTACTTAAGGCATACCGTCATTGTATTCATGTAAAATAGTTAAAATTCACAGAACAAATACTGGAAAAGGCAATAAAAAGATCATTAAAAAATTGTCTACAATATACAGTAACAATCTACTGTTATATACTGTATACAAAAATATCTGTTCTAAAAAAATAATCTTTGCACTAGTTAATGATGTCTCTTAATAATTGTCTCAGAAATCCAGGCCACCATGGGAGTCCTCTGCTCTGCTGACCTCCTCATGTGTCACTCCCTAGACTCCGCCCCCACATCATCATAATCAGTTCCTACCAAAAAAAAAAAAGGAGTCACTCATACCACTGACCAGCCAAATCAAAAGCGATTAATACAATTATCACAAGTTAAGCATCAATAACACAATTAAAATCCCAAACAACTGGAGACTGGACAACTCTCCAGCTATATTAAACTCCTGAGTCTGCTCTGCTGTCTTCCCCACTGCAATATAAAGATGAACACAGAGTGAATTATGGGGAATTTGGGTTGAATGTGCCTTCATGTGCACTGGACTATGCATCAGTCTGTCACTGAATAGACTCGTGTTGGATACAGCGCCTCTGTGGTGCAAAGTGGTATTACAAGAGGTGCGGCCTGTCTGTCTGTACATCATGCCAGTGTGAGTGGACATTTGGACAGCACAGAGTGACTCTGACATTACATTACTTCTTCACAGTCACTTTTTAAAGCTCTACACTAAGAAAAGCACACATAGCCCCAATACATTTCAGCTATAACATTAATGTACCATTTACTGTACAGATGAATAGAAGACCAAACAGTGGGAATCTAACAACAAAGTGTACCATCATAAAGGTAAATACTGAATATGCTACATGAATCCTCCATAGGTACTGTATGCACAGCTTCAATGGGGGGATTAGAGCCTTATTTTTCACCTTCTCAAAAATAGTAGAATTAATAGTACTAAGGAAAATGAAATAAACCATAGGAATACCTCAGAATTTAGCTAATTATTTGTGCATTTAATTATTTTCATATAAAATTAATAAAATCTAATAGTTTTATTAGTAGTAGTAGTAGTGGTACAGTTAGTTAGAACTGGAAAGGAATGAAAACTGAACAACTCACCAGCAATGACACCATTATACTGCTGAGGATGGTTTGCTGTCTTCCCTGCAATATAAAGATGTGGGAATTATGGGTCATTTGGTCATGCCTTCATACACTCTGGAATCTGCAGTCTTCCACTGACTATAGTCATGTTGGATATAGCACCACTGTGGTACAAAGTGGTATTAAAAGAGGGGCGGCCTGTCTCTGGCTGGATATCATGTCAATACTAGTGGATATTTGGGCAGCACAGCGCATATGCGAGTTTAACACATTAACATTTTTACAAATAAAATAAATCACAAGATTTCCTGAAAATTTAGCAGATTATTTGTGCTGTTCCAACATAAAAACTAAGAGTCCAGTCTCATACCTGCTGTCATTTGAAGGTCATCTTCCTTATTTCCCACATCATCATAATCCTCCTGTTCCTTATTGGCATGATTTGTCTTGTCCACTGTTGATGTTAAAGAAACATTCAGCAGACATTAAGCACATAAACAGACTGGTACAGAGATATTTAATTTTATATGTGCAAGTCTATACTGTGAATACACTATGACATAATAGTTCATAAAACACAGACTCACCCCTGGTCATTTCTGGATCGTTCTCATCAGTGGTGATGTCATCATAATACTCCAGCCCCTCCTCTCTCACAGACTCTGTTGATAGAAATCATCTCATTCAATCATGCAGCCATCATCTCTATGTTAACTCTCATTAGAACTCTAGGTTATAAACACCACAATAGAATAACAGTCTACAGTTAGCAGTTATTTAAGTATTTAATGCACTTCCACAGCTGAATACAGCAAAGCCTCAAATGTCATATAATTATTCACATCAAACAAATTCCAAGACATTTTATTGATGTTGTGTATATGACAAAAAAGTCCACTTTTCACAGCATTGCCCATAAAAGAATAGTGTGAGTTTCCACTGATCCAAGATCAGTTCTCATGGCTGTACTCCCTACCTGAGATGAGCGTTTCATCACTTTCTCCCACATCATCGTATCCTGTGTTGTCTATGTAGTCTGTGGAAGGATGGTTGAAAAGTTATTTAGGCCAACAATAAAAAACAATAAAAACATTACAATTTAAGATAATCGCATTCCAAAACATTCCAAAATGTAAACATTTGTGTCTTTGCCATAAATGATACCGGAAATACCAAGAGTAAATAGCAAGTATTGTACATTATTAAACATTTCAGTCAAACACAAAAATCATGTATTAAAACGTGTTAATAAGTAAGTACTTATTTTTTTTAATTTGGTGTTCATTTGCTAACTCCTCCTTTACAAATGATCAAAGTCAGCTTCTGTCTCTGTTCCACCTGCTGCTTTGCTTTGATCTCACTCACCAGTCACCTCAGATGACTTCTCCCCGCTCGTGACGTCATCAACATCATCGTAGTCCTCTGACTGCACGTCTGTCTTTGTCTCTCCCGCACCAAACAACAAGGCTCCTATATCTGTAATACATTCATGCATGTGATTATTTACCTCCATATTTATTCATAGCCTGCTAGAAAACAGCAACACACAGTTTATCATAATAATGGTAATCGTAAATTAATGAAATGAAAATGTAGTACTAGAAGTGGTGATAGTAGCCTTATAGTACATAGGTATACAGGTCTATTGGTAGTACATTAATCAGAATTAGAAAACACTATTCGGAATGATCCGACGTGAGCCATAACGATAGGCCTTTTCCTTCAGTCTGAAACTACGTTAAAATCAGATGTTCATCAGACCGATTTTCAAATTAAAAATGTTATCCACGACACGACAATATGTTCATCAATTTGCTTTGGCAGTCTCAATTTAGGCTGTTTTATGTTAGGAATTAAGCATGGGCATAGTAGCCTAGGTTATAGTCATGGGGATGTTCAATCCTAACGTGAAGCGAACTTCACTTTCACAGCTCCTTAAGTCCAGGTGGAAAATATAACGCGATTCTATGCATCGGTTAGTGATGACGCGACGCGAATGCATTGTCTGTGAAAGTTTTAGATACATTTTGAACGGATTAGCATTTTGTAATACCAACAGAGGCGGACGTTATCCAAATCGACAGTTTGGTGAAGTTGCTAATTCACTAAGACAACAAGCAATACGCTACAGACTTGTCCGGTCGGAGGAGGAATATCCTCTGTTGAGTTAGGACGAGAGAGAGGAAGACTGTTTCACCCAGTCTCACGGGTTCATTCTGTTTATTTATATATATAGAAAATATGATAAAGCTTGGCCCACTTTAGTCACGATGTTAAATAACGCATGAGAACATTGTTTTCTTGGATTCACTAAGGCATATTATTTGTCTATTATTTGTCTGAAGTTACGTCAGAAAACATGTGTCCGACAGAATATTAAAACATTTCTCGGGGATCCCAGATCCCCCGATGGGCTACATCTCTTCATCGTACTTCAATGCGCACCTGCATGATCTTCACAGCCTAATTAATATAAGAACATGTTTTCTGGTAGCATATTCACACCGTTCTCTTTCTGACTAAAATTGCACAAAACCCGCTATTTAGCCTCTACAATCGTATCTTCTTCATTTGTGCATCCCTACTTTAAAACTTGTTTCAGCGCCGATGACCCCCACACAAAAAGGACTAACTTCTAGTCTGTAGCCCCGAATGTTTTAAATAGCTAGCGAAGCAGCCACAAACCTGTCAACATATCACCCAGCCTTGTCTCATCATCGGCAGTCGCATCATCGTAGTACTCCGCCGCTGGCTCTCTCAGAGAAGCAGCTGGAAAAGTGCAGAGAGAGACATCAGTATCAGACACCAACAGGAATCTGTCCGATAGGAAACAGACGCCCTCTCATCCCCCTACCTGAGATGGGTCTCCTCTCGTCCTCCTGCACGTCTTCATACCAGGAATTCTGACCATCAGACAGGATGCGTGCTGTTGGAAGGGAAATTCGAAAACTGTGTCACATTAAGTGACCTAAACAAACATAACCTTACAGTGTACTGATTGTGAATGTCTGCAGATACACTATGACATGTAGACCAACACACTTGGTATACATGCATTGCTATTTGTGTGTTCTTAATAATTTGCTCAAGTTCTTGGAAACACCACAGATGCACACTGTGGTTTGGCAGTTATGATTCTCCTCCTCTTTACCGTGAGCTCCTGTGCTGTCTTTTGATGCAGCTGTGAGACCGGTGTGGTTTTCTGTTTCTGATCTCAAAATAAGAAGCGCTAATAAGTTTCACTCCAAACTTCACTAAAGATTCTTATCAGTAGGGGCACATAGCTCAAAACATACTTTTATGTCACAGACCTAAGAACTCATTCAGGCATTCTGCCAATGGTGTGTTTGTGCCCTCAGTGTGTGATATGTTATTTACAGTACATGTTTGTGTACACTTAGCCTCAGTGGTGTGAGTAGCATAGCTTGTGTGTTGGAGGTACACATAAACCGAGCCTGTTGACCTCTCACCTCTCTGACGACGTGTGGAGGAACTGGCTCTGGTCAGTCTGTGGTCCAGCTCCTCATAAACAGCTTCACTCAGTGCCATGTGCCTGCTCTTGGAGAGAGCTGCAGGGTGGGAGGTATTGACTCCCATAAGAGTATTTCATATACTCACATATATCTCATTAAAACATGAATTTAAATGAATTTAGTACATTTAATTTTAATTTAAAATCTGTAATAATTTACTATAACAGTTTCAAAATTATTTGACATAAAACTAACCTTTATACAAAGGAACATGACCTTTTCTAACTGACTTTTATAGAAAGGAATATGGTAAATCATAAAGCAGAAATCACATGAAAAACGGATGTTGAAATATGTAAGATGTTGCAGCACCTCTCCTGAGTGACCTGTTCTGCCCCACCAGCACAGCCAGAGAGCCCACCAGCAGCAGGAACAGGAGCCCCAGAGCCGCTGCAGCCGCTGGAGAGACAGGCTCACATAGAGGAGCTTTGGCTGTCACTGAGGGGACTGGAGGATGGGTGGTGGGAGGTGGTGGAGGCCCTGGAGAGAGGAAAGAGAAAAATTCACATTAATTGCATGTTTTAATGTGTTATGAATCAGCTACAGACCAAACATATATATTTTTCAGAGAGGTCATCTGTTGCTTCATGTGTTTTAAATGTGGTTAACATCATCTCATTGCTCTCCCACCTGTGCAGTTGACCCAGGCATCCTCCTTATGGATGCAGTCACTCTGATCCAGAGGGGCGCGGCAGCACTCCCACAGGTGGTCCTCATGGCCTGTGCAGTTCACCTCGTCCAGCCAGATGGGGCCACTTCCCCTCCCAAATGTGCCTTGCTCCCCCCCTACAGCCTTGGGCTCCCCACAGTCCAGCTGCCTGCAGACCACCTGTGCGTCGCTCTTGTCCCAGGAGTCGTCACACACCGTCCCCCACTCTCCCTGCAGGTGCACCTCCACCCTCCCTGAGCACTTAGTGGAACCACCAACCAGCCTCAGCTTTGGAGCAACTAGAAGAGGAGAAAGATGATGAAATCTTGATAAGCAGTACTAACAGAGACACACACAATAGAATACCACACACACGCACACATGCACACACACACACGGTATTGTGTTAGACCAGTAAAACCAAAGACATTGATTTTACCTGGACATTCCTTAACCCAGTCTTTTTGTATGATTGTTGTATTCGTTTCAGATCCTGTGTCAAAAATAAAGCCATAAAATCCAAGAATATAAAAAGAGTCAACGTACTACTAAAGAGATTCATATTTTAATAATAAAAAATATAAATATACAAATATAGCATAACCAACCTTGATCTTCACACTCTATATCAGCAACCGTCCTACAGGTTGTTTCCCACTTAAGAGGTCTGCATTGCTCAAGGTGTGTATCGTGCTTCCTACAGTGAGGAAGGCTCAATCTCGTGGCTTTAGTTGGAGTCTTATCAATAGTTTTTTTATGCTCTCCACAGCCTAATTGATGGCAAATCATAGAGTCTGTGTTTTTATACATGTCACTGAAACATAAGTTTCCCCAGGTGCCATTGTAGTAGATGTCTATTAGACCTTTGCATGGCCCACGACGGTCTGTGGTCTGTTTCAGTTGAATGAACCCTGCGGACAACAGATAATTTATGTGTCTCTTGCCTTTCTTAACCAATGATCAGATCATACACCAAAAAAATAGTCAGATGTTTGTCAGATATGTAAACCACTATTATTTGGTTTGCAATAATGATATTTAACACTCTTTTCACTTTGCCGGACCTTTAAAATCACACACCCTCTGACGTTCGAGAACTACTGACTAAGACTGTTTTAATCTTCACACACTGATGCATAGTTGGGGGTGTAGGAAATCAGATATTTAAACCACTGTTGTGAGGATGTATCTCAGTGAGCATGGTACTGTATGGTGTAACAGATCTGTGACCTAGTGTTATCAGTATTAAAACAAAATCAAATGTTAAAATGTTGCTCAGTGCACAGGATACTGTATGGTGTTTGTACCTGAGCACATGACCCACACGTCCTCTTTGTGTAAACAGTCGTTTCGCCCCCAGTCTTTTAAGGGACACTCCCACAGGCTGCTCTCATCTCCCCTGCAGCCCACCTCACTCAGCCAGATGGGTAAATCTCCTGGAGGAAAGGATGTGGGTACCTCAGCACTGAGGGCTGTGCCACACTGCAGCTGTCTGCACACTACCTGGGCATCATCCATGTCCCAGGAGTCATCACACACAGTACCCCATGAGCCGTTGTGGAAAACCTCCAGCCTGCCAGCGCAGTCTCCTCCAGATCCTGTCAGCCTGACTGGCTGATGGCCTGACATGGGGAAAAGAGATGCATGAAAACAATAGAACAGAATAGAAGAGTTGAATTCATAGTTGTGCTACAGGATCACTGGTAGACTTTGTAATGTCCCCACCTGAACAGCTGATGGTCACCTGCTGACTAGAAGTACAGTTTAGTATCTGTGGAGCACTGCAGTTTCCCAGATGAGTCTCATGTCCAGAACAGCGGATCCCTGAGACACACTCATCATCCTGTGTGTCAGAAGAACCAGGGAACCCAACAGCAGAACCACAGGCCAGCTGTCTGCACACCACTGAGGCTTCAGACTGACTCCAGAAGTTCAGCAGAACTCTCCTCCACCTCTGACTGACGTAAACTTCTACCACTCCCTCACAGTTCTTCTCTCCAGACAAGCGCACCGTCCCATTGGGTAGGGGGAAGGAGGAATCTGTACATATAATTCAGTCTAATTCAGTCATTAACTAAACTGTGTTTAATAAAGTAAATGATAGGTTCAGACATTTTTTTTCTCTTTCTCTTTCTCTTGTACTCACTTGAGCAGATGACTCCAGCATCCTGTCTATGGGAGCAGGCAGGTCGACGCCATGAGGAGATTCCACAGTCTGAGAGACCAGTTTCATTCCCCTTACAGTCAAACACATCAGGCCAGATGCTTCCACTCCCCTCACCAAACCACTCTGCCCCCACAACAGCCACAGCACTCCCACAGTTCAACTGATGGCAGAGCACACTGGAGGCCCTCATATCCCAGGATGCATCACACACTGTGCCCCACTCTCTGAGGTACTTGAGCTCCACTCGGCCTGAGCAGGAGTCACTGCCATTTGCCAGTCTGGCATCAGCGTATCCTGGACAGGGAAAAGACAATCATGGAGTTTTAGTGAAATGATCAGAGATAGCAGTCAAATAAACACAAAATCACATACTGAGGTAGTAAAGTATAGAATTGAGATTAATTTTATGCATAAATGTCTTTATAATATTTTTATGAGCGTTACTATAATTTCATTTTCATAATTTAATATAATTTTCAAGAACACAGGTTCTTACCAGAGCAAACTATCCCCACATCCCTGTCATGAGAGCAGTTGAACTTCAGAGGAGATGTTGGGCAGAGTTGAATGTGAGTCTCATTGCCTCCACACTGAATCTCCTCTGACCACACCTGGTACTTTCCCCCTCCAAAATCAGCTGCTCCCAGCACCTTTGTAGGAGCCCCACAGCCCAGCTCTCGACACACAACCTCTGCATCCTGCCGGTCAAAGGCAGCATCACACACTGTTCCCCAGGTGATCCCATGGACCACCTCCAGTCTGCCCGAACACTGATGAGACCCATTCACAAATTTGGGAGCTCTGTGTCCTAAGTGGCATAATTCATACTTTGCATTATGTAAACAATGTCCTATTTGGTGAAAAAAATGTGTAAGGGTTTGCATTAAAAAAAACTGCTACTTGTTCTCATTACCTGAGCACGTGATTCTAACATTAAACTGGCATGTTTGTCCACCTTCATGAGGACAGGATTTTAATCTGCTTTCCCACCCCTCACAGCCATTTCCAGTCATCCGGATACTTCCTGTTCCCTCCTCTGTATTATCGTAATCCATATAATCACCACAACCCAGCTCTTTACACACCACTGCTGTGTCAAATTGGTCCCATCCTGTGTAACACACTGCGGCCCACTCTCCTTTATGATGAACCTCCAGTCTCCCAGCACAGTTACTGGCCCCATCCACCAACCTCACAGTACCTGTGGGAATGAGGAAACAGTGATATATCTCATGGCTTACTGGCCTAAGTGATCAAAAGTGATATAAATCAATAATCTGCAATGTTCAAATCTCTACCTCTACAAACTACTCCAACATCATGCTTGTGAGAGCAGTTGTATGAAAGTGTTGCAGATGTTGGGCAGAGTTCAATCTGAGTCTCATTTCCCCCACACTGGACCTCCTTTGACCACACCTGGCCCTCTCCCTCTCCAAATGCAGCTGCTCCCAGCACCTCTACAGGAGCCCCACAGTCCAGCTCTTGACACACAACCTCTGCATCCTCCCAGTCAAAGGCAGCATCACACACTGTGTGTCTGGTCTCCTTATGAAGCAGCTCCACTCTCCCAGAGCAGTGGGAAAGGCCCACCATTCTGACTCCTACAGTATGGTATTCAGTGTGTTATAAGGACATTTGTAAGAGTCTTAAGGTAAGAATAACATGCACACATATCAGGGTTCCCACTCCTTCCTCAGCATGAAGTTTATGAACTTTTCAAGGACTTTTTCCAGGCCAATTTTAGTGAACTCAACACAATCAACACTCAAAACTCAACACAATATGTTTTGAGACACAGATCATATTGAAATAATTCAAATTCATTGAAAGAATTCAAAGCTGAATATTGCGAAAGATATGCATTAGAAATGAAGCCATATGACATGCCCACTGCAACTACAGGAGGTACAATGGTTTGCTTTGCTGACTTTGAATTTACCCCTACAATATGGCGTTCAGTTTGTTATGAGGACATTTATGTATGTGTAAGAATAACATATATGCAGTATTTACTGTACATTTCAGATATATAGTAATTTATTATGTATCAGCCTTGTAGTGAATAAACTGCAGGATGGTGTTTTATTGAAAAGAAAAAAATTATTGACTACACCCATGTACTGATCTCAGTTTATCAAAATTACTATAATGGATTAGAATCAGACTGCCATTGAATCAGAGCAAAGACTGAAGATCATAAATGCATTGCTATGTATAGAATGCTCTCGGGTATAACCTGCTGAAGAAATTGAACAAAATTTAAAGTGTAAACCCATTCTGCCTTGTTACGTCTGCGTTGCCTTCATAACCATGCAGCATCATTGCATGTGTCGCTGAGCCCCACAGCCCTGCTGCAGGTGTACTATGGAGAGCTGATGCGTTAGCCTGACCCCTCAGTGATGTTGTGTTATAGCACCGGTGGCTACCCTTGTCCAATCAGCCAAACAAAGAGGGACTCTGCTCTGATATTGCTTGGAGGCCTCTTTGGGCTGGCCATAGTAGCTTCCCATGAGCACTATGAGTCTTTATAGACAACTGCAGTGAGTTTCCCCAGTTTAGCTGCTCTAGTAGTACAGCCACCTGCACAGAACTCTTTACAGAACAAGCCCCTGGCATTGGTCAGCCTCTTAGCAGGCTACACCCACCTAAGCCTCCACACCCTCCTTTTCCCACAGATCCTCGAAGTTAAACCTGTGGTTGAACACATTCTCTCTCTCCCTTAAACCTCACTTAGTATGGCGGAAGACATGTGACTACAGATACGTGACAAAAGATCAATTTTATTGAGCCCACCTGAGCAGATGACACCTGCGTCCTGATGATGATCACAGTTTTCTGCACCCCAACTTTGTGATTTGCAGTCCTTCACTGAGAACTCAGACCCCACACACTGCACATCACTCATCCATATTTCTCCTGCTCCCTGTCCAAACTGAGCACCTTTGAGAGCTTCTATAGCCTCTCCACAGCCCAGCTCTCTACACACCACTGCAGCATCACGCAGGTCCCATCCCTTATCACACACTGTGCCCCACTGTCCTCTGTGGAGAACTTCAACTCTTCCAGAACAGCGACTGCTTCCATTCTCCAGCCTCAGAGCATCTAGAGGGAGAGATCACAGAGATGATAAAATATTGAGACAGTTCTTAAATAGGGCAAGTTTCTTGTCATATATTCAATGGTAATATTAACATTTCATACCACTGCAAATCAGTCCCACATCGTTATCATGTGAGCAGTTGTGGTTCAGAGCAGACGTTGGGCAGAGGTGAATCTGAGTCTCATTTCCTCCACACTGGATCTCCTGTGACCACACCTGGCCCTCTCCCTCTCCAAATACAGCCACTCCTAGCACCTCTACAGGAGCCCCACAGTCCAGGTCTTTACACACAACTTTTGCATCCTGCCAGTCAAGTGTAGCATTGCATACAGTGGCCCATTTCTCTTTGTGAATGAGATGTAGTCTCCCAGAGCAAGAATTCGGTCCATTTAAAAGCCTGGGTACTCGAGCTGAAGTTCAAAGAAAGACACATTTTACACAATATGGACCTTATTTTACATGAAGTACATAATGAAGACTCAGACAGTATATTTCAACACATAGGACACTGATGCACCTGTACCCAAGAAACTTGGCTGCTACAGTAGTTGATAAGGTCCTACAAACTATTAAGGCCAGGAAGAGTTTCAGCAGGTTCAACAGGTTTTGGTGAAATGTTGTTAGAACTAGCTCAAAGACTTGAGAGAGGCCACAGGCCGAAATATTGTCCTTGTGTGCGGTTTCTCTATTCAGTCAATAACTCTAACCCCCACCAGGCTCAGCACACAAAATGAGACAAATGGAAAGGAGCCTTTTGTAAATGTCAAAATATTAGAAAGTAACAAACACACACAGTAATTATATCTGTGTAACTGTGAACTTTACTGTTGTGAATTTTACTTATTTTTATTCATTGATAAACAGCCCACTAATAGCCCCTTTTCCACACAGTTGCAATAATTTAGGAATAATTTAGGATAAGTTTACACATTTATGAGTGTCAGATCTGTAAGCTAATCTTAAACCCAATTCAGGGCATTTGGTGATTCTGATGTTCTCTGTCAATACATTATGCTTATTCTAGGTAACTAAGGACCACATTATTAATAGGCAAGGTGTGAAGTTGATCTTCAAAAATGTTGGGTTACACATTCATCTAAAGAAGGCCTGCACCTGATTTATACCCTTTATTGCTATATCTACACTGTAGTGGTACTGATTTCATTCATTATGGGGGTACTGAAAGTACTCAGAGGAATTGGAACATAGTTTCAGATGTGCCAAAGTTCCCCTTTCCGCTTCCCCATTTGAAAATAATATTTTTCTGTGCATCAGGTCACATTACAAAAAGATAATTTTGCATACTTTTGGTGTGCTTTTTTTGAGCCCTGGGATTCATTCTGGGATTCAAAGTAGGAAAGCATCAGAATTACACACACACACACACACACACACTGGCCGCTGCAGCTACACCCCCGCTGGTGAGCGGATTGCAGGCTGAGGCTGAGCATAGGACGTGCCCTGAACTAAATTATGAACTGTACCAAACTCACAGACATGTTTGCTACAGGATCCTCATCAGCTCCCTTGGCTGAGAGTGAGACAAAAATGGCGGGGCCTTATGAACACATGTGAGCATTAGTACAGGGCATGCCCTACCAGGGTGTTAGAGCACAGGCGACCACGTCTAGCTTTTTGGGATTTAACCAAAAAGGTTTGGGATTCCTGTGAGAACCTTTCACTGCACATGCCAGTACAGGGCTACTCCACCTTTCCCTTTCAGGTTTTCCTCCCAACTGCATATGGAGGAGATGCGTGTCACCTACCTCACCTTCCACAATATGACAATGAATCTGCCCTGCTGTCATAACCATGCAGCATCACTGTCTGTCCTGCTGACAGGGCTTAAGCTTGTGTGGATCAGTCAGGCTGGACACTGAACACTGCATCCCTGCAGCAGGTGCACATCATAGAGCTGATACATGCACTTCATGAAGCCTCAATGTTCACTAGGCTGAGAGAGGTGGCTAACCTTGCTCTACATGCCCTTTGATATTAGCAGCTTCATAGCAGGCTATGCTCACTCAGCCTCATTTAGATCCCCTGCCTCTGTCCCCTCCCCCTCCTACAGGTCCTAATCCAGACACTGTATCATGTCATGTCTTATCATCTTCCTTGGCTGAGAGTGAGACAAAAATGGCAGGGCTTTATGAACACATGTGAGCATTAGTACAGGGCATGCCCTACCAGGGTGTTAGAGCACAGGTGACCACGTGTAGCTTTTTGGGATTTAACTAAACAGGTCTGGGATTTCTGTTAGAGCCTTTCACTACACATGCCAGTATGCTTGTGTGGACCAGTCAGGTTGGACACTGAACACTGCATCCCTGCAGCAGGTGCACATCATAGAGCTGATATATGCCCTTCATGATGCCTCCCTTCACCTCAGTGCCCTTCACTGAGCTGAGAGAGGTGTCTAACCTTGCTATACATGCCATGAAGTGGCACTGGCTCAGGCCTGCGACATGGGATTCCTCATGGTCTAGTTATGGCAAACTCTCTCCAACCTGCTGGACAAAAAGAGGCTCTGCTCTAATATCACTGGGAGGCCTCTGTGGACTGGGCATAAGAGTTCTCCATGAGCACTGAGTCTTCATAGATGGCTGCAGTAAGTTTCCCCTGCAGGGCTGCTCAGGCAATGCAGCCACCTGCACAGACCACTGTGAGGACACAGTGCTAAACACGCCCTTTGATATTGGCAGCTTCATAGCAGGCTATGCTCACTCAGCCTCATTTAGATCCCTTGCCTCTGCCCCCTCCCCCTCCTACAGGTCCTAATCCAGACACTTTGTCATATCATGTCTTATCATCTCCCTTGGCTGAGAGTGAGACAAAAATGGCAGGGCCTTATGAACACATGTGAGCATTAGTACAGGGCATGCCATCATGTCTACTCTCAGTCACCTTAGCCAGCTAGGCTTAATGGTGAACCAAGCTAAGCGCTCTCTCACACCTACTCAAAGGCTGAAATCACTGGGTTTAGCCTCAACCCCAAGTACATGACACCAAAGCAACAGGCAAAAATTTGCCTGTATTATATAATATTTTTCATGGCACAATTTCACCTCAGAGGGGCCACCAGTGTGCACCTACACCAGACTGCTAGGCTCACTGAATGCAGTGTCTGCAGCAGTACCACTCAGTCTGTTGCACATGTGAGCTGTTTCCCCTCCACAACACTGCATTGTCACTATGAGGCCTTTTTGGGCTGGACAGCAGCTCTCCATGAGTACCATGCATGTTCATCCACCAGGGGGCATCATAAGATGCTCAGTTTGAACAGACAGTGGTGTTAGGCCAGGTGAACTGCCATACGGTGGTGAGCATAGATGCCTCCCTCCTCTGCAACAGGGCCGTGTGTGAGGCCAGGACAGCCAGTGGTGTATGGAGGACAAGTGGCCTCCATTTCTAGAAGCAAACACAGTGTTTCTTATGCTGGAACCATGTCTGGCGGTTGAGTTGCCATGTTTTAATAAAAATGACAACACAGTGATGGTGACATACAGCAACCAGCAGGGTGCGGTACATTCACCACAGCTCTGCCACCTGGTGGAGAGACTGGCATGCACACATCTGTTGTGCTTCATTTATGTCGTATTCAAAATACTGGTGCGGACTTCCTGTTCAGCAGCCATTTGTACCTATGAGAGTACAGAGATGCCTTAACACAAAGATGCTGGTGATCCTCATGTGTGTGCATAGTGCATATGAAAATCTGCTACCATACTGGCACAATCTGTGATAGCTTTGACCCAAGGCAACTCCTGGGTGCTGAATAAAGTGTTGCCCACTGATCCGGGTGTGTACTTCTGCTCCTAGTGTCTATGTGCGCCTAGTGAGCACGCTGCTCCTACTGTTTGTGTGTGTGTGTGTGTGTGTACGCGCGCAGGTGTGGTGAGCTGATGCATGATGACAGACATCTAGACAGATCATTTGCCGTGGTCCGAACAGAAGCCCCTGCCTTGCCAAGGCTCTTGTAGCATGTTGTTCTAGCCTAGCACAGGATATATCTGGATCGTATATGCCCCATGTAGAGCCCCCTATGGTCCAACCCAACCATTCCCCTTGAGTTAGCAACTGTCCCCACCGGCCTCTCTGTGCCCGGCCCGCCAACACCCGAACTTCACCCCACTTCCCCTGGTCTGTCCTGTGAACTGCGGGAGGCTCCAGACGCTCCACTGAGTGACCATGGCATTCTGCCGTCCACACCTAGGCACTCCACCAGACAGTGTCATTTGCCCCCTCATCTGAGTGACGTGTCTCATATGTCATTGACCTGTGATGGACTTGCATATCCTTTCACGTTTTCTCTTATACATTGCATTGTGGTTCCTGTAGCAGGTCCATGCCAAGAGCTTTCTTGTAGCCCAGTTGTGGCACATATGGCTCACCCTGTTCAACCTGCTGGACAGACAGACCACCAGATGGTGGTGAACTCAAAGGCGTGCAAGTGTGTATGAAAGTGTGTATGAAGGTAGAACAGCTAATGGTCCTGGGAAACACAGTCAGTCTTCGCAAGTACTAAAACTTCCATCTGCATAGTATGTAGTCCAAAGTTATCTGGAGAAATTTCTGCTCTGGCTTTGTAACCATTGTGTCCACCCCTCATTGGTTGGTTGATTGGTGCATTGAGCATAGGCTTTTCCATGGGTGAGATCGTGCACAGTGATTATTTTCACAGAGTGCATTTTCCAGACATGGGGTGGGATGCCATGTGAGAAGGACGCTATATAATCGGTGAATGGATGACAGCTCAGAAGCATCTCCATATGAACATGTTTAAACTGTTTGCTCTGTCTTACTGTCTTTCTACCAATGCAATGTCCTATTGCCCACCTCCTAGTAGTGCAGAATGATGGCCTGGATATGCTATTTGTATTGCCTGTAGTTGACAGAGTGCATGTGTGGTGGCAGCGCTATGGCATCTGTATGGTGTTGTATAACTAGAACTCCTGGCTGAGAGAGAAAATACCCATTGCCAGCAGTTATTCTTAATAACTAATTACTAATCCACCACTGCACACATACATGCAAGAGTCTGCAAACAATTCCTTACACTCACCCCCAGCTGTTGAACTCCTGCCAGCAGTGGTGGAGGCAGTTCAGAGTGCAACAACTTTAGGAGTGGTGCACTATCGATTGTGATCTACACATGTCCCATCAAGTCACTCTTAATGCTTCTGCGACATTTGCTCCAGCAGGGGTCCTCTGAGGGATGGATTAAACACGTGACAGCTCACACTGTGTTTATTGGGACAATACAAGTTTTTTGTTTTTTCTGTTATTGATTGGCCCATAAAATTTGTAGAACAGCGACTCATTCTTCATACTTCATGATTGACAATTGACACCCAAAATATAAGGAGCATAGGATTCCACTCCCCCCATCCAGCCCATGAAACACTGACAAACTGCACAAACTGTGCAAAAAAAAAAAAAACACAGGTCCTTTAGTGAGACGCTGTCAACTGTGCCAAAGTCACAGACACGTTTGCTCCAGTAGGAGCCTCTCCAGCTCCCATGGCTGAGAATAGTGGTGGTGGTAGCACTGCATTGGGTGGTCTGGGCTAAAATACCAGGCCATTTTTTTTGTTCCAGTCCTTGGGACAGTCAAGTGACATGCAAATGGCAGGCTTATATTTGTGCTTAGACAGCACGTCACCTGGGAGTGGCTACTAATGTGCACCAACACCAGAGACTGCTAGGCTCTCTGACTGTGGGTGTCTGCAACAGTGCCCTTTATCCTGTTGAACTTTTCTCATGGGACCCTCATACGCCATTCTGTTTGACCAGACAGTGCTGGAATGAACCCAGAATGAACCCAAAAACAGTGAGTACTGGTGTGTACTTGGCCTGGGTGAACCACCGGAGGGTGTTGGCCACAGAAGCTGTGTGTATAAGGGCAGGACAGCTGGCGATGTGTGGATGAGTGCCCAGAGACACCCCCATATCAACAAGCTAGAACACAGTTTTTTTTGTACTGGACAACACAGCATGATGGTGTACATCAACAACTAGGGTGGCTTACCCACCATAGCTCTGCCACCTGGTGGAGTGACGGTTGTTGAGGGTATACAAGCACTGTTTGTCTCCACATGCAATTTAATACACCTTGGACAAAGAGTAATCATGTGGACTTGGGTAACGCTTTAGAGTACAGCCCGTAATTTATTGTGTAAGGCGTAGGTAACAATGATGTAACAAAATAGAAATTTATGAGTAATGTTGTCGTAAGTACTAAATAAGTGCAGAGCAAGTAAGACCTTACAAACAACATCAGCAACAAAATAGATACGCTGTGGCAAGAGAAAAACTATTGAGTTGTTAACGTAGGCTGCTATGTTTGAGCCATACAAGGTAACATGTTCCAAATTACCAATTAAGTAAGATTTCAAATAAAAATGGAAACATAATGAAGATATGATGTAGGTCAGGGTGGGGTCGGCAACCCCTGGCAGAGGGATTCTCACTGGCACACTGGCCATGATCCGCAGCCCCTGTGTCTATATATTAGAAAAAGTTTGGCCGTCTCATCTGCTGTTGAACAGCCATTGGCTGACGGTAATGCACCTAACAGGCTTTAAACATTTTTTCATGACACAATTCCCTGCGCAGCAGTTGCGCCAAAGATCGCTGATCAGTTTGCGTACCAGTTATGGCAAAACATACCTGGCGGTTCGGGCATTTGGGCAAATCTCTCCTGGGTATTATGTGTAGAAGTGCTGAGACAGAGCACAAAATGACAAGTCAATCAAACGTACTAGTGTTAGAAATTCAAGGCTTTGAACCGGTTCATGGTGCAAAACTAACTAAATGACTGCTGTTTTGCGAGGAACTTTTTGAAATGTAGGCTACATGAACAGAACAGCCACCGCCAGTTAAAAAACATAATTTTTGTCCTTTCAGTAAACTTTCTGCTTTTCTGCAAATAATTTGTAAGGACAGAGAGACCACTGAAAGCCTACTAAAGGGCACCATACCCACTTCCTGACTGTTATACATGAGAGAGGCATGATTAAAACACAGTGAGAATGTTGTTAGTTTTGTTACTTGGCTATAACAAAAATCCATGTTGGCACAAACCCAAAATGATTGATTGCACCTCCAGTTATGCAAGACAGCCTGTAGCGCATATTTTCATGTATGAAATGATTAATTTGGAATGATGGAACGATTTTTTTTTATTTTCTAAAAATGTCATCAACATGTTCCTAAAGTGCTTCTTTGCATCCAGCTAGAATGGATTCAACATATTTTCATGTTGGAAATGTGGTACCATAATTATATATATATGAGACCTTTGCTCTGCTTCAAGCTGTAGTGACTTACACTCATCCCCAACAGGACACCTCCAGCCATACAGCCACCAGCATTATCTATCTGTCTATCTACTTTCCTCCTCTCCCTGTGATTTTGAGACAAGAGATCGGAAGACTGACAGCACAACACAATACAAGTGTGTGCCTGCGTGCATGTGTGTTGTGTGAATAGATTTCAAAATGTCATAGAGGCTGCAAGTGATGTAGAAAAATATTCTCAAGGTAAGACAGATGAAGAAATATACACTTCTAGTGCACACTAGCTTCCAGACAGGTGTAATGCACATCCACACATCCACATTGATTATCATCAGGATCCCAGCAGCTATTGAAATGTGTCAGTTGCAGTGCCTCATATCAGTGTAACCTCACTGAAATGTTTCTGCATCCAAATACTGTGGCAGTGGTGTAAAGTACAAAAAGTTACTGGCACAGGCATGTCTTGAGACAGTGAAATATGTAAATTGCAAATCAAACATTAAACTTTAAAAACTTTTAAAGCAAATTTTCAAATTTCAAAATGTAGCCATTAGCGTAGAATTTCAAACCGGATTTCCAGTCTGCCTCTCGTGGCCAAGCCGATTCACCAGACAGAAAACACTCAAACGTTCCTTTCTTCACATTAGTTTTTTTTTCTTTTCTGATTAACTGCTATAATTACTAGATGACTGAAACTTTGATTGGTGCATTTTCAGAACTGTAGTTTAAACAGGGCCTATAATATAAAATATATGCATTCATTTCAGTGTCTGTGTAATTTCTTGAAATGTAATGAAAAACATCAGAAATATCAAGAGGTTACCACCTTGTTATGAGAACACCACAATCTTACACACGTCTTTAAGCTGGTTAAGATCACACAATGGAATACCAATTGTGATGAGCCACATCAAGCATTGCAGGCTGCAGTAACTATAGCTATAATTGTCAGTAGAATAAAAGTAACGTCTGATATTTTATGAATTCTACATGATGACACGAAATTAAGAAATTAAATATAGAAACAGATTCATTTTGCATACCCGAACAAATGACTCCAACATCTCTGCGATGAGGACAACGTGAAGTTGACCAGTCTTGCCATCCCTGGTGCTGACAGTTCTTCAGTGTGGACTCTGATCCTTTACACTTTACCTCATACATCCAGGTCTTTCCTGATCCCTGTCCAAAGTGAGCTCCACTCAGAGCCCTAACAGCATCACCACAGCCAAGTTCTCTACACACCACTGCAGCATCACTCATATCCCACTCATATTCACACACTGTGCCCCACTCTCCTCCATGATAAACCTCCACTCTCCCAGAGCAGCGACTGCCTCCATTCACCAACCTCACAGTATCTAAAGAAAAGAAAAAAATCAAAAGCACCAATTTAATTAATCAACTTTTGTTTACAGTATACTTACTACAACTAAGAAATAACTTGCTAATCTTAACAAACCAATAATTGCTATTTCACTACACTTTGTTATAGAATAATGTCCACATTTACCATGTTAAACTTTTATGCATGAATAAGAAACTGTCATAAATTACAAAATCTGTAGATATTTTTTGAAAAGTGGTCAGATCATTTTCTTATATAAATTATACTCTACCTTCTTGTTTAGTCAGGGCCACAGAGGCAAGAATAATAACCCACAGGCAGCCCTCCATCTTCATCTCCCCCAGCAAAAGCTCTGAGTTTGGGGCTCAGCAGACAGCACAGCTCTCACCTCTGCTCTCCCACACAACTCACTGACACAGCTGTGCCCTGTTCACCCCACCTAGACCCTCTGTGCTCCCTGAGCCACCAATCACACTCGATGTGACCATATTAGAAGAGAGATAGGAAATCATCAAAAACACTTGAGTGACAAATCAGAAGGCGCTGTTTAGATTTCGCTCCATATTTGTCAAACTGGTGGTAATACAGTGTCTGTAAACTCATCCCACCCCCTGTGCACTCTCATCTGTGATCACACACTCAGATGCATCCGTGTGGTTAGGAAGTCTCTGCTTCTCAGAGATTCATGAAAGGGTGCAGGTGGCACACCATGCACACACACACAAACATACAGACAGACAGACAGACACACATACACACACACAAACACACACCCAGACACACACATACACATGCACACAAACACATACACACACACATACACACACACACACACAAACACACACACACACACAGCATATAGCAATCTGCAGCTTCTACTCAATAAATGTCATATGTTCACGTCACCTGAAGATGGAGTCTTGTAATACTATGTATTATCCACAGAGGGCAGCAAATTAATTATGACAGATAGGTGGCGTATACTGTAGGTGTTGCTCGAGTTCCCTTTTCTTTTGGTTTCTATTTTTCTTTTCAATTACTGGTCATCCGCTCTGGGGATACTGAAAGACCACAAGCCATGGAGAACTTGCTAGGCATGTATATCCACTTGAGTTTTAACATGTACAAGCTTTTGGTCCTAGAGGCCCCCACCACCACCACAGTCACCCCCCCCCTCCCACACACACACACACACACACACACACACACACACCGCCACACAGCCCTGCTCATGTCACTCATCACCATATTCACACTGTATTTGTATGCATATTTAGAGATTTCTACGCCAACACAAACTACACTGACTTTGCAGTTTGCACACATCCACCACTTCTCCACATGCACCACTCCTCCACATGCCACCACTCATGCCAACACATTACACTACGCACACACACACTCACCTGACTTACAGCACAAATAGAACTTATAGCACTCACACTCCATACACCTCCAAACTACCTCCATGGAACCTGACATACTGCTTTCCACACATTGCATTCCTCTCCACCACCCAACAGCCCACAAACCTGACACACATCACACTCTCATATCACATTTATTCCCACGAATACCATCACACAGCCATTGCCCATCTCATTCATACTACTGTACTCCACCCCCACTCACATTGTTTTTTTACTTCAGCTCATTTACTGCAGTGACATTCAGACTTTTGTGTTCGGTGTGGATCTAATTACCGTAAAGTTGACTGCTGTTTAGCAGAGAGTTGAGGGATAATAACTCATGTCAGCTTAACCTGCTAGGAGCTGCAAAGCACATTAGGCCCAGCTCATTCAGAATCATCTGTAGCACCACTTCAAACCACTAGGGGCACTCTCCATCTCAGACTAAAGAATCAGCCCTTAAGTGATGCTCTACCCATCAGGGACAACCCAGAGGACATCAAGATAAAACTGCACTTTTGCAGTCAGCTATAGAAGGGAAAGGGAAAGAAAGACAGGGAAGAAGTTTTTTTTTTTTTTTTGTGCAATACTGTTCGCCTTTGATTGCCAGCCAAAACAATAACTTCACTGTGTTTTATACTGGTTTTTAACAACAATGACACATTTTGGACATTGGGTGGAGCAATATGATTGACAGCACTGATACATTCAGTATGCAGAGTACATAATGAAAAGGTTGAGACAGTGATTGTTCTTGATTGATAGATGTCTGGAAATTAGCCCAGATGTTTAGGAAATGAATTAATAAATGTTGGCTAGCATTTACACTTGGGTTGAGTCAACCAGCCGAATTTATTCACAAAGGCAGTCCATCAACAGATGTCCATTAACAGTATTTAGTGTTTGTAAGCCTGGATCTGTAAATGGGTTGGAACTGACTGGCTGACAGGCCTGATCCACACACATCCACATATTCTGTTACTAGAATGATTGGATTCAGAGATGTGTCAGCTGCCTGAATAAATTGAGTTTGTTATTTACAGTGAAATGGCACTGATTAATGCAAGAGATTCACTTAAAATAGAGTAGTGTAAAATGACAAGGAAAATCTGAAAATATAATAGTTATGGCTAGAAAGACTTTATTTATTAAAAAAATAATCACATTCATAGAGTTTGTGGTTTAAAATGACACAAATTTTGGTTCAACTTGTATGAATGTTATACCATATATCCAATATCATCATTGTATTCATGTAAAATAATTGAAATTCACAGACCAAATCTTAGAATTGTGCATTCAATTATTTTTATGTCAAATTATTTAAAGCTATTATTATTATTATTATTACTATTATTATTATTATTTATAGTTAGTTAGGTCAGGGAATGAACACTAGACAACTCACCAGCGATGGCATCATTATACTGTTGGTTTGTCATGTATAATACTATGTAAATATAAAGATGTATACAGAGTGAATTATGGGTCATCTGGGTTGAATGTGCCTTCATGTGCACTGGACTATGCATCAGTCAGTCACTGAATAGACTTATGTTGGATACAGCGCCACTGTGGTACAAAGTGGTATTACAAGAGAAGCAACCTGTCTCTGGCTAGATATCATGCCAATGCGAGTTGATATTTGGGCAGCACAGAGCCTCGGTGTATTTAACTTTTTCAAAGTCTCTTCTTTCAAAGTCAAAGTTTTCAAAGGTTTGAATGCCCTGCACTAAGAAAAGCAGATATGTAAGCAACATATATGTCTCATAAATCCTCTGTAGGTAGGCTACTGTATGTACATCCTCAGTGGGGGAATTAGAAGGTCATATTTATAACAAATAAATGACAAGATTTCCTGAAAATTTATTCTGGTATGAGTCCAGTCTCGTACCTGGTGTCATTTGAAGTTCTTCTTCCTTATTTGCCACATCATCATAATCCTCCTGTTCCTTATTGCCATGATTTGTCTCATCTACTGTTGACGTTAGAGAAATATTCAGCAGACATTAAGCACATAAATATTTATTTTATATGTGCAAATTTTTACTGCCACTGTCACCCTGGTCATATTAGGATCGTTCTCATCAATGGTGATTTAAGCAATATACCACGAGTGGAAGTGAGGTTGATATGACACATGAAACATGCCTTAAAACGTAAATATTTTTGCAATTTGTGTAAGTTTGTTAACTACCCCATTACAAATTATGAAACTCAGCCTTAGTCTCTGCACCACCTGCTGCTCTGCTTTGATCTTACTCACCAGTCACCTCAGATGACTTCTCCCCACTCATGACGTCATCAACATTTTCGTACTCCTCGGACTGCACGTCTGTCTTTGTCTCTCCTGAACCAAACAACAAGGCTCCTATATCTGTAATGTGTTCATGCATGTGATTATTTACCTCCATATTTATACATACCAGAAAACAGCAACATGCAGTTCATTATTAGAAAAAAATGACAATAATAAATTAATAAAATAAAAATGCAGTACTAGCTTTTGTGATAGTACTAGTATACTAATCAGAGCTGTTCATATATTTTTACATTTTGCAAAGTCCACCAGAGCAGCCACAAACCTGTCAACATATCATCTAGCCTGGTCTCATCATCGGCAGTTACATCACTGTCATACTCCGCCTTTGGCTCTCTCAGAGAAACAGCTGGAAAAGTGGAGAGAAGGAGTCAAAGCAAGAGAGAAATTTGTATCAGACATCAACAGGAGCCTCTCTAAGAGCCAGCAGCCCCCCTCTCATCCTCCTACCTGAGATGGGTCTCCTCTCGTCCTCCTGCACATCCTCATACCAGGAATTCTGACCATCAGACAAGATGCGAGCTGTAAGACAGAAAATTCAAAGGCTGCATCACATTCTGCAGATACATTATGACATGCAGACCAACACACTTGGTATAGAGTACAAGCATTGCTGTTTGTGTGTTCATAATAATTTGCTCAAGTTCATGGAAACAACACAGATGCACACTGTGGTTTGGCAGTTACGATTCTCCTCCTCTTTCCCATGAGCTCCTGTGCTGTCTGTTGATGCAGCTGTGAGACTGTTGTGGTTTTCTGTTTCTGATCTCAAAATAAGAAGCGCTAAAGAGTTTCAAATTTCACTAAAGATTCTTATCAGTAGGGGCACATAAGTCAAAACATACTTTTATGTCACAGACCTATGAACTATTAAGGCCAATAGTGTCTTTGCATGAGATATGTTGTTTACAGTGCATGTTTGTCTGTATTCTTCCCTTCAGTGATGTGCAGTGGTGGAAAGTAATTAAGCACAAATGCTTCATTACAATACTTAGGTAAATTTTTCACGTATCTGTACTTAGTAGAAATACATTTTTACTTGAGTGGAAATAATACGGTTTGCGGGTCAGAAAAGAAGAGGTGCACATCATTCTAAGTGAGCTCAATCCTGAAGGCTCCCAGTATCACTGCCAGTGGTGCCTGAGAAGGAGACTACTTGTCTTGTGGACCTAACTTGTTTTGTGGACCTAATTTATGGCACGTCGACTCTTATACTGAGTTATTTATGGAAACACTGCATAGACAGCTTTAGCAGGAAAATTATTTGGCTCCATTTACAAAGTGACCCACGTGTTATTGGGGAGTGACCTCATATGCAGAGGCATAGAGAACTGATGGTGTGAGTAGTAGAGCTTGAGTGTTGGAGGTACGCATAAATCTAGCCTGATGACCTCTCTGACGATGTCCGGCTGTGGTCAGTCTGTGGTCCAGTTCCTCATAGACAGGTTCATTAAGTGAATTGTGTCTCCTCTTGGAGAGAGCTGCAGGGGACGAGGAGTAAAGTACTGACTGCCATGATAATATTTCATTTCCTTAAAACATTAATTTAAATGAACTGAGTACATTTAATTTTACTTTAAAGACTGGAATACTTTACCATTTCAGTTTCAAAAAAATAACTTTTGTACAAAGGAACATGAACTTACTATAACTAACTTTTATAGAAAGGAATGTGGTAAATCATAAAGTGGAAATCACATGAAAAACAGATGTTGAAATATGTAAGATGTTGCAGCACCTCTCCTGAGTGACCTGTTCTGCCCCACCAGCACAGCCAGTGAGCTATGTGCCCTGCAATGTGCCCTGCTCTCCCCCCACAGCCATGGGTTTCTCACAGTCCATCTGCCTACACACTACTTCAGCGTCCCTCTCATCCAGGAGTCATCACACACCATGCCCCACTCTCCCTGCAGGAACACCTCCACCCTCCCAGAGCAGTTAGTGGAACCACCAACCAGCCTCAGCTCTGGAGCACCTGGGCGAGGAGAAAGATAACATGTTGAGAGGTATAACTAACACAGACACACATGATACACACACAACACACTCACACACACAGTTATTTTGTATATATAGAGATCAGTCATTAGGTGCTACTAGAAAACAAAAGGCATTGATTTCACCTGGACATTCCTTAACTGAGTCTTTTTGTATGACTGTTGTGGTTGTTTCAGTTCCTGTGTCAAAAATCAAATAGTAATAGAATATAAAGACTCAATGTACCACAATACTGTAATAATTTTTGCTGCTAGTAGTACTACTAACACCACCACCACCACTACGACTAATAATAATCATAATTATAATAGTAATACCTGTACAATACATATCAGCAACCCTCCTGCAGACTGTTTCCCACTGAAGAGGTTTGCACTGCCCAAGGTGTGCATCATGCTTCCTACACTGGGGAGGACTCAGTCTCTTGGCTTTAGTTGACGTTGCATCAATGGTTATTTTATGTTCTCCACAGCCTAACTGATGGCAAATCACAGAGCCTGTGCCTACCGTTATAAGTATTAAAACAAAATCAAATGTTAAAATGTTGCTCAGTGCACAGGATACCGTATGGTGTTTGTACCTGAGCACATGACTCACACGTCCTCTTTGTGTAAACAGTCGTGTCACCCCCACTCTTTTAAGGGACACTCCCACAGGCTGCTCTCGTCTCCCCTGCAGCCAACCTCACTCAGCCAGATGGGCAAATCTCCTGGAGGAAAGGATGTGGGTACCTCAGCACTGAGGGCTGTGCCACACTGCAGCTGTCTGCACACTACCTGGGCATCCTCCATGTCCCAGGAGTCATCACACACAGTCCCCCATGAGCCGTTGTGGAAAACCTCCAGCCTGCCAGCGCAGTCTCCTCCGGATCCTGTCAACCTGACTGGCTGATGGCCTGATGTGGGGAAAAGAGATGCATGAAAACAATAGAACAGAATAGAAGAGTTTTATTCATAGTTGTGCTACAGGATCAATGATAGACTTTGTAATGTCCCCACCTGAACAGCTGATGGTCACCTGCTGGCTAAAAGTACAGTTTAGTATCTGTGGAGCACTGCAGTTTCCCAGATGAGTCTCATGTCCCCACACTCATCACCCTCTGTGTCAATACAACCAGGGAACCCAACAGCAGAACCACAGGCCAGCTGTCTGCACACCACTGAGGCTTCAGACTGATTCCAGGAGTCCAGCAGAACTCTCCTCCACCTCTGACTGACGTAAACCTCCACAACTCCTTCACATTTCCTCTCTCCAGACAAGCGCACCGTCCCATTGGGTAGGGGGAGGGAGGAATCTGTATATACCATTCAATTTAATAAAGTAAATTGTGGGTTCAGCTATTCTATTTAATAAAGTAAACGATAGGTTCAGACTTTTTTTCTCTTTCTTATTATTATGATAACTATGTGCTCAGTTCAATAGTCCTCATGTACTCACATTCTGAGAGACCAGTTTCGTTCCCCTCACAGTCAAACACATCAGGTCAGATGCTTCCACTCCCTTCACCAAACCACTCTGCCCCCACAACAGTCACAGCAGTCCCACAGTTCAATTGATGGCAGAACACACTGGAGGCCCTGATATCCCAGGATGCATCAAAAACTGTGCCCCACTCTCTGAGGTACTTGAGCTCCACTCGGCCTGAGCAGAAGTCACTGCCATGTGCTAATCTGGCATCAGTATATCCTGGACAGATCAAAGACAACAATAAAGCCTTTAACACTGCCTATATAAACAAAATTCAAATCAAATAAAAATACAGAATCACACATTGTGTAATCTGTGTAATCTGCTGTGGTTCAGCAAATGTTGTGCATTAATACCTAAAAGTATTTTCTAAAACATTAATATTATTTCCAACTACATAGGTACTAACCAGAACAAACTATCCCCACATCTCTGGCATGTGAGCAGTTGTGATTTAGAGTTGTTGATGAGCAGAGATGAATGTGAGTCTCATTTCCGCCACACTGCATCTCCTTTGACCACACCTGGCCCTCTCCCTCTCCAAATGCAGCTGCTCCCAGCACCTGTACAGGAGCCCCACAGTCCAGCTCTCGACACACAACCTCTGTATTCTGCCAGTCAAAGGCAGCATCACACACTGTTCCCCACGTGAACCCATTAATGCGAGAGAGGGGGAAAGGGGGTTTTCGGAGTTTTAAGGAGGAGAATTACGTTTGTACCGAGTAGCGCTATAGGCCTACTCCAAAGGCTGAAGAGATGCAAGAGTGAACAGACCTACGTCTGTGAGTTTATGCCCAACCCTTAGGAAACAGCGAAAATTAATCAGATACAATGTTGTCTTGCTAGATTATATTAAACGCTGCCCAGCTAGCTGTATATGTCCTGACAATTGTTACAAGTACGTTATCAAGTAAGATTCTGCAGAAGTAGTTTCTGAGTATCAAATACTGCACATGCACATAAAGATATGTTGTGTACTGGAACACGGTGTGCCGACTCAAAACTGAATTTATGCCCACCATAAACATGATTAATTTTCCTACGAAATAAGGAGCCATATGTTGTGGAATTTTGTATGCTTAATGTCATAGTGGTCTGTGGGAGAAAACAAAACTAAGGAAAACACGAGTTAGTTAAGCCTATCTTATCTTACTACTTGCAGAATTTCTCCACGCCACGCCACTGCAAGATGTTAAGCAAAACGAAGAGAATACCAGAGACAGGATTTACAATTTTGAATCCGCGCTGTCTTTATTTTACGAAAACTTAAAAGGAAAAGTTGCATGACCCTCTTACTAGCTGTGGCTTTAAGTTTAACTTAACCTCCAGTCCGTCATTAAACTATTTGCTTCAGAACACAGAAAGCAAAAATTCTAATTATTTAACGAAATAGTATATTTCGTTTTGACATAACTCAATGTAGCACGTTTCCGCAAACTACAAGACAATTAATTAAGATGATGGCGAGGCAGCTGCTGCGACAGAGGTGGTGGTCACGGATGCACCTGAAAAGAATTCTTACCGCAGGGTGTTTAACTAAGCCGTAGGCCGGGCTCTGGCCCGCCACCTAGTGGCGAGAAAAAAAATCGGGCCCGTGGCCTAAATTACTTGTCGGCCACTGTCATATAGTCTACTGTATAGCAGTGGTTCTCAACAGGTGGGACGGAGACTCTCCCGGAGGGGCGCGAGTAGGCTACAAGGGAAAAAAATCCGAGGGTCATTTGTTATTAGTAGATGCAAGGAGATGCAACACATTCGCCCATGTCAAATGCAGGTGTTTGGACTATTATAACACACAAACAAAATCAATAGTTTCGTAAAATCTAGCATACCGTACGTAGTATTTTGAGCCTGCGACACGAACATGACCCAACGTCACATATTACCGTCTGCATCCGCACCATAGCTCCACACTCACTCTAGTCCCATGCCGTGTTCGCTTGTGCAAGCTGTTGCTAGTCAATTATCAATCCCGATATACAGTGTATACATCAAAACCCAAACAGTCTTTTTAAAGACTAACAGCCCAACCTGTATTTTCACGGTCCCCATCTCAACCCAAGCCAGTACTTTGTTTTGTTTTGTTTTAACTGCTAGCGTGCACTACCCCTCTGCCTTTTTCACCGTGCGTGTTGAAAGTTTACCTCATGCTCTCTTTTGTCATTCTGGGCAGCATTGATGCAGGAATACCAACAACTGTGTGACGTTGACTTGAAGATTCTCATCCCTTTCAGGATTTTCAAAAATGTTCAGAAAACAAAATACCGTAATCGTGTACAAATCGAGGACGATTTGAGGCTATGTTTATCAGACATTGAACCAAGAATTGAGGATCTTTGCAAGGCAAAGCAGGCTCACATTAGCAATGCCTATTTGCATGCAGAGGAGACGGGGCCCCAACTGAAATGAACCAGTTTTTGGGGGGCCCAGCTTGCAAAAGGTTGAGAACCCCTGGTCTATATCAAACTCTTAGCTTTTCTTAGTGTTGAGCTGTATTTGGTTTGAGTTGCGCTAGATGACTAAATTCCCCACCAGACTTTTGCACTCTTGGTTCTGAGCCCTAATGCACTCAGGGGATGGCTGTGTCTTCAGCAAACTTCTGAATGAGCCACAGTTTACAGGTAGCGCTGAAGTCTGCTGTGTAGAGGGTGAAGAAAGCAAACGTTCAGTACTGCCCCCTAAGGTGCTCCTGTGCTGCTGGATCAGATGTGATGTCATTCAGCCTGACAAACTGTGGTCTGCTGGTTATTGGTTAGGCAGTTGGTAATCCCTGACATCAGGTGTGGGTCCTCTTGTATAGTGGCCAGTTTGTCCTGTAGCAGTAGAGACTAGATTGTACTTAATGCGCTTTAGAACTCAATAAATACAATCCTGACTGCACCAGCGCCACCACCCTTACCAAGATGTGAGTGGCCTTGGTGTGGGTAGGATTACTTTCTCTAACCCAACTTTCAGCTAATATGCAAACTGCAGAGGGCCTGCAAGCTGTACCCAAGGCCTGACAATGTTGCCTCCTCAGTTCATCTCTGTAGCAGCTAATTTACTGCAGGTACATTCAGACGTTTAGATGTTCAGGGTGGATCTGATAACTGTAAAGTAAATAAAGTAGACTGGTATATCAAACAGATAAGGGATAAAAACAGCAAGAGGAGTTTTTTATATTTAAATTGAATTGAATTGAATTTATTAGTCATTATTATAGCTGCACACACACTCCAAAGTGCATGAGGCCCAGCTCATTCAGAATCATCTGTAGCACCACACCAAACCACTAGAGGCACTCTCCATCTCAAACAAGAGAATCAGCCCTAAAGTGAAGTTTTACCGAACAGGGACAACCCAGAGGACATCCAGATAAAACTGCAGTTCTGCAGTCAGTTTTAGAAGGGAAATTCCATCCTTATTTTGGAATACTGTTTGCCTTTGATAGTTGCCTGTCAAAACAATAACTTCATCTGTGCTATGTAGGTTTTTAATAACAGTGACACATTTTGGACATTAGGTGGAGCAATATGATTGCCAGCACTGATAGATTCAGTATGCAGAGGTTATCAGCATGGCTGAACATATGAAAAGATTGACACAGTGATTGTTCTTGCTTGACAGTTGTCTTGAAATTAGCCCAGATGTTTTGGAAATTAATTAATATGTTGCCTAACTTTTACTCTTGGGTTAAGTCAACTAATTTCTTCACAAAGATAGTCCTTCAACAGTTGTCTATCGGCAGCATTTGGTGTCAGTGAGCCTGGATTTGTAAGTGATTTGGAACTGTGACTGGCAGGACTGATCCACACACTCATCCAGTTACCCACATATTCTGTTACTATAGTAATTGGTCTCAGCTGCCTGAATAAATTAAGTTTGTTATTTATAGTGAAATGTCTCTGATTAACAAGAGGATCTACTTAATATATACTTATGTTAAATGACAAGGAAAATTAGAAAATATAATAGTTATGACATAAAACCTTTATTTATGAAGGAAATAATAACATTTATACCATTTATGGTTTAAAATAACACTAATTTAACACTAATCTTATTTCAGTTTGTATAGATGTTATAACAGCTGGCCTACTTAAGGCATACCATCATTGTATTCATGTAAAATAGTTAAAATTCACAGAACAAATACTGGAAAAAGCAATAAAAAGATCATTAAAAAATTGGCTGCAATATACAGTAACAATCTACTGTTATGTACTGTATACAAAAATATTTGTTCTAAAAAAATAATCTTTGCACTAGTTAATGATGTCTCTTAATTGTCTCAGAAATCCAGGCCACCATGGGAGTCCTCTGCTCTGCTGACCTCCTCATGTGTCACTCCCTAGACTCCGCCCCCACATCATCGTAATCAGTTCCTACCAAAAATAAAAACAGGAGTCACTCATACCAATGACCAGCCAAATCAAAAGTGATTAATACAATTATCACAAATTAAGCATCAATAACACAATTAAAATCCCAAACAACTGGAGACTGGACAACTCTCCAGCTATATTATACTCCTGAGTCTGGTCTGCTATCTTCACCACTGCTATATAAAGATGGACACAGAGTGAATTATGGGTAATTTGGGTTGAATGTGCCTTCATGTGCACTGGACTATGCATCAGTCTGTCACTGAATAGACTCGTGTTGGATATAGCGCCTCTGTGGTGCAAAGTGGTATTACAAGAGGTGCGGCCTGTCTGACTGTACATCATGCCAGTGTGAGTGGATATTTGGGTAGCACAGAGTGTAGGTGACTTTGACATTACATTACTTCTTCACAGTCACAGTCACTTTTAAAAGCTCTACACTAAGAAAAGCACACATAGCCCCAATACATATCAGCTATAACATTAATGTACCATTTACTGTACAGATGAATAGACGACCAAACAGTGGGAATCTAACAACAAAGTGTACCATTATAAAATTAAACACTGAATATGCCACATGAATCCTCCATAGGTACTCTATGTACAGCTTCAATGGGGGGATTAGAGCCTTATATTTCACCGTCACCTCAAAAATTGTAGAATTAATAGTACTAAGGAAAATGAAATAAACCACAGGAATACCTCAAATTTAGCTGATTATTTGTGCATTCAATTATTTTTATATAAAATTAATAAAATCTAATAGTTTTATTAGTAGTAGTAGTGTTAGTAGTAGTAGTAGTGGTACAGGTAGTTAGAACCGGAAAGGAATGAAAACTGAACAACTCACCAGCAATGACACCATTATACTGCTGAGGATGGTTTGCTGTCTTCCCTGCAATATAAATATGTGGGAATTATGGGTCATTTGGTCAGAATGTGCCTTCATACACTCTGAAATCTGCAGTCTTCCACTGACTATAGTCATGTTGGATATAGCACCACTGTGGTACAAAGTGGTATTACAAGAGGGGCGGCCTGTCTCTGGCTAGATATCATGTCAATACTAGTGGATATTTGGGCAGCACAGAGCATATGTGAGTTTAACACATTAACATTTTTACAAATAAAATAAATCGCAAGATTTCCTGAAAATTTAGCAGATTATTTATGCTGTTCCAACATGAAAACTAAGAGTCCAGTCTTATACCTGCTGTCATTTGAAGGTCATCTTCCTTAGTTCCCACATCATCATAATCCTCCTGTTCCTTATTGGCATGATTTGTCTTGTCCACTGTTGATGTTAAAGAAACATTCAGCAGACATTAAGCACATAAACAGACTGGTACAGAGATATTTAATTGTGCAAGTCTATACTGTGAATATACTATGACATAATAGTTCATAAAACACAGACTCACCCCTGGTCATTTCTGGATTGTTCTCATCAGTGGTGATGTCATCATAATACTCCAGCCCCTCCTCTCTCACAGACTCTGTTGATAAAAATCCTCTCATTCAATCATGCAGCCATCATCTCTATGTTAACTCTCATTAGAACTCTAGGTTATAAACACCACAATAGAATAACAGTCTACAGTTAGCAGTTATTTAAGTATTTAATGCACTTCCACAACTGAATACAGCAAAGCCTCAAATGTCATAGAATTATTTACATCGTACAAATTCCAAGACATTTTATTGATGTTGTGGATGTGACAAAAAATCCACTTTTCATAGCATTGCCCATAATAGAATAGTGTGAGTTTCCACTGATCCAAGATCAGTTCTCATGGCTGTACTCCCTACCTGAGATGAGCGTTTCATCACTTTCTCCCACATCATCGTATCCTGTGTTGTCTATGTAGTCTGTGGAAGGATGGTTGGACAGTTATTTAAGCCAACAATAACAAACAATCAAAACATTACAATTTAAGATAATTGCATTCCAAAACATTCCAAAAGGTAAACATTTGTGTCTTTGCCTTAAATGATATTAGAAATACCAAGAGTAAATAGCAAGTATTGTACATTATTAAACATTTCAGTCAAACACAAAAATCATGTATTAAAACGTGTTAATAAGTAAGTACATATTTTTTTATTTGGTGTTCATTTGCTAACTCCTCCTTTACAAATGATCAAAGTCAGCTTCTGTCTCTGTTCCACCTGCTGCTTTGCTTTGATCTCACTCACCAGTCACCTCAGATGACTTCTCCCCGCTCGTGACGTCATCAACATCATCGTAGTCCTCTGACTGCACGTCTGTCTTTGTCTCTCCCGAACCAAACAACAAGGCTCCTATATCTGTAATACATTCATGAATGTGATTATTTACCTCCATATTTATTCATAGCCTGCTAGAAAACAGCAACATGCAGTTTATCATAATAATGGTAATCCGAAATTAATGAAATGAAAATGTAGTACTAGAAGTGGTGATAGTAGCCTTATAGTACATAGGTATACAGGTATATAGGTAGTATATTAATCAGAATTAGTAAACCCTATTCGGAATGATCTGACGTGAGCCATGACGATAGGCCTTTTCCTTCATTCTGAAACTACGTTAAAATCACATGTTCATCAGACCGATTTTCAAAATAAAAAATGCTATCCACGACACGACGATATGTTTATCAGTTGGCATTGCCAGTCTCAATTTAGGCTGTTTTATGTTAGGAATTAAGCATGGGCATAGTAGCGTAGGTTATAGTCATGGGGATGTTCAATCCTAACGTGAAGCGAACTTCACTTTCACAGCGCCTTAAGTCCAGGTGGAAAATATAACGCGATTCTATGCATCGGTTAGTGATGACGCGACGCGAATGCATGTCTGTGAAAGTTTGAGACACATTTTGAACGGATTAGCATTTTGTAATACCAACAGAGGCGGACGTTATCCAAATCGACAGTTTGGTGAGGTTGCTAATTCAATAAAACAACAAGTAATAGGAAACACTTGTCCGGTCGGAGGAGGAATATCCTCTGTTGAGTTAGGACGAGAGAGAGGAAGACTGTTTCACCCAGTCTCACGGGTTCATTCTGTTTATTTATATATATAGAAAACATGATAAAGTTTGGCCCACTTTAGTCGCGATGTTAAATAACGCATGAGAACATTGTTTTCTTGGATTCACTAAGGCATATTATTTCTTTGTCTAAAGTTACGTCAAAAAACATGTGTCCGACAGAATATTAAAACATTTCTCGGGAATCCCAGATCCCCCTATGGACTAAATCTCTTCATCGTACTTCAATGCGCACCTGCATGATCTTCACAGCCTAATTAATATAAGAACATGTTTTCTGGTAGCATATTCACACCGTTCTCTTTCTGACTAAAATTGCACAAAACCCGCTATTTAGCCTCTACAATCTTGCAAATTTTCTTGGGGGAAAGCCCCATATCTTCTTCATTCTTGCATCCCTACTTTAAAACGTGTTTCAGCGCCGATGACCCCCACAGAAAAGGGACTAACAGAAAAGCTAGTGAAGCAGCCACAAACCTGTCAACATATCACCCAGCCTTGTCTCATCATCGGCAGTCGCATCATCGTAGTACTCCGCCGCTGGCTCTCTCAGAGAAGCAGCTGGAAAAGTGCAGAGAGAGAAAGATCAGTATCAGACACCAACAGGAACCTGTCCAATAGGCAGCAGACGCCCTCTCATCCCCCTACCTGAGATGGGTCTCCTCTCGTCCTCCTGCACGTCTTCATACCAGGAATTCTGACCATCAGACAGGATGCGTGCTGTTGGAAGGGAAATTCGAAAACTGTGTCACATTAAGTGACCTAAACAAACATAACCTTACAGTGTACTGATTGTGAATGTCTGCAGATACATTATGACATATAGACCAACACACTTGGTATATATGCATTGCTGTTTGTGTGTTCTTAATGATTTGCTCAAGTTCTTGGAAACAACACAGATGCACACTGTGGTTTGGCAGTTATGATTCTCCTCCTCTTTACCCTGATCTCCTGTGCTGTCTTTTGATGCAGCTGTGAGACCGGTGTGGTTTTCTGTTTCTGATCTCAACATAAGAAGCGCTAATAAGTTTCACTCCAACCTTCACTAAAGATTCTTATCAGTAGGGGCACATAACTCAAAACATACTTTTATGTCACAGACCTAAGAACTCATTCAGGCATTCTGCCAATGGTGTATTTGTGCCCTCAGTGTGTGATATGTATTTACAGTACATGTTTGTCTACACTTAGCCTCAGTGGTGTGAGTAGCATAGCTTGTGTATTGGAGGTACACATAAACCGAGCCTGTTGACCTCTCACCTCTCTGACGACGTGTGGAAGAACTGGCTCTGGTCAGTCTGTGGTCCAGCTCCTCATAAACAGCCTCACTCAGTGCCATGTGCCTCCTCTTGGAGAGAGCTGCAGGGTGGGAGGTATTGACTCCCATAACAGTATTCATATACTCGCATATATCTTATTAAAACATGAATTTAAATGAATTTAGTACATTTAATTTTAATTTAAAGTCTGTAATACTTTACTATAACAGTTTCAGAATTATTTGACATAATTAAAAAAACTTATATAAAAAAAAACGTTTATACAAAGGAACATGACCTTTTATAAATAACTTTTATAGAAAAGAATGTGGTAAATCATAAAGCAGAAATCACATGAAAAACGGATGTTGAAATATGTAAGATGTTGCAGCACCTCTCCTGAGTGACCTGTTCTGCCCCACCAGCACAGCCAGCGAGCCCAGCAGCAGCAGGAACAGGAGCCCCAGAGCCGCTGCAGCCGCTGGAGAGACAGGCTCACACGGAAGAACTTTGGCTGTCACTGAGGGGACTGGAGGATGGGTGGGAGGTGGTGGAGGCCCTGGAGAGAGGAAAAGAGAAAAATTCACATTAATTGCATGTTTTAATGTGTTATGAATCAGCTACAGAGCAAAAATATATATTTTTCAGAGCGTTCATCTGTTGCTTCATGTGTTTTAAATGTGGTTAACATCATCTCATTGCTCTCCCACCTGTGCAGTTGACCCAGGCGTCCTCCTTATGGATGCAGTCACTCTGATTCAGAGGGGCGCGGCAGCACTCCCACAGGTGGTCCTCATGGCCTGTGCAGTTCACCTCGTCCAGCCAGATGGGGCCACTTCCCCTCCCAAATGTGCCCTGCTCCCCCCCTACAGCCATGGGTTTCCCACAGTCCAGCTGCCTGCAGACCACCTGTGCGTCGCTCTTGTCCCAGGAGTCGTCACACACCGTCCCCCACTCTCCCTGCAGGTGCACCTCCACCCTCCCTGAGCACTTAGTGGAACCACCAACCAGCCTCAGCTTTTGAGCACCTAGAAGAGGAGAAAGATTATGAAATCTTGATAAGCACTACTAACACAGACACACACAATAGAATACCACACACACGCACACATGCACACACACACACACACACACACACACACGGTATTGTGTTAGACCAGTAAAACCAAAGACATTGATTTCACCTGGACATTCCTTAACCCAGTCTTTTTGTGTGATTGTTGTATTCGTTTCAGATCCTGTGTCAAAATAAAGCCATACAATCCAAGAATATAAAAAGAGTCAACGTACTACTAAAGAGATTCATATTTTAATAATAAAAAATATAAATATACAAATATAGCATAACCAACCTTGATCTTCACACTCTATATCAGCAACCGTCCTACAGGTTGTTTCCCACTTAAGAGGTCTGCATTGCTCAAGGTGTGTATCGTGCTTCCTACAGTGAGGAGGGCTCAATCTCGTGGCTTTAGTTGGAGTCTTATCAATAGTTTTTTTATGCTTTCCACAGCCTAACTGATGGCAAATCATAGAGTCTGTGTTTTTATCCATGTCACTGAAACATAAGTTTCCCCAGGTGCCATTGTAGTAGATGTCTATTAGACCTTTGCATGGCCCACGACGGTCTGTGGTCTGTTTCAGTTGAATGAACCCTGCGGACAACAGATAATTTATGTGTCTCTTGCCTTTCTTAACCAATGATCAGATCATACACCAAAAAAATAGTCAGATGTTTGTCAGATATGTAAACCACTATTATTTGGTTTGCAATAATGATATTTAACACTCTTTTCACTTTGCCGGACCTTTAAAATTACACACCCTCTGACGTTTGAGAACTACTGACTAAGACTGTTTTAATCTTCACACACTGATGCATAGTTGGGGGTGTAGGAAATCAGATATTTAAACCACTGTTGTGAGGATGTATCTCAGTGAGCATGGTACTGTATGGTGTAACAGATCTGTGACCTAGTGTTATCAGTATTAAAACAAAATCAAATGTTAAAATGTTGCTCAGTGCACAGGATACCGTATGGTGTTTGTACCTGAGCACATGACCCACACGTCCTCTTTGTGTAAACAGTCGTGTCGCCCCCACTCTTTTAAGGGACACTCCCACAGGCTGCTCTCATCTCCCCTGCAGCCCACCTCACTCAGCCAGATGGGTAAATCTCCTGGAGGAAAGGATGTGGGTACCTCAGCACTGAGGGCTGTGCCACACTGCAGCTGTCTGCACACTACCTGGGCATCCTCCATGTCCCAGGAGTCATCACACACAGTCCCCCATGAGCCGTTGTGGAAAACCTCCAGCCTGCCAGCGCAGTCTCCTCCGGATCCTGTCAACCTGACTGACTGATGGCCTGATGTGGGGGAAAGAGATGCATGAAAACAACAGAACAGAATAGAAGAGTTTTATTCATAGTTGCGCTACAGGATCGCTGATAGACTTTGTAATGTCCCCACCTGAACAGCTGACGGTCACCTGCTGGCTAGAAGTACAGTTTAGTATCTGTGGAGCACTGCAGTTTCCCAGATGAGTCTCATGTCCAGAACAGCGGATCCCTGAGACACACTCATCACCCTCTGTGTCAATAGAACCGGGGAACCCAACAGCAGAACCACAGGCCAGCTGTCTGCACACCACTGAGGCTTCAGACTGATTCCAGGAGTCCAGCAGAACTCTCCTCCACCTCTGACTGACGTAAACCTCCACAACTCCCTCGCATTTCCTCTCTCCAGAGAAGCGCACCGTCCCATTGGGTAGGGGGAAGGAGGAATCTGTACATACAGTTCAATTTAATTAAGTAAATTGTGGGTTCAGCTATTCTGTTTAATAAAGTAATCGATAGGTTCAGACTCTTTCTCTTTCTTATTATTATGATAGCTATGTGCTCAATTCAATAGCCCTCATGTACTCACTTGAGCAGATGACTCCAGCATCCTGTCTATGGGAGCAGGCAGGTCGACGCCATGAGGAGATTCCACATTCTGAAAGACCAGTTTCATTCCCCTCACAGTCAAACACATCAGGCCAGATGCTTCCACTCCCCTCACCAAACCACTCTGCCCCCACAACAGCCACAGTGCTCCCACAGTTCAACTGATGGCAGAGCACACTGGAGGCCCTCATATCCCAGGATGCATCACACACTGTGTCCCACTCTCTGAGGTACTTGAGCTCCACTCGGCCTGAGCAGGAGCCACTGCCATTTGCTAATCTGGCATCAGTGTATCCTGGACAGGGTAAACAAAATAATAAAGCCTTTGTTTAGGTGAATAGCGAACATTATAGCAGTCAAATAATCCCCAAAACACACATTGACATAAACTATGTCTAGAATTGAGAGAATTGTATGCATACATACTTTAAAAAGTACTTGAAGTATTAATGTAATTGAATTGTTATATTTTAATATAAATTTCAAGAATATGACTACTCACCAGTACAAACTACACCCACATCCCTATCATTAGAACATTTTTGCTTTAGAGCAGATGTCTGGCAGAGTTGAATGTGAGTCTCGTTTCCTCGACACTGGATCTCCTCTGACCACACCTGGCCCTCTCCCTTTCCAAATGCAGCTGCTCTCAGCACCTCCACAGGAGCCCCACAGTCTAGCTCTCGACACACAACCTCTGCATCCTGCCAGTCAAATGCAGCATCACACACTGTTCCCCAGATGATCCCATGAACGACCTCCACTCTCCCAGAGCACCTGTGGGAACCGTTAACTAGTCTAGGAGTTCTGTGTCCTGTGTGGAAATACAATAAAAATAATTCATACTTTGCATTATGTCACACATATATAAATCATAAACAGAATGCTTCTGAGTTCTCCCACCTGAGCATGTGATTCTAACACTGTCCTGAAGTTCGCATGTCTGCTCTTCTAGTTCCTTTTGAGTGCAGTTTTTCAGTCTTGTCTCCCACCCCTTACAGCCAACATCAGTTATTAAGACTCTTCCTGGCCCCCCTCTATACTTTTCATCCTTGTCGTAGTCTATATAATCACCACACCCCAGCTCTTTACACACCACTGCTGTGTCAAACTGGTCCCATCCACTGTGACACACTGTGCCCCACTCTCCTTTATGATGAACTTCCAGCCTCCCAGAACATTTACTGGCTCCATCCACCAACCTCACAGAATCTGTGGGAATGAGGACAGAGATGTATGTTTTATGGATTACTGTCAATTAAATGTCAATAGAATTAATAACGATCAATAATAATCATCAGTAGCTGAGTTTCCATCCAACTGTTCAATATACATTTCAGATATGCGAATAACAAATCCTCAGCTGTAAACACCAGCATGCATCAGCCCCCTAATGAGAGGGGCTTGAGAGGGGATGGATTAACTGTGATGCAAATATTGCATATGCGATTAAACTCGACAGAAGCTTTTTAATTATCTTATATTTGCATTTACCATGTTTCTGTCCATAGCCATTGTCCTTGTGGCATTACGTTTTAATCCCACAGGTCATAACTTGATTAGGCTAATGTCATTTTTTTCTTCACATTACACAGTTGATGGAAACAGATGCAGCTGTGCATATTCCACACACTGACTTTCCATTAACACAAATATGAAATGCAAATAAGTTGAATGGAAACCCACCTTATGTTCAAATCTCATAGATTACCTTTACATAATAGTCCAACATCATTCTTGTGGGAGCAGTTGGGTGAGGGTGTAGGAGATGTTGGACAGAGATGAATGTGTGTCTCATTGCCTCCACACTGGATCTCCTTTGACCACACCTGGCCCTCTCCCTCTCCAAATGCAGCTGCTCCCAGCACCTTTACAGGAGCCCCACAGTCCAGCTCTTGACACACAACCTCTGCATCTTGCCAGTCAAACGCAGCGTCACACACTGTGTGTCTGGTCTCCTTATGAAGTTCCACTCTCCCAGAGCAGTGAGAACCACCCAGCAGTTTAACTCCTACGATTTACCGTTTCTTGTTACGCGCACATTAATAATTGTAATTGTAACTGTCTAGCCCAAAATCGCATTCATATTAGTATGGATAAATTTCATACTGTATTGAGTTTATCTAGATGATCCTACTACTTTATTCTTTTTCTGATAATGACTATAACGTCTGTGATTAGCTAAATTAGCAATTTTTTCAGTTAGCTTACCTGAGCAGATGACTCCTGCATCCTGATGATGACGACACTTTTGTTTTCCCCATTTTTTAGCATTGCAGTTCTTTATTGTAAACTCGGATCCCGCACACTCCACATCACTCATCCAAATTTCTCCTGCTCCCTGTCCAAACTGAGCACCTTTAAGAGCTTCTATCGCCTCTCCACATCCCAGCTCTCTACACACCACCACAGCATCGTGCAAGTCCCATCCTTTATCACACACTGTGCCCCACTGTCCACTGTGGAGAACTTCAACTCTTCCAGAACAGCGACTGCCACCATTTACTAACCTTAGAGCATCTAGGGTAGTATCAGAAAGATAATAAAGATTTGTATATTGTATATATATAGGTTTGTAATCATGAACATTAAGTAATATTTAATCACCTTGCTAAAATAATCACCTAAGTAATTTTTTTAGGTGTTTCAAGAATTACAAAAAAAAATCAAAATACTTTTTTGGATGATGGAAAACTGAAACTCAAAACTCAGTTTTTGCCCAAAACTCAGGCGATTGTTTTAGCAAGATGACGATTTTCGTTGTACCTCCACAAATCAAGCCAACATCATTCTCATGTGAGCAGCTGTAGTTCAGAGCAGATGTTGGACATATTTGAATCTGAGTCTCATGTCCTCCACACTGGATCTCCTTTGACCACACCTGGCCCTCTCCCTCTCCAAATGCAGCTGCTCTCAGCACCTCTACAGGAGCCCCACAATCCAGCTCTCCACACACAACCTTTGCATCTTGGTGATCTAACATATCATCACACACTGTAACCCATTTGTTATTGTAGAGTACCTCTAGTCTCCCAGAGCAGGAATGTGGTCCATTTGACAGCCTGGGCACTTGGGCTGAAGTTCAAAAACAGATATACAGTTTAAATTTGTATAATTTTTCATTCTACACATCTTTTGTCCAAATTATTAAAAGCAATACGCACACACACACACACACACACACACACACATACTCAAATATCTGGAAAACAATTTATGGAACACTTTTTTTCTGGTACATATTTCTCTTCTTACTTCCTTTGTTTTTATTTGTGGTTGATAAACAGACCCATAGATTCTCTTTTTCTCCACATTGTTGCAATAATTGAAGAATTTCATACATGTTTACAAATGCACATCAATGCATGCACAACTGAAACCAATAAAGTCTAGATTCAGGGTCTTTGGTGATTCTGATATTCTCTGATTATTTTGGAGATAATCTGTGAACACTTTTGTAGTCATTCCAGTCAATGTTACTGTCTGAAAAGGTGCTACAAAATCATCAGGGGTGTACGTTGATCATATGAATTGCATTTGTGTTGAACAAAGCAGTGTACATTCATCACCTTCAGAGTGCAAGAGACTTTCAGCTGTGGTACATTCATGGTCTAACTGCACATAGAGACAAAGTGTTGACCCCAACTAAGACAAGACCAGGGGTGCGTTTCCCAAATACTACCCTGAAGACCCACTCCGACTATTTCCCAAAAATCTTCAACACCATTCTACGATGGTAGTCTGAACTACGTTAGAATCTAATACCGTTGTCCAAACCACAAAGTCTCCAGATGTTTTCCAAACATTTGGAGAGTATATGGATGTGTTCACTACAGAAAGCATGCAATATTGTGGGTGGGCATCTGAAAAAAAAAATTGCAAAATCCTGTGCATATTTTTAGAAAATTACGCTTGTCTTGACAATAAAGCTTCATATTTATCAGGAACTTTAAGGCATAGGCTATTTGGCAATAACAACATTATTTAGTGAGTATCTATACAAAATGCTAGTTTAAAAATGATAAAAACCAACTTATCTTGATAGACAGATGTATGTTGCACTACATGGAGAGGGTTTTTTGCAAACAAAATGCCTAATTTTGTGATGGTGTTTTCTAAAAATTTACGAGGAATTTGCAATGTTTGTCACTTTGAACTCCATCTAATCTCTACTTATCAGTCCCTCAAGGATTTTGCAATTTTGGAGGTTTCTTTCTATTCTTTTGCACATTTTTCACAGATGGCTCATAGACAGCTGATTTTTCCCTACAGAACAGCTCTACACTCCCTCCTCAGCTCAGCTATCAGCTATATCAGCTCACTTAGCCTCCACCTCCTCCCCTTCTTACAGGTCCTCAAGGTTGGACCACAATGGCAGACATCCCCTCTCCTGCTCCTCCTCCAAAGGGCTCCTCTACACATCACTCCTGATCACCATCAGTTTGAGTGTGAGACACTACTCTCTTAGACTCTGGTCATCCCAAAAACTCTCTCATGCCCAAACCACAACCATATTAAGCCATCCCCACCTCCCTACACACACACACATACATACTCACATAAAAAAGGAGAGGAAGAGGAAGAGGCAGAAATTATAGCAGACTCTTTATCACACCTATGCGCCCCTTGACAGTCACTTTATTATCTCATCCAACCAGGCTTACAGGTGAACTGGGTGCTCTCCAAGTGCTCTCTCACACCCACTCAGAGGGTAGGAGATACGGCAGGAGATATTCTTGGAAGAGCTGGGTCTTCACAAGTTTCTTGAAGGTGGAGAGGGTATCAGTTGATCTGGTAGCACTTGGGAGGTCATTCCACCAGCGCAGAACCAGATATGAGAAGAGTCTGGATTGGTGTTGGCCGTGCTAGAAAACGTTCCTTAGAGGAGCGAAGCGGTCATGGGGTGACATAGGGCTTCAGGAGAGTACTAGATGGGAGCAGAGTCATCATTCACCCTGTAGGCCACCATAAGTGCCTTGAATTTAATGCGAGCAGCCAAGGGTAACCAGTGAAGTTCAATGAGCAGAGGTGTGACATCTGCCCTTTTTGGCTGGTTAAAGACCAGACGTGCAGCTGCATTCTGGATCATCTGTAGCGGTCTCATCGCGCAGGCTGAAAGGCCTGATAAGAGGACATTGCAGTAGTCAAGATGAGGGATAACCAGGGTCTGTACCAGGAGCTGGGTTGCATGTTGGGTTAGGTATGGCCTGATCTTCCTTATGTTAAATAGGGAAAAACGGCACGACCGAGCCACAGAGGCAACGTGATCTGCAAAGGTCAGTTGGTCATCGATCATGACACCTAGGATTCTTGCCACTTTGGTGGGAGAAACAGACACCTGCACTGTCCCAAAAGACAGTGAGCACTGGGCTGGATGAACCACAAGATGGTGGTGAACACAGATGCCACCGGAGTAGGGTGTGTGTGTATGAGGGTATGTTCATGTCTAATTTTTCTCTACATGCCGTGAAGTGATCAGCACTGGTTCAGGGCTGCAACACAGGGTTTCTCATGGCCTAGTTATGGCACCTTTGACTCACTCACTCCTTTAAGCAGGAGTCATAGCTAAGCTCACCGATGACTTATACTGTGGCAACAACTCCCCAGAAGAGCTTTTGAATAACTGGTCCTCACTGGTACTACAGGCTCCGCTACGTTCCAACTTACGTCTATCGGCTCCCAAAACAGTCGTTAACCCCTGTTCCACAACCGTGTTAGGTTGGGTGTGGTCCCAGGGTAGGCTTCAGCCAGCCCCCCTCAGGTGTCAACACTGGCAGCTTGTGAGCCACTGAAGACAGTAAGCAGCATGAAGTTCTTCATTGGCGCTGTCAAGGTGATGGTCTGCATGATCCAACATTGTTCTGCATTACTCGCTCCACTGGAGAACATTCCGTGGACCGATGAACTACACTGTGCCTTAATGAGGTAAAAGAGTCCCTCCCCTCCAGACGCTCAGTCACAGCACCACGTCCGGATGACCAGTTATGGATCGTCTCTGATGGTGTTGTGAGGAGACCTGGCATAGCTGTTACCCTGTATATCATGCACAAAAACAGCTTGCTCTCACTGGCTATTTCAGTGCCAAGTTGCGTAGCCACCAGGTGACATGGCTGCCCTGTGAAGTTGAAGCTCTCTCCATTGCTCCGGCTGTCAAACTCTTTGGCCCATATATTATCCAGTCATCACACAGAGCATGTGTCCTGACTGCCGCAACCCACCAGACTACACTGATATGGCATGCCATAAGTTTGAGGGCTCTTAGCCCAGGATTTTACTTATAGAGTAAAAACCAGTGATTGCGACAAAGTGCCTGCCACCAGCCCAGACGGACCTCTCTGATGACAACAGCGCAAAGTCTTGGTGTATGCTCCATGTAGAGCCTCCAATCCTCCAACCCAGCCCACCATTCCCCTTGAGATAGCATCTGTCTCCACTGCGGGTGGTTGAGCTGTATTTATTAACTGATTCTTGAATAAGTGAATAAATTGGATAACTTTTACCATGTTTTTGTGTTAGTCTGACTCTCTTGGCAGGTAAATCACACATTGGTCACTGTACCACTATAATGCATTTGTTAAAAAAGTGAGCATAGGACACCCCCTGAACTGAATTATGAAATGTGGAGCTGTGTAAAAAAAAGAAACAGGGCGCCAACTGTGCCAAACTCACAGACATGTTTGCTACAGGATCCTCATCAGCTCCCTTGGCTGAAAGTGAGACAAAAATGGCAGGGCCTTATGAACACATGTGAGCATTAGTAAAGGGCATGCCCTACCAGGGTGTTAGAGCACAGGCGACAATTTCTGGCTTTGTGGATTTAACTAAACAGGTCTGGGATTCCTGTGAGAACCTTTCACTGCACATGCCAGTGCAGGGCTACAGTAAGTTTCCCCTGCAGGGCTGCTCCAGCAATGCAGCCACCTGCACAGACCTCTGTGAGGACACAGTGCTAAAAACACCCTTTGATATTGGCAGCTTATAACAGGCTATGCTCACTCAGCCTCATTCAGACCCCTTGCCTCTGCCCCTCCCCCTCCTACAGGTCCTAATCCAGAAACTTTACCATGTCATGTCTTATCATCTCCCTAGGCTGAGATTGAGACAAAAATGCCAGGTGAACTGCCATACGGTGGTGACCATAGATGCCTCCCTTCTCTGCAACAGGGCCGTGTGTGAGGCCAGGACAGCCAGTGGTGTATGGAGGACAAGTGGCCTCCATTTCTAGAAGCAAACACAGCGTTTCTTATGCTGGAACCATGTCTGGCGGTTGAGTTGCCATGTTTTAATAAAAATGACAACACAGTGATGGTGACATACAGCAACCAGCAGGGTGCGGTACATTCACCACAGCTCTGCCACCTGGTGGAGAGACTGGCATGCACACATCTGTTGTGCTTCATTTATGTCGTATTCAAAATACTGGTGCGGACTTCCTGTTCAGCAGCCATTTGTACCTATCAGAGTACAGAGATGCCTTAACACAAAGATGCTGGTGATCATCATGTGTGTGCATAGTGCATATGAAAATCTGCTACCATACTGGCACAATCTGTGATAGCTTTGACCCAAGGCAACTCCTGGGTGCTGAATAAAGTGTTGCCCACTGATCCGGGTGTGTACTTCTGCTCCTAGTGTCTATGTGTGCCTAGTGAGCACGCTGCTCCTACTGTTTGTGTGTGTGTGTGTACGCGCGCAGGTGTGGTGAGCTGATGCATGATGACAGACATCTAGACAGATCATTTGCCGTGGTCCGAACAGAAGCCCCTGCCTTGCCAAGGCTCTTGTAGCATGTTGTTCTAGCCTAGCACAGGATATATCTGGATCGTATATGCCCCATGTAGAGCCCCCTATGGTCCAACCCAACCATTCCCCTTGAGTTAGCAACTGTCCCCACCGGCCTCTCTGTGCCCCGCCCGCCAACACCCGAATTTCACCCCACCTCCCCTGGTCTGTCCTGTGAACTGCGGGAGGCTCCAGACGCTCCACTGAGTGACCATGGCATTCTGCCGTCCACACCTAGGCACTCCACCAGACAGTGTCATTTGCCCCTCATCTGAGTGACGTGTCTCATATGTCATTGACCTGTGATGGACTTGCATATCCTTTCACGTTTTCTCTTATACATTGCATTGTGGTTCCTGTAGCAGGTCCATGCCAAGAGCTTTCTTGTAGCCCAGTTGTGGCACATATGGCTCACCCTGTTCAACCTGCTGGACAGACAGACCACCAGATGGTGGTGAACTCAAAGGCGTGCAAGTGTGTATGAAAGTGTGTATGAAGGTAGAACAGCTAATGGTCCTGGGAAACACAGTCAGTCTTCGCAAGTACTAAAACTTCCATCTGCATAGTATGTAGTCCAAAGTTATCTGGAGAAATTTCTGCTCTGGCTTTGTAGCCATTGTGTCCACCCCTCATTGGTTGGTTGATTGGTGCATTGAGCATAGGCTTTTCCATGGGTGAGATCGTGCACAGTGATTATTTTCACAGAGTGCATTTTCCAGACATGGGGTGGGATGCCATGTGAGAAGGACGCTATATAATCGGTGAATGGATGACAGCTCAGAAGCATCTCCATATGAACATGTTTAAACTGTTTGCTCTGTCTTACTGTCTTTCTACCAATGCAATGTCCTATTGCCCACCTCCTAGTAGTGCAGAATGATGGCCTGGATATGCTATTTGTATTGCCTGTAGTTGACAGAGTGCATGTGTGGTGGCAGCGCTATGGCATCTGTATGGTGTTGTATAACTAGAACTCCTGGCTGAGAGAGAAAATACCCATTGCCAGCAGTTATTCTTAATAACTAATTACTAATCCACCACTGCACACATACATGCAAGAGTCTGCAAACAATTCCTTACACTCACCCCCAGCTGTTGAACTCCTGCCAGCAGTGGTGGAGGCAGTTCAGAGTGCAACAACTTTAGGAGTGGTGCACTATCGATTGTGATCTACACATGTCCCATCAAGTCACTCTTAATGCTTCTGCGACATTTGCTCCAGCAGGGGTCCTCTGAGGGATGGATTAAACACGTGACAGCTCACACTGTGTTTATTGGGACAATACAAGTTTTTTGTTTTTTCTGTTATTGATTGGCCCATAAAATTTGTAGAACAGCGACTCATTCTTCATACTTCATGATTGACAATTGACACCCAAAATATAAGGAGCATAGGATTCCACTCCCCCCATCCAGCCCATGAAACACTGACAATGCACAACTGTGCAAAAAAAAAAAACACAGGTCCTTTAGTGAGACGCTGTCAACTGTGCCAAAGTCACAGACACGTTTGCTCCAGTAGGAGCCTCTCCAGCTCCCATGGCTGAGAATAGTGGTGGTGGTAGCACTGCATTGGGTGGTCTGGGCTAAAATACCAGGCCATTTTTTTTGTTCCAGTCCTTGGGACAGTCAAGTGACATGCAAATGGCAGGCTTATATTTGTGCTTAGACAGCACGTCACCTGGGAGTGGCTACTAATGTGCACCAACACCAGAGACTGCTAGGCTCTCTGACTGTGGGTGTCTGCAACAGTACCCTTTATCCTGTTGAACTTTCTCATGGGACCCTCATACGCCATTCTGTTTGACCAGACAGTGCTGGAATGAACCCAGAATGAACCCAAAAACAGTGAGTACTGGTGTGTACTTGGCCTGGGTGAACCACCGGAGGGTGTTGGCCACAGAAGCTGTGTGTATAAGGGCAGGACAGCTGGCGATGTGTGGATGAGTGCCCAGAGACACCCCCATATCAACAAGCTAGAACCACAGTTTTTTTTGTACTGGACAACACAGCATGATGGTGTACATCAACAACTAGGGTGGCTTACCCACCATAGCTCTGCCACCTGGTGGAGTGACGGTTGTTGAGGGTATACAAGCACTGTTTGTCTCCACATGCAATTTAATACACCTTGGACAAAGAGTAATCATGTGGACTTGGGTAACGCTTTAGAGTACAGCCCGTAATTTATTGTGTAAGGCGTAGGTAACAATGATGTAACAAAATAGAAATTTATGAGTAATGTTGTCGTAAGTACTAAATAAGTGCAGAGCAAGTAAGACCTTACAAACAACATCAGCAACAAAATAGATACGCTGTGGCAAGAGAAAAACTATTGAGTAGTTAACGTAGGCTGCTATGTTTGAGCCATACAAGGTAACATGTTCCAAATTACCAATTAAGTAAGATTTCAAATAAAAATGGAAACATAATGAAGATATGATGTAGGTCAGGGTGGGGTCGGCAACCCCTGGCAGAGGGATTCTCACTGGCACACTGTCTATATATTAGAAAAAGTTTGGCCGTCTCATCTGCTGTTGAACAGCCATTGGCTGACGGTAATGCACCTAACAGGCTTTAAACATTTTTTCATGACACAATTCCCTGCGCAGCAGTTGAGCCAAAGATCGCTGATCAGTTTGCGTACCAGTTATGGCAAAACATACCTGGCGGTTCGGGCATTTGGGCAAATCTCTCCTGGGTATTATGTGTAGAAGTGCTGAGACAGAGCACAAAATGACAAGTCAATCAAACGTACTAGTGTTAGAAATTCAAGGCTTTGAACCGGTTCATGGTGCAAAACTAACTAAATGACTGCTGTTTTGCGAGGAACTTTTTTGAAATGTAGGCTACATGAACAGAACAGCCACCGCCAGTTAAAAAACATAATTTTTGTCCTTTCAGTAAACTTTCTGCTTTTCTGCAAATCATTTGTAAGGACAGAGAGACCACTGAAAGCCTACTAAAGGGCACCATACCCACTTCCTGACTGTTATACATGAGAGAGGCATGATTAAAACACAGTGAGAATGTTGTTAGTTTTGTTACTTGGCTATAACAAAAATCCATGTTGGCACAAAATGACTGATTGCACCTCCAGTTATGCAAGACAGCCTGTAGCGCATATTTTCATGTATGAAATACAGAATGATTAATTTGGAATGATGGAACGATTTGTTTTTATTTTCTAAAAATGTCATCAACATGTTCCTAAAGTGCTTCTTTGCATCCAGCTAGAATGGATTCAACATATTTTCATGTTGGAAATGTGGTACCATAATTATGTATATATGAGGCCTTTGCTCTGCTTCAAGCTGTAGTGACTTACACTCATCCCCAACAGGACACCTCCAGCCATACAGCCACCAGCATTATCTATCTGTCTATCTACTTTCCTCCTCTCCCTGTGATTTTGAGACAAGAGATCGGAAGACTGACAGCACAACACAATACAAGTGTGTGCCTGCGTGCATGCGTGTTGTGTGAATAGATTTCAAAATGTCATAGAGGCTGCAAGTGATGTAGAAAAATATTCTCAAGGTAAGACAGATGAAGAAATATACACTTCTAGTGCACACTAGCTTCCAGACAGGTGTAATGCACATCCACACATCCACATTGATTATCATCAGGATCCCAGCAGCTATTGAAATGTGTCAGTTGCAGTGCCTCATATCAGTGTAACCTCACTGAAATGTTTCTGCATCCAAATACTGTGGCAGTGGTGTAAAGTACAAAAAGTTACTGGCACAGGCATGTCTTGAGACAGTGAAATATGTAAATTGCAAATCAAACATTAAACTTTAAAAACTTTTAAAGCAAATTTTCAAATTTCAAAATGTAGCCATTAGCGTAGAATTTCAAACCGGATTTCCAGGCTGCCTCTCGTGGCCAAGCCGATTCACCAGACAGAAAACACTCAAACGTTCCTTTCTTCACATTTGTTTTTTTTTCTTTTCTGATTAACTGCTATAATTACTAGATGACTGAAACTTTGATTGGTGCATTTTCAGAACTGTAGTTTAAACAGGGCCTATAATATAAAATATATGCATTTCAGTGTCTGTGTAATTTCTTGAAATGTAATGAAAAACATCAGAAATATCAAGAGGTTACCACCTTGTTATGAGAACACCACAGTCTTACACACGTCTTTAAGCTGGTTAAGATCACACAATGGAATACCAATTGTGATGAGCCACATCAAGCATTGCAGGCTGCAGTAACTATAGCTATAATTGTCAGTAGAATAAAAGTAACATCTGATATTTTATGAATTCTACATGATGACACGAAATTAAGAAATTAAATATAGAAACAGATTCATTTTGCATACCCGAACAAATGACTCCAACATCTCTGCGATGAGGACAACCTGAAGTTGACCAGTCTTGCCATCCCTGGTGCTGACAGTTCTTCAGTGTGGACTCTGATCCTTTACACTTTACCTCATACATCCAGGTCTTTCCTGATCCCTGTCCAAAGTGAGCTCCACTCAGAGCCCTAACAGCATCACCACAGCCAAGTTCTCTACACACCACTGCAGCATCACTCATATCCCACTCATATTCACACACTGTGCCCCACTCTCCTCCATGATAAACCTCCACTCTCCCAGAGCAGCGACTGCCTCCATTCACCAACCTCACAGTACCTAAAGAAAAGAAAAAAATCAAAAGCACCAATTTAATTAATCAACTTTTGTTTACAGTATACTTACTACAACTAAGAAATAACTTGCTAATCTTAACAAACCAATAATAGCTATTTCACTACACTTTGTTATAGAATAATGTCCACATTTACCATGTTAAACTTCTATGCATGAATAAGAAACTGTCATAAATTACAAAATCTGTAGATATTTTTTGAAAAGTGGTCAGATCATTTTCTTATATAAATTATACTCTACCTTCTTGTTTAGTCAGGGCCACAGAGGCAAGAATAATAACCCACAGGCGGCCCTCCATCTTCATCTCCCCCAACAAAAGCTCTGAGTTTGGGGCTCAGCAGACAGCACAGCTCTCACCTCTGCTCTCCCACACAACTCACTGACACAGCTGTGCCCTGTTCACCCCACCTAGACCCTCTGTGCTCCCTGAGCCACCAATCACACTCGATGTGACCATATTAGAAGAGAGATAGGAAATCATCAAAAACACTTGAGTGACAAATCAGAAGGCGCTGTTTAGATTTCGCTCCATATTTGTCAAACTGGTGGTAATACAGTGTCTGTAAACTCATCCCACCCCCTGTGCACTCTCATCTGTGATCACACACTCAGATGCATCCGTGTGGTTAGGAAGTCTCTGCTTCTCAGAGATTCTTGAAAGGGTGCAGGTGGCACACCATGCACACACACACAAACACACACCCAGACACACACATACACATGCACACAAACACACACACACACAAACACACACACACACACAGCATATAGCAATCTGCAGCTTCTACTCAATAAATGTCATATGTTCACGTCACCTGAAGATGGAGTCTTGTAATACTATGTATTATCCACAGAGGGCAGCAAATTAATTATGACAGATAGGTGGCATATACTGTAGGTGTTGCTCTAGTTCCCTTTTCTTTTGGTTTCTATTTTTCTTTTCAATTACTAGTCGTCCGCTCTGGGATACTGAAAGACCACAAGCCATGGAGAACTTGCTAGGCATGTATATCCACTTGAGTTTTAACATGTACAAGCTTTTGGTCCCAGAGGCCCCCACCACCACCACAGTCCCCCCCCCCCCCCCCCCCCCCCCACACACACACACACACACACACACACAAACACACACACCGCCAACAGCCCTGCTCATGTCACTCATCACCATATTCGCACTTTATTTGCATGCATATTTAGAGATTTCTACGCCAACACAAACTACACTGACTTTGCAGTTTGCACACATCCACCACTCATGCCAACACATTGCACACACACACTCACCTGACTTACAGCACAAATAGGACTTATAGCACCCACACTCCATACACCTCCAAACTACCTCCATGGAACCTGACATACTGCTTTCCACACATTGCATTCCTCTCCACCACCCAACAGCCCACAAACCTGACACACATCACACTCTCATATCACATTTATTCCCACAAATACCATCACACAGCCATTGCCCTTCAGACTTTTGTGCTCGGTGTGGATCTAATTACCGTAAAGTTGACTGCTGTTTAGCAGAGAGTTGAGGGATAAGAACTCATGTCAGCTTAACCTGCTAGGAGCTGCAAAGCACATTAGGCCCAGCTAATTCAGAATCATCTGTAGCACCACTTCAAACCACTAGGGGCACTCTCCATCTCAGACTAAAGAATCAGCCCTTAAGTGATGCTCTACCCATCAGGGACAACCCAGAGGATATCAAGATAAAACTGCACTTTTGCAGTCAGTTATAGAAGGGAAAGGGAAAGAAAGACAGGGAAGAAGTTTTTTTTTTTTTGTGCAATACTGTTTGCCTTTGATTGCCTGCAAAACAATAACTTCACTGTGTGTTATACTGGTTTTTAACAACAATGACACATTTTGGACACTGGGTGGAGCAATATGATTGACAGCACTGATACATTCAGTATGCAGAGTACATAATGAAAAGGTTGAGACAGTGATGGTTCTTGATTGATAGATGTCTGGAAATTAGCCCAGATGTTTAGGAAATGAATTAATAAATGTTGGCTAGCATTTACACTTGGGTTGAGTCAACCAGCCGAATTTATTCACAAATGCAGTCCATCAGATGTCCATTAACAGTATTTAGTGTTTGTAAGCCTGGATCTGTAAATGGGTTGGAACTGACTGGCTGACAGGCCTGATCCACACACTCACCCAGTCATCCACATATTCTGTTCACTTAAAATGGAGTAGTGTAAAATGACAAGGAAAATCAGAAAATATAATAGTTATGGCTAGAAAGACTTTATTTATTAAAAAAATAATCACATTCATACAGTTTGTGGTTTAAAATGACACAAATTTTGTTTCAATTTGTATGGATGTTATACCATATATTCAATATCATCATTGTATTCATGTAAAATAATTGAAATTCACAGAACAAATCTTGGAAAAGGCAATAAGCAATACAGCAACAAACCCACTGTCATATACTGTATACAAAAATATCTGTTGTAAAAAAATAATCTTTGCACTGCTTTGCACTGCAATGACATCTCTTCATGACTGTCTCAGAACTCCTGGGAGTCCTCTGCTCTGCTGACCTCCTCATGTGTCACCCCCTAGACTCCGCCCCCACATCATCATAATCAGTTCCTACTAAAATCAAAAACAGGAGTCACTCATACCACTGACCAGCCAAATCAAAAGTGATTAATACAATTATCACAAATTAAGCATCAATAACACAATTAAAATCCCAAACAACTGGAGACTGGACAACTCTCCAGCTATATTATACTCCTGAGTCTGGTCTGCTGTCTTCACCACTGCTATATAAAGATGGACACAGAGTGAATTATGGGTAATTTGGGTTGAATGTGCCTTCATGTGCACTGGACTATGCATCAGCCTGTCACTGAATAGACTCGTGTTGGATACAGCGCCTCTGTGGTGCAAAGTGGTATTACAAGAGGGGCGGCCTGTCTGGCTGTACATCATGCCAGTGTGAGTGGATATTTGGGAAGAACAAAGTGTGGGTGACTTTGACATTACATTACTTCTTTACAGTCCTGGTCATTTTTAAACGCTCTACAATAAGAAAAGCACATATAGCCTCAATACATTCCAGCTATCACATTAATGTACCATTTACTGTACAGATGAAAAGAAAACCAAACAGTGGGAATCTAACAACAAAGTGTGCCATCATAAAGGTAAATACTGAATATCCCACGTGAATCCATAGATACTGCATGTACAGCTTCCGTGGGGGGATTACAGCCTATATTTAACCTATTCAAAAAAACAGTAATGAGGAAAAATGAAATAAACCCCAAGAATACGCCCAGAATTTAGCTGATTATTTGTGCATTAAATTATTTTTATGTCAAATTATTTAAAGCTATTATCATTATTATTATTATTTATAGGTAGTTAGGTCAGGGAATGAAGACTAGACAACTCACCAGCGATGGCACCATTATACTGTTGGTTTGTCATGTATAATAATATGTAAATATAAAGATGGACACAGAGTGAATTATGGGTCATCTGGGTTGAATGTGCCTTTATGTGCACTGGACTATGCATCAGTCATTCATTGAATAGACTCATGTTGGATACAGCGCCACTGTGGTACAAAGTGATATTACAAGAGAAGCGACTTGTCTCTGGCTGGATATCATGCCAATGCGAGTCAATATTTGAGCCTAGGTGAATTTAACTTTTTCAAAGTCTCTTTATTCAAAGTCAAAGTTTTCAAAGGTTTGAATGCCCTGCACTAAGAAAAGCACATCGCCCCAAAACATTTCAGCTATGGCATTAATGTGCCTTCTACTGTACCTCTGAAAAAACAACTAAATAGTGGAACTCAAACAACAAAGTGTATTATCATATAGGTAAGAAACATATATGTCTCATAAATCCTCTGTAGGTAGGCTACTGTATGTACATTCTCAATGGGGGAATTAGAAGGTTATATTTATAACAAAAAAATCACAAGATTTCCTGAAAATTTATTCTGGTAAGAGTCCAGTCTCGTACCTGGTGTCATTTGAAGATCATCTTCCTTATTTGCCACATCATTATAATCCTGCTGTTCCTTATTGCCATGATTTGTCTCGTCTACCGTTGACATTAGAGAAATGTTCAGCAGACATTAAGCACATAAATATTTATTTTATATGTGCAAATTTTTACTGCCAATATTAGGCGACTCAAGATGGAATAATAGTTCATAAAACACTGCCACCCCGGTCATATTAGGATCGTTCTCATCGGTGGTGATTTAAGCAATATACCACGAGTGGAAGTGAGGTTGATATCCTCATGGGTGTGGTTTGGCTGAATCCTGAGTGCCGTAGGTAACCACACCCGTGAGGATATCAACGAACAACTTCACGACCACAAGTGTTATACTGTTTTCATACAACACTTCCATTGCCAACTAACAAAAAAACTGAAATGTATTTTCTATTTTCCGTTCAGTTGTTATTTATGTGTGTTCGCTCTCCGCCCCCAAAAATAGTTCTAAGCAAAGATTCGAGTGCTATAGAATCTATGGTTCTAAGCTTAGCTTCTCCCGTTTCCAGGCAATGCAACAGTTAATCAACAGCTTGGAAGTTCTCTCAGTGGAAAATGCGGCATGATTCTTAGCTGTGAAGAGTCACCCGTGGCATATCATGGGATATCTCACCCCGTTAACACGTAGAGTGTGTCTCATCCAATCAGAAATTGCTAAATAGTTCGACTGGACCTAAATGTTGTAAAAGTCATCATAATACTCCAGCCCCTCCTCTCAGACTCTATTGACAGAAATCCTCTCATTCAATCATCCAGCCATCGTCTCTATCTTAACTCTCATTAGAACTCTATTTTATATACAACATAATCTATAACAGTCTACAATTAGCAGTTATTTAAGCATTTTTGGCAGTTTTTTTCATGTCACCGCCACAGCTGAACACAGCAAAGCCTCAAATGTCATAATCATTCAGTCAAAAAATATCCAAGGTCCACTTTTCATGGCAGGATGGTTAAACAGTTAGTTGAGCACCAATAATAAAAAGAAAAAAAAAAACACTTTAAGATACACGCAACATCCCAAAATGTGAAATTTAGTGCCTTTGCCATAAATGATTTATCTTAATAAACTGTTCCTGACCTTATAAAAGACTTCAGTCATAACACATCAAACATGCCTTCATGCCTTAAAACGTAAATATTTTTGCATTTTGTGTAAGTTTGTTAACTCCCCTTTACAAATTATGAAACTCTGCCTTAGTCTCAGCTCCACCTGCTGCTCTGCTTTGATCTCACTCACCAGTCACCTCAGATGACTTCTCCCCACTCGTGACGTCATCAATATTTTCGTATTCCTCGGACTGCACGTCTGTCTTTGTCTCTCTTGAACCAAACAACAAGGCTCCTATATCTGTAATACGTTCATGCATGTGATTATTTACCTCCATATTTATACACACTAGAAACAGCAACATGCAGTTCATTATTGAAAAAAAATGACAACAATAAATTAATGAAATAAAAATGCAGTACTAGCTTTTGTGATAGTAGTGATAGTACTAGTATACTAATCAGAGCTGTTCATATATTTTTACATTTTGCAAAGTCCATCAGAGCAGCCACAAACCTGTCAACATATCATCTAGCCTGGTCTCGTCATCGGCAGTCACATCATTGTCATACTCCACCTCTGGCTCTCTCAGAGAAACAGCTGGAAAAGTGGAGAGAAGGAGTCAAAGCAAGAGAAAAATTTGTATCAGACATCAACAGGAGCTTGTCTAAGAGCCAGCAGCCCCCCTCTCATCCTCCTACCTGAGATGGGTCTCCTCTCGTCCTCCTGCACATCCTCATACCAGGAATTCTGGTACCGTCAGACAAGATGCGTGCTTTAAGACAGAAAATTCAAAAGCTGCGTCACATTCTGCAGATACATTATGACATGCAGACCAACACACTTGGTATACAGTACAAGCATTGCTGTTTGTGTGTTCATAATAATTTGCTCAAGTTCATGGAAACAACACAGATGCACACTGTGGTTTGGCAGTTATGATTCTCCTCCTCTTTCCCATGAGCTCCTGTGCTGTCTGTTGATGCAGCTGTGAGACCGGTGTGGTTTTCTGCTTCTGATCTCAAAATAAGAAGCGCTAATGAGTTTTACTCCAAACTTCGCTAAAGATTCTTATCAGTAGGGGCACATAACTCAAAACATACTTTTATGTCACAGACCTATGAACTATTAAGGCCAATAGTGTCTTTGTATGAGATATGTTGTTTACAGTGTTGTTTACAGTGCATGTTTGTCTGTATTCTTCCCTTCAGTGGTGTGCAGTGGTGGAAAGTAACTAAGCACAAATGCTTCATTACAATACTAGATTTTTCACGTATCTGTACTTAGTAGAAATACTTTTTTACTTGAGTGGAAATAATACGGTTTGCGGGTCAGAAAAGAAGAGGTGCACATCATTCTAAGTGAGCTCAATCCTGAAGGTTCCCAGTATCGCCGCCAGTGGTGCCTGAGAAGGAGACTACTTGTCTTGTGGACCTAATTTGTGGCAGGTCGACTCTTATACTGAGTTATTTAGGGAAACATTGCATAGACGGCTTTAGCAGGAAAATTATTTGGCTGCATTTACAAATAGTGACCTGCATGTTATTGGGGAGTGACCTAACATGCAGAGGCATAGAGATGTTTGGTGACCTGACACCTAACACTGATGCGCATGGACATGAGAACAGAATGTGGTCCTTTGCGACATGCAAGATGCGGCAAAATAATGGAGACAGCAGAGCGGGCCAGTCAAGCTTTGTGTTTTGATAGGGAAAAGCAGTCCCGATCAAATAACAGAGAGTTGGCGGGGTGTTTTTGAGCGCCATACACAAACCATGGTAAACCCTTACTAGATCCGTGTCAAAATGCCTCAAATTACTTGATTTGGCCCACTATGGGTCCTGTATACAGTAACAGTGTTTCCATTAAAAGTAAATTGTGCTCATCATGTTCTCTAATGTGAGCACGTTATCTAAATTATGGCCACATTGTACTAATGTGAATGTGAGCATGAAGAGGTTTAGAAGATTTCACTTGAGCTTTCCAGGGCTCCGTACTAAAATGCATCCCGTTACATTTTATTAGGCTGTCACTTTTTCGCTGATGCTGACACTGATTAGGCTGCGTGGCTGTCTTGGAAGTTTAAACCAATCAGATACATTGTGTGAAGTTGACTTGCAGATGGCAACGTTGAGGTTAACCATTCATCCCAATGGGTGACGTATAAAATATATTTTGAGAATGCACTTAATAATTTAATTTCTCTACACTGTGTTACACTATTGCACTTTCAACTTACAATAGTGCAGATTCTATGTTAGCAATATGCACTCCTTGTTAGTTCTTTCATTGTGTTGTAGCTTGAATGTTATCCTCTTTTGTAAGTCACTTTGGATAAAAGCGTCTGCTAAATGCCTAAATGTAAATGTAAATGTAAAAAATGCTTTGCTACGTTTTGTCATCTACAACTCGAAGCACTCTTGTCTGGGCCAGAGTGCCTTTTTTCTGGGCTCAGCATCACCATTGTTAGCTGTCATGCTTGTTAATGACAGCTTGCTACCTGCTATATAAATTAGTGTCTTTGATGTGTTTGTCCTGTGTGACTTGGCCTTCTTGTGTGAATAAGTAGTCCAGTTGTTGCTGCGATACATGCTGCTTCACTTGTGTGAATTTGCATCCCAGTTTGACTAGTGTTGTCTTCAATAGGTAAGCCTAATGTTCCCTAAGCGACTGTGTAGCCTATTCCACTCTACACTCAACACTGCTGTCAACAATTATGGGGATGGAGATGGAGAATCTGGATGCTACGGAGCAGCCCATGGTAGAACAAGCCATGATCTCTCTGACCAGCCTATATAGTATAGATATGGACAGGTTGTTGTCCGTTTTGAGACCGAAGATGTACACTATTGACTGCATGTAAGGGGTCAAATATTTCGACCATGCCTTTTTTTCCTAGTCAGCCTATCATTATTATGACCGCCGCTAGCGAAGCTAGCGAAAGCGGTCATATTGGTGTTGCTGCACGTTTTTTCCCTTTTTTTTTTTTTTTTTTTCACCGATTTTCCGTCAACGATTCCCGGGACACTGAAACTCAGGGGGAGATGAATGTTTGTAGGCATGTAGCCCTAGAAGTTTGTGAGCGAATATGAGCTTTTGGCCCCAAGGGCCCCCCCCCCCCCACTGTGCCAGTGTCCGTCAAAGAGGGGGAGACCGGCAAAAGTTTTCGCTGAATAACTCGATGAACCTTTCACCCAACAACACGAAATTTTTGTAATATGTCGGTGTTACAGAGACGTATCGACCCAGCCCATAAACACTCACTTGAAGCATAGCGCCACCTACTGATATGGGTAAATGCAAAAATTGGGATTTTGAGTTGGCAATATCTTGGACCGAGAAGCTGGGAACTGCGCAAAATATGTCATGCACGATCACCCTAAAGACTTCTAAAACCACAGCACAAGCCATGAAATTTGGACCATAGGGGGCGCTGTAATTGCAGAAAATGTCATTTTGCCTATTATCTAGAGAATGCTAATGTTTACAGCAATTTTCTTTTTATTGTGAAAACTACTGACCCTCACGCATTGAAAACACTCGTCGACGCCCACTTCCAACGAAAACGGTTTACGTGAAATTTTAACATTGCCAAAACGAATCTGAACGAATTCGTCATAGGCCGTTAATGTGAATCTCACCAAATTTGGTATACGTCATCTACAGACAATGCTGACAAAAAGTTATCAAAGGATTTATCTTGAGATAAATTGTTTCGAAGTTACACGTCAATGAACATTTAACACGTAGCTTAAAATTCTTTAAAAGTACATATCTTGGCTTTTAATTGCTCAAATTTGGTCAAACTTGGCATGCCATCTCTAAACAGCTTTTTTGTCATGTGTACTAAATTTTGTGACATTTCGTCATAGGGGGCGCTGTTTATCGTCGAAGCTAGGTGTCAAAAACCAGTTTTTGTTAAATAACTCGTTAACATTTTTGCCCATGATAACGATTTTGTGTTAGTAAGTTGGTGTTACAGAGATGTATCGACCCAGCCCATAAACGCTCACGTGAAGCATAGCGCCACCTAATGATAAGGGTAAATGCAAAAATTGGGATTTTGAGTTGCCAATATCTTGGACCGAGAAGGTGGGAACTGCACGAAATATGTCATGCACGATCACCACAAAGACCTCTGAAACCACAGCACATACCATAAAATTTGGTCCATAGGGGGCGCTGTAATTGTAGAAAATGTCATTTTGCCTATTATCTAGAGAATGCTAATGTTTACAACATTTTTTTTTTTATCGTGAAATCTATTGAACCTCACGCATGGAAAACACTGGTCGACGCCCACTTCCAACGAAAACAATTTACATAAAATTTGAACATTGCGAAAACGAATCTGAACGAACTCGTCATAGGCCGTTAATGTGAATCTCACCAAATTTGGTATACGTCATCTACAGACAATGCTGACAAAAAGTTATCAAAGGATTTATCTTGAGATAAATTGTTTCGAAGTTACACGTCAATGAACATTTAACACGTAGCTTAAAATTCTTTAAAAGTACATATCTTGGCTTTTAATTGCTCAAATTTGGTCAAACTTGGCATGCCATCTCTAAACAGCTTTTTTGTCATGTGTACTAAATTTTGTGACATTTCGTCATAGGGGGCGCTGTTTATCGCCATATATAGGTGTCAAAAGACCTATATATATATATTTTTTTTTTTTTTATATAATACTCCATACAAGACAATCTTATGACTACCATCTCTACACAAACACCAAGTGGCAAGAGTTCAAATTAACACATGTAGGCTACATACATACTATGACAACACCTACCCTTTCATAAATCACTCTTACACACTACAAAATCACACACAATCTCATTCATTCAAAAAACACATCCATACCCACTTCCAAGACATAATTTCCAATCTAATTCCCACCTCACAACACTGTTCTACCACACACTTGTCATGCCAACAGTTCTCACATTTCAATACATTGCGGCGGTCATACCATGTATCGCTATGCGGTACATCTAGTTAATCAAAATATCTGAATCGGATCTAGTGAATGTTTTGTCTTTTTCCTTCAGGAAGCTGTTTTAGTTACTAGCATTTCTAGTTTTGTGGAATTTCATATGGGAGCCAACAACATATTACACCAGTACTTTTACTTTTAGTACTTTAAGTACATTTAAAAAACTTAAAAGTACTTATAACTTTCACTTAAGTAGGATTGTTGATGTTGTAGTTCTACTTTTACTTGAGTGTATTTTGCTGGTTATTTGTACTGTGACTAAAGTACTGAGTTACAATACTTTTTCCACCACTGGTGGTGTGAGTAGTAGAGCTTGTGTTTTGGAGGTACGCATAAATCTAGCCTGATGACCTCTCACCTCTCTGACGATGTCCGGCTGTGGTCAGTCTGTGGTCCAGTTCCTCATAGACAGGTTCATTAAGTGAATTGTATCTCCTCTTGGAGAGAGCTGCAGGGTAGGAGGAGTAAAGTACTGACTCCCATGATAATATTTCATTTCCTTAATACTTTACCATTTCAGTTTCAAAATTATTTGACAATGAAAAAAATAACTTTTGTACAAAGGAACATGAACTTCTATAACTAACTTTTATAGAAAGAAATGTGGTAAATCATAAAGCGGAAATCACATGTAGGCTACATACATACTATGACAACACCTACCCTTTCATAAATCACTCTTACACACTACAAAATCACACACAATCTCATTCATTCAAAAAACACATCCATACCCACTTCCAAGACATAATTTCCAATCTAATTCCCACCTCACAACACTGTTCTACCACACACTTGTCATGCCAACAGTTCTCACATTTCAATACATTGCGGCGGTCATACCATGTATCGCTATGCGGTACATCTAGTTAATCAAAATATCTGAATCGGATCTAGTGAATGTTTTGTCTTTTTCCTTCAGGAAGCTGTTTTAGTTACTAGCATTTCTAGTTTTGTGGAATTTCATATGGGAGCCAACAACATATTACACCAGTACTTTTACTTTTAGTACTTTAAGTACATTTAAAAAACTTAAAAGTACTTATAACTTTCACTTAAGTAGGATTGTTGATGTTGTAGTTCTACTTTTACTTGAGTATATTTTGCTGGTTATTTGTACTGTGACTAAAGTACTGAGTTACAATACTTTTTCCACCACTGGTGGTGTGAGTAGTAGAGCTTGTGTTTTGGAGGTACGCATAAATCTAGCCTGATGACCTCTCACCTCTCTGACGATGTCCGGCTGTGGTCAGTCTGTGGTCCAGTTCCTCATAGACAGGTTCATTAAGTGAATTGTATCTCCTCTTGGAGAGAGCTGCAGGGTAGGAGGAGTAAAGTACTGACTCCCATGATAATATTTCATTTCCTTAATACATGAATTTAAATGAATTGAGTACATTTAATTTTATTTTAAAGACTGGAATACTTTACCATTTCAGTTTCAAAATTATTTGACAATGAAAAAAATAACTTTTGTACAAAGGAACATGAACTTCTATAACTAACTTTTATAGAAAGAAATGTGGTAAATCATAAAGCGGAAATCACATGAAAAACAGATGTTGAAATATGTAAGATGTTGCAGCACCTCTCCTGAGTGACCTGTTCTGCCCCACCAGCACAGCCAGTGAGCCCAGCAGCAGCAGGAACAGGAGCCCCAGAGCCGCTGCAGCCGCTGGAGAGACAGGAAACCCTGCAGACTCACATGAAGGAACTTTGGTTCCCACTGACGTGACTGGAGGATGGGTGGTGGGAGGCGGTGGAGGCCCTGGAGAGAGGAAAAGAGAAAAATTCACATTAATTGCATGTTTTAATGTGTTATGAATCAGCTACAGAGCAAAAATATATAAATCAATGAAAAATATTTTCAGAGAGGTCATCTGTTGCTCAATCACATGTTTTAAATGTGGTTAACTTCATCTCATTGCTCCCTCACCTGTGCAGTTGACCCAGGCGTCCTCCTTATGGATGCAGTCACTCTGATCCAGAGGGGCGCGGCAGCACTCCCACAGGTGGTCCTCATGGCCTGTGCAGTTCACCTCGTCCAGCCAGATGGGGCCGCTTCCTCTCCGAAATGTGCCCTGCTCTCCCCCCACAGCCGTGGGTTTCCCACAGTCCTTCTGCCTACACACTACTTCAGCGTCCCTCTCATCCCAGGAGTCATCACACACCATCTCCCACTCTCCCTGCAGGAACACCTCCACCCTCCCTGAGCACTTAGTGGAACCACCAACCAGCCTCAGCTCTGGAGCACCTGGGCGAGGAGAAAGATAACATGTTGAGAGGTATAACTAACACAGACACACATGATACACACACAACACACTTACACACACAGTTATTTTGTATATATAGAGATCAGCCGTTAGGTGCTACTAGAAAACAAAAGGCATTGATTTCACCTGGACATTCCTTAACTGAGTCTTTTTGTATGACTGTTGTGGTTGTTTCAGTTCCTGTGTCAAAAATCAAATAGTAATAGAATATAAAGGCTCAATGTACCACAATACTGTAATAATTTTTGCTGCTAGTAGTACTGCTAACACCACCACCACCACTACGACTAATAATAATCATAATTATAATAATAATACCTGTACAATACATATCAGCAACCCTCCTGCAGACTGTTTCCCACTGAAGAGGTTTGCACTGCTCAAGGTGTGTATCATGCTTCCTACACTGGGGAGGACTCAGTCTCTTGGCTTTAGTTAGCACTGCATCAATGGTTATTTTATGTTCTCCACAGCCTAACTGATGGCAAATCACAGAGCCTGTGTTTTGTCCATGTCATTGAAACATATGTTTCCCCAGGCACCATTGTAGTAGACGTCTATTAGACCTTTGCATGGCTCATGACTGACTGTGGTTTGTTTCAGCTGAATGAGCCCTGTGGACAATAATTTATAAGCCTTATTGCTCCCTTTCCTGATGTATTACCAGATTATCCACTAAAAAACAGCCTTATACTTCAAGTTCAAGTGGGTGATGTCAAAGTTTTCAGAACTGCTAGTAAACTAACTGAGACTGTCTTTACACACTGATTAATATTTGAGGGTGTACCAAAACAGATCTGTGACCTACCGTTATAAGTATTAAAACAAAATCAAATGTTAAAATGTTACTCAGTGCACAGGATACCGTATGGTGTTTGTACCTGAGCACATGACCCACACGTCCTCTTTGTGTAAACAGTCGTGTCACCCCCACTCTTTTAAAGGACACTCCCACAGGCTGCTCTCGTCTCCCCTGCAGCCCACCTCACTCAGCCAGATGGGCAAATCTCCTGGAGGAAAGAATGTGGGTACTTCAGCACTGAGGGCTGGGCCACACTGCAGCTGTCTGCACACTACCTGGGCATCCTCCATGTCCCAGGAGTCATCACACACAGTCCCCCACGAGCCGTTGTGGAAAACCTCCAGCCTGCCAGTGCAGTCTCCTCCAGATCCTGTCAACCTGACTGGTTGATGGCCTGACGTGGGGGAAAGAGATGCAGGAAAACAACAGAACAGAATAGAAGAGTTTTATTCATAGTTGCACTACAGGATCAGTGATAGACTTTGTAGTGTTCCCACCTGAACAGCTGATGGTCACCTGCTGGCTAGAAGTACAGTTTAGTATCTGTGAAGCACTGCAGTTCCCCAGATGAGTCTCATGTCCACAACAGCATATCCCTGAGACACACTTATCACCCTCTGTGTCAATAGAACCAGGGAACCCAACAGCAGAACCACAGGCCAGCTGTCTGCACACCACTGAGGCTTCAGACTGATTCCAGGAGTCCAGCAGAACTCTCCTCCACCTCTGACTGACGTAATCCTCCACAACTCCTTCACATTTCCTCTCTCCAGACAAGTGCATCGTCCCATTTGGCAGGGGGAGGGAGGAATCTGTATATACAGTTAAGTAAATTGTGGGTTCAGCTATTCTGTTTAATAAAGTAAACGATAGGTTCAGACTTTTTTTCTCTCTTTCTTATTATTATGATAGCTATGTGCTCAGTTCAATAGTCCTCACGTATTCACTTGACCAGATGACCCCAGCATCCTGTCTATCAGAGCAGGCAGGTCGACGCCATGAGGAGATTCCACATTCTGAGAGACCAGTTTCGTTCCCCTCACAGTCAGACACATCAGGCCAGATGCTTCCACTCCCTTCACCAAACCACTCTGCCCCCACAACAGCCACAGCAGTTCCACAGTTCAATTGATGGCAGAGCACACTGGAGGCCCTCATATCCCAGGATGCATCACACACTGTGCACCAATCTCTGAGGTACTTGAGCTCCACTCGGCCTGAGCAGGAGTCACTGCCATGTGCTAATCTGGCATCAGTATGGACAGAGCAAAGACAACAATAAAGCCTTTAACACTGCCTATATGAACAAAATTCAAACCAAATAAAAATACAGAATCACACGTTGTGTAATCTGTGTGGTTCAGCAAATGTTATGCATTAATACCTAAAAGTATTTTTTAAAACATTAATATTATTTCCAACTACATAAGTACTAACCAGAACAAACTATCCCCACATCTCTGGCATGTGAGCAGTTGTGATTTAGAGTTGTTGATGAGCAGAGATGAATGTGAGTCTCATTTCCTCCACACTGGATCTCCTCTGACCACACCTGGCCCTCTCCCTCTTCAAATGCAGCTGCTCCCAGCACCTCCACAGGAGCCCCACAGTCCAGCTCTCGACACACAACCTCTGCGTCCTTCCAGTCAAAGGCAGCATCACACACTGTTCCCCACGTGAACCCATTAATGCGAGAGGGGGAAAGGGGGTTTTAGGAGTTTTAAGGAGGAGAATTACGTTTGTACCGAGTAGCGCTATAGGCCTACTCCAAAGGCTGAAGACATGCAAGAGTGAACAGACCGACGTCTGTGAGTTTATGCCCAACCCTTAGGAAACAGCGAAAATTAATCAGATACAATGTTGTCTTGCTAGATTATATTAAACGCTGCCCAACTAGCTGTATATGTCCTGACAATTGTTACAAGTATGTTATCAAGTAAGATTCTGCAGAAGTTATTTCTGAGTATCAAATACTGCACATGCACATAAAGATATGTTGTGTACTGGAACACGGTGTGCCGACTCAAAACTGAATTTATGCCTACCATAAACATTATTAATTTTCCTACGAAATAAGGAGCCATATGTTGTGGAATTTTGTATGCTTAATGTCATAGTGGTCTGTGGGAGAAAACAAAACTAAGGAAAACACGAGTTAGTTAAGCCTATCTTATCTTACTACTTGCAGAATTTCTCCTCGCCACGCCACTGCAAGATGTTAAGCAAAACGAAGAGAATACCAGAGACAGGATTTACAATTTTGAATCCGCGCTGTCTTTATTTTACGAAAACTTAAAAGGAAAAGTTGCATGACCCTCTTACTAGCTGTGGCTTTAAGTTTAACTTAACCTCCAGTCCGTCATTAAACTATTTGCTTCAGAACAAAGAAAGCAAAAATTCTAATTATTTAACGTTTTGACATAACTCAATGTAGCACGTTTCCGCAAACTACAAGACAATTAATTAAGATGATGGCGAGGCAGCTGCTGCGACAGAGGTGGTGGTCACGGATGCACCTGAAAAGAATTCTTACCGCAGGGTGTTTAACTAAGCCGTAGGCCGGGTTCTGGCCCGCCACCTAGTGGCGAGAAAAAAAATCGGGCCCGTGGCCTAAATTACTTGTCGGCCACTGTCATATAGTCTACTGTATAACAGTGGTTCTCAACAGGTGGGACGGAGACTCTCCCGGAGGGGCGCGAGTAGGCTACAAGGGAAAAAAATCCGAGGGTCATTTGTTATTAGTAGATGCAAGGAGATGCAACACATTCGCCCATGTCAAATGCAGGTGTTTGGACTATTATAACACACAAACAAAATCAATAGTTTCGTAAAATCTAGCATACCGTACGTAGTATTTTGAGCCTGCGACACGAACATGACCCAACGTCACATATTACCGTCTGCATCCGCACCATAGCTCCACACTCACTCTAGTCCCATGCCGTGTTCGCTTGTGCAAGCTGTTGCTAGTCAATTATCAATCCCGATATACAGTGTATACATCAAAACCCAAACAGTCTTTTTAAAGACTAACAGCCCAGCCTGTATTTTCACGGTCCCCATCTCAACCCTAGCCAGTACTTTGTTTTGTTTTGTTTTAATTGCTAGCGTGCACTACCCCTCTGCCTTTTTCACCGTGCGTGTTGAAAGTTTACTTCATGCTCTCTTTTGTCATTCTGGGCAGCATTGATGCAGGAATACCAACAACTGTGTGACGTTGACTTGAAGATTCTCATCCCTTTCAGGATTTTCAAAAATTTTCAAAAAACAAAATACCGTAATCGTGTACAAATCGAGGACGATTTCAGGCTATGTTTATCAGACATTGAGCCAAGAATTGAGGATCTTTGCAAGGCAAAGCAGGCTCACATTAGCATTGCCTATTTGCATGCAGAGGAGACGGGTCCCAACTGAAATGAACCAGTTTTGGGGGGCCCAGCTTGCAAAAGGTTGAGAACCCCTGGTCTATATCAAACTCTTAGCTTTTCTTAGTGTTGAGCTGTATTTGGTTTGAGTTGCGCCAGATGACTAAATCCCCCACCAGACTTTTGCACTCTTGGTTCTGAGCCCTAATGCGCTCAGGGGATGGCAAACTTCTGAATGAGCCACAGTTTACAGATAGCGCTGAAGTCTGCTGTGTAGAGGGTGAAGAAAGCAAATGTTCAGTACTGCCCCCTAAGGTGCTCCTGTGCTGCTGGATCAGATGTGATGTCATTTAGCCTGACAAACTGTGGTCTGCTGGTTATTGGTTAGGCAGTTGGTAATCCATGACATCAGGTGTGGGTCCTCTTGTATAGTGGCCAGTTTGTCCTGTAGCAGTAAGGACTAGATTGTACTTAATGCGCTTTAGAACTCAATAAATACAATCCTGACTGCACCAGCACCACCACCCTTATCAAGATGTGAGTGGCCTTGGTGTGGGTAGGATTACTTTCTCTAACCCAACTTTCAGCTAATATGCAAACTGCAGAGGGCCTGCAAGCTGTACCCAAGGCCTGACAATGTTGCCTCCTCAGTTCATCTCTGTAGCAGCTAATTTACTGCAGGTACATTCAGACGTTTAGATGTTCAGGGTGGGTCTGATAACTGTAAAGTAAATAAAGTAGACTGGTATATCAGACAGATAAGAGATAAGAACAGCAAGAGGAGTTTTTTATATTTAAATTGAATTGAATTGAATTTATTAGTCATTATTATAGCTGCACACACACTCCGAAGTGCATGAGGCCCAGCTCATTCAGAATCATCTGTAGCACCGCACCAAACCACTAGAGGCACTCTCCATCTCAAACAAGAGAATCAGCCCTGAAGTGAAGCTCTACCGAACAGGGACAACCCAGAGGACATCCAGATAAAATTGCAGTTCTGCAGTCAGTTTTAGAAGGGAAATTCCATCTTATTTTGGAATACTGTTTGCCTTTGATAGTTGCCTGTCAAAACAATAACTTCATCTGTGCTATGTAGATTTTTAATAACAGTGACACATTTTGGACATTAGGTGGAGCAATATGATTGACAGCACTGATAGATTCAGTATGCAGAGGTTATCAGCATGGCTGAACATATGAAAAGGTTGACACAGTGATTGTTCTTGATTGACAGTTGTCTTGAAATTAGCCCAGATGTTTTGGAAATTAATTAATATGTTGCCTAACTTTTACTCTTGGGTTAAGTCAACTAATTTCTTCACAAAGATAGTCCTTCAACAGTTGTCTATCGGCAGCATTTGGTGTCAGTGAGCCTGGATTTGTAAGTGATTTGGAACTGTGACTGGCAGGACTGATCCACACACTCATCCAGTTACCCACATATTCTGTTACAATAGTAATTGGTCTCAGCTGCCTGAATAAATTAAGTTTGTTATTTATAGTGAAATGTCTCTGATTAACAAGAGGATCTACTTAATATGTACTTATGTTAAATGACAAGGAAAATTAGAAAATATAATAGTTATGACATAAAACCTTTATTTATGAAGGAAATAATAACATTTATACCATTTATGGTTTAAAATAACACTAATTTAACACTAATCTTATTTCAGTTTGTATAAATGTTATAACAGTAAAATAGTTAAAATTCACAGAACAAATACTGGAAAAAGAAATAAAAAGATCATTAAAAAATCGGCTGCAATATACAGTAACAATCTACTGTTATGTACTGTATACAAAAATATTGGTTCTAAAAAAATAATCTTTGCACTAGTCAATGATGTCTCTTAATAATTGTCTCAGAAATCCAGGCCACCATGGGAGTCCTCTGCTCTGCTGACCTCCTCATGTGTCACTCCCTAGACTCCGCCCCCACATCATTATAATTAGTTCCTACCAAAAAAAAAACAGGAGTCACTCATACCACTGACCAGCCAAATCAGAAGCGATTAATACAATTATCACAAATTAAGCATCAATAATACAATTAAAATCCCAAACAACTGGACACTGGACAACTCTCCAGCTATATTATACTCCTGAGTCTGGTCTGCTGTCTTCACCACTGCTATATAAAGATGAACACAGAGTGAATTATGGGTAATTTGGGTTGAACTTGCCTTCATGTGCACTGGACTATGCATCAGTCTGTCACTGAATAGACTCGTGTTGGATACAGCGCCTCTGTGGTGCAAAGTGGTATTACAAGAGGTGCGGCCTGTCTGGCTGTGCATCATGCCACTGTGAGTGGACATTTGGGCAGCACAGAGTGACTCTGACATTACATTACTTCTTCACAGTCACAGTCACTTTTGAAAGCTCTACACTAAGAAAAGCACACATAGCCCCAATACATTCCAGCTATAACATTAATGTACCATTCACTGTATAGATGAAAAGAAAACCAAACAATGGGAATCTAACAACAAAGTGTACCATCATCAAATTAAATACTGAATATGCCACATGAATCCTCCATAGGTACTCTATGTACAGCTTCAATGGGGGGATTATAGCCTTATATTTCACCGTCACCTAAAAAATTGTAGAATTAATAGTACTAAGGAAAATGAAATAAACCACAGGAATACCTCAGAATTTAGCTGATTATTTGTGCATTCAATTATTTTTATATAAAATTAATAAAATCTAATAGTTTTAATAGTAGTAGGAGTGTTAGTAGCAGTAGTGGTACAGGTAGTTAGAACTGGAAAGGAATGAAAACTGAACAACTCACCAGCAATGACACCATTATACTGCTGAGGATGGATTGCTGTCTTCCCTGCAATATAAATATGTGGGAATTATGGGTCATTTGGTCAGAATGTGCCTTCATACACTCTGAAATATGCAGTCTCCCACTGATTATAGTCATGTTGGATATAGCACCACTGTGGTACAAAGTGGTATTACAAGAGGGGCGGCCTGTCTCTGGCTGGATATCATGTCAATACTAGTGGATATTTGGGCAGCACAGCGCATATGCGAGTTTAACACATTAACATTTTTACAAATAAAATAAATCACAAGATTTCCTGAAAATTTAGCAGATTATTTATGCTGTTCCAACATAAAAACTAAGAGTCCAGTCTCATACCTGCTGTCATTTGAAGGTCATCTTCCTTATTTCCCACATCATCATAATCCTCCTGTTCCTTATTGGCATGATTTGTCTTGTCCACTGTTGATGTTAAAGAAACATTCAGCAGACATTAAGCACATAAACAGACTGGTACTGAGATATTTAATTTTATATGTGCAAGTCTATACTGTGAATACACTATGACATAATAGTTCATAAAACACAGACTCACCCCTGGTCATTTCTGGATCGTTCTCATCAGTGGTGATGTCATCATAATACTCCAGCCCCTCCTCTCTCACAGACTCTGTTGATAAAAATCCTCTCATTCAATCATCCAGCCATCATCTCTATGTTAACTCTCATTAGAACTCTAGGTTATAAACACCATAATAGAATAACAGTCTACAGTTAGCAGTTATTTAAGTATTTAATGCACCTCCACAGCTGAATACAGCAAAGCCTCAAATGTCATATAATTATTCACATCAAACAAATTCCAAGACATTTTATTGATGTTGTGTATATGACAAAAAAATCCACTTTTCACAGCATTGCCCATAAAAGAATAGTGTGAGTTTCCACTGATCCAAGATCAGTTCTCATGGCTGTACTCCCTACCTGAGATGAGCGTTTCATCACTTTCTCCCACATCATCGTATCCTGTGTTGTCTATGTAGTCTGTGGAAGGATGGTTGAAAAGTTATTTAGGCCAACAATAAAAAACAATAAAAACATTACAATTTAAGATAATCGCATTCCAAAACATTCCAAAATGTAAACATTTGTGTCTTTGCCATAAATGATACCGGAAATACCAAGAGTAAATAGCAAGTATTGTACATTATTAAACATTTCAGTCAAACACAAAAATCATGTATTAAAACGTGTTAATAAGTAAGTACTTATTTTTTTTAATTTGGTGTTCATTTGCTAACTCCTCCTTTACAAATGATCAAAGTCAGCTTCTGTCTCTGTTCCACCTGCTGCTTTGCTTTGATCTCACTCACCAGTCACCTCAGATGACTTCTCCCCGCTCGTGACGTCATCAACATCATCGTAGTCCTCTGACTGCACGTCTGTCTTTGTCTCTCCCGCACCAAACAACAAGGCTCCTATATCTGTAATACATTAATGCATGTGATTATTTACCTCCATATTTATTCATAGCCTGCTAGAAAACAGCAACACACAGTTTATCATAATAATGGTAATCGTAAATTAATGAAATGAAAATGTAGTACTAGAAGTGGTGATAGTAGCCTTATAGTACATAGGTATACAGGTCTATTGGTAGTACATTAATCAGAATTAGAAAACACTATTCGGAATGATCCGACGTGAGCCATAACGATAGGCCTTTTCCTTCAGTCTGAAACTACGTTAAAATCAGATGTTCATCAGACCGATTTTCAAATAAAAAATGCTATCCACGACACGACAATATGTTCATCAATTTGCTTTGGCAGTCTCAATTTAGGCTGTTTTATGTTAGGAATTAAGCATGGGCATAGTAGCCTAGGTTATAGTCATGGGGATGTTCAATCCTAACGTGAAGCGAACTTCACTTTCACAGCTCCTTAAGTCCAGGTGGAAAATATAACGCGATTCTATGCATCGGTTAGTGATGACGCGACGCGAATGCATTGTCTGTGAAAGTTTTAGATACATTTTGAACGGATTAGCATTTTGTAATACCAACAGAGGCGGACGTTATCCAAATCGACAGTTTGGTGAAGTTGCTAATTCACTAAGACAACAAGCAATACGCTACACTTGTCCGGTCGGAGGAGGAATATCCTCTGTTGAGTTAGGACGAGAGAGAGGAAGACTGTTTCACCCAGTCTCACGGGTTCATTCTGTTTATTTATATATATAGAAAATATGATAAAGCTTGGCCCACTTTAGTCACGATGTTAAATAACGCATGAGAACATTGTTTTCTTGGATTCACTAAGGCATATTATTTGTCTATTATTTGTCTGAAGTTACGTCAGAAAACATGTGTCCGACAGAATATTAAAACATTTCTCGGGGATCCCAGATCCCCCGATGGGCTACATCTCTTCATCGTACTTCAATGCGCACCTGCATGATCTTCACAGCCTAATTAATATAAGAACATGTTTTCTGGTAGCATATTCACACCGTTCTCTTTCTGACTAAAATTGCACAAAACCCGCTATTTAGCCTCTACAATCGTATCTTCTTCATTTGTGCATCCCTACTTTAAAACTTGTTTCAGCGCCGATGACCCCCACACAAAAAGGACTAACTTCTAGTCTGTAGCCCCGAATGTTTTAAATAGCTAGCGAAGCAGCCACAAACCTGTCAACATATCACCCAGCCTTGTCTCATCATCGGCAGTCGCATCATCGTAGTACTCCGCCGCTGGCTCTCTCAGAGAAGCAGCTGGAAAAGTGCAGAGAGAGACATCAGTATCAGACACCAACAGGAATCTGTCCGATAGGAAACAGACGCCCTCTCATCCCCCTACCTGAGATGGGTCTCCTCTCGTCCTCCTGCACGTCTTCATACCAGGAATTCTGACCATCAGACAGGATGCGTGCTGTTGGAAGGGAAATTCGAAAACTGTGTCACATTAAGTGACCTAAACAAACATAACCTTACAGTGTACTGATTGTGAATGTCTGCAGATACACTATGACATGTAGACCAACACACTTGGTATACATGCATTGCTATTTGTGTGTTCTTAATAATTTGCTCAAGTTCTTGGAAACACCGCAGATGAACACTGTGGTTTGGCAGTTATGATTCTCCTCCTCTTTACCGTGAGCTCCTGTGCTGTCTTTTGATGCAGCTGTGAGACCGGTGTGGTTTTCTGTTTCTGATCTCAAAATAAGAAGCGCTAATAAGTTTCACTCCAAACTTCACTAAAGATTCTTATCAGTAGGGGCACATAGCTCAAAACATACTTTTATGTCACAGACCTAAGAACTCATTCAGGCATTCTGCCAATGGTGTGTTTGTGCCCTCAGTGTGTGATATGTTATTTACAGTACATGTTTGTGTACACTTAGCCTCAGTGGTGTGAGTAGCATAGCTTGTGTGTTGGAGGTACACATAAACCGAGCCTGTTGACCTCTCACCTCTCTGACGACGTGTTGAGGAACTGGCTCTGGTCAGTCTGTGGTCCAGCTCCTCATAAACAGCTTCACTCAGTGCCATGTGCCTCCTCTTGGAGAGAGCTGCAGGGTGGGAGGTACTGACTCCCAGTATTTCATTCATATGACTGACAGTATTTCATATACTCACATATATCTCATTAAAACATGAATTTAAATGAATTTAGTACATTTAATTTTAATTTAAAATCTGTAATAATTTACTATAACAGTTTCAAAATTATTTGACATAAAACTAACCTTTATACAAAGGAACATGACCTTTTCTAACTGACTTTTATAGAAAGGAATATGGTAAATCATAAAGCAGAAATCACATGAAAAACGGATGTTGAAATATGTAAGATGTTGCAGCACCTCTCCTGAGTGACCTGTTCTGCCCCACCAGCACAGCCAGAGAGCCCAGCAGCAGCAGGAACAGGAGCCCCAAAGCCGCTGCAGCCGCTGGAGAGACAGGCTCACATAGAGGAGCTTTGGCTGTCACTGAGGGGACTGGAGGATGGGTGGTGGGAGGTGGTGGAGGCCCTGGAGAGAGGAAAAGAGAAAAATTCACATTAATTGCATGTTTTAATGTGTTATGAATCAGCTACAGACCAAACATATATATTTTTCAGAGAGGTCATCTGTTGCTTCATGTGTTTTAAATGTGGTTAACATCATCTCATTGCTCTCCCACCTGTGCAGTTGACCCAGGCATCCTCCTTATGGATGCAGTCACTCTGATTCAGAGGGGCGCGGCAGCACTCCCACAGGTGGTCCTCATGGCCTGTGCAGTTCACCTCGTCCAGCCAGATGGGGCCGCTTCCCCTCCCAAATGTGCCCTGCTCCCCCCCTACAGCCTTGGGCTCTCCACAGTCCAGCTGCCTGCAGACCACCTGCGCGTCGCTCTTGTCCCAGGAGTCGTCACACACTGTCCCCCACTCTCCCTGCAGGTGCACCTCCACCCTCCCTGAGCACTTAGTGGAACCACCAACCAGCCTCAGCTTTTGAGCACCTAGAAGAGGAGAAAGATGATGAAATCTTGATAAGCACTACTAACACAGACACACACAATAGAATACCACACACACGCACACATGCACACACACACACACACACACACACAGTATTGTGTTAGACCAGTAAAACCAGACATTGATTTCACCTGGACATTCCTTAACCCAGTCTTTTTGTATGATTGTTGTATTCGTTTCAGATCCTGTGTCAAAATAAAGCCATAAAATCCAAGAATATAAAAAGAGTCAACGTACTACTAAAGAGATTCATATTTTAATAATAAAAAATATAAATATACAAATATAGCATAACCAACCTTGATCTTCACACTCTATATCAGCAACCGTCCTACAGGTTGTTTCCCACTTAAGAGGTCTGCATTGCTCAAGGTGTGTATCGTGCTTCCTACAGTGAGGAAGGCTCAATCTCGTGGCTTTAGTTGGAGTCTCTTCAATAGTTTTTTTATGCTCTCCACAGCCTAACTGATGGCAAATCATAGAGTCTGTGTTTTTATCCATGTCACTGAAACATAAGTTTCCCCAGGTGCCATTGTAGTAGATGTCTATTAGACCTTTGCATGGCCCACGACTGTCTGTGGTCTGTTTCAGCTGAATGAACCCTGTGGACAACAGATAATTTATGTGTCTCTTGCCTTTCTTAACCTATGATCAGATCATACACCAAAAAAATAGTCAGATGTTTGTGAGATATGTAAACTACTATTATTTGGTTTGCAATAACAATATTTAACACACTTTTCACTTTGCCGGACCTTTACAATTACACACCCTCTGAAGTTTGAGAACCACTGACTAAGACTGTTTTAATCTTCACGCACTGATGCATAGTTGGGGGTGTAGGAAATCAGATATTTAAACCACTGTTGTGAGGATGTATCTCAGTGAGGATGATACCATATGGTGTTTGTACCTGAGCACATGACCCACACATCCTCTTTGTGTAAACAGTCGTGTCGCCCCCAGTCTTTTAAGGGACACTCCCACAGGCTGGTCTCGTCTCCCCTGCAGCCAACCTCACTCAGCAGGATGGCCAAATCTTCTGGAGGAAAGGATGTGGGTACTTCAGCACTGAGGGCTGTGCCACACTGCAGCTGTCTACATACTACCTGGGCATCATCCATGTCCCAGGAGTCATCACACACAGTACCCCATGAGCCGTTGTGGAAAACCTCCAGCCTGCCAGCGCAGTCTCCTCTGGATCCTTTCAGCCTGACTGGCTGATGGCCTGACGTGGGGGAAAGAGATGCATGAAAACAATAGAACTGAATAGAAGAGTTGAATTCATAGTTGTGCTACAGGATCACTGGTAGACTGTGTAATGTCCCCACCTGAACAGCTGATGGTCACCTGCTGACTAGAAGTACAGTTTAGTATCTGTGGAGCACTGCAGTTTCCCAGATGAGTCTCATGTCCAGAACAGCGGATCCCTGAGACACACTTATCACCCTGTGTGTCAGAAGAACCAGGGAACCCAACAGCAGAACCACAGGCCAGCTGTCTGCACACCACTGAGGCTTCAGACTGACTCCAGGAGTTCAGCAGAACTCTCCTCCACCTCTGACTGACGTAAACTTCCACCACTCCCTCACAGTTCTTCTCTCCAGACAAGCGCACCGTCCCATTGGGTAGGGGGAAGGAGGAATCTGTACATATAATTCAGTCCAATTCAGTCATTAACTAAATTGTGTTTAATAAAGTAAATGATAGGTTCAGACATTTTTTTCTCTTTCTCTTTCTCTTGTACTCACTTGAGCAGATGACTCCAGCATCCTGTGTATGGGAGCAGGCAGGTCGATGCCATGAGGAGATTCCACAGTCTGAGAGACCAGTTTCATTCCCCTTACAGTCAAACACATCAGGCCAGATGCTTCCACTCCCCTCACCAAACCACTCTGCCCCCTCAACAGCCACAGCACTCCCACAGTTCAACTGATGGCAGAGCACACTGGAGGCCCTCATATCCCAGGATGCATCACACACTGTGCCCCACTCTCTGAGGTACTTGAGCTCCACTCGGCCTGAGCAGGAGTCACTGCCATTTGCTAATCTGGCATCAGCGTATCCTGGAGAGGGAAAAGACAATGATGGAGTTTTAGTGAAATGATCAGAGATAGCAGTCAAATAAACACAAAATCACATACTGAGGTAGTAAAGTTTACATTTATGCATTTAGCAGATGCTTTTATCCAAAGCGACTTACAACTCATCAACTATCAATTGTTCAGGGCCAGTCTCCCTAGAGCAACTTAGGGTTAAGTGCCTTGCTCAAGGGCACAACGGTGGCAGGCGGGATTCGAACCCACAACTTTTCAGGCTACTTACACGCTAGCGAGGTTCCTTAACCACTACGCTACCACCACCCCTAAAGTGTAGAATTGAGATTAATTTTATGCATAAATGTCTTTATAATATTTTTATGAGCGTTACTATAATTTCATTTTTATAATTTTATATAATTTTCAAGAACACAGGTTCTTACCAGAGCAAACTATCCCCACATCCCTGTCATGAGAGCAGTTGAACTTCAGAGGAGATGTTGGGCAGAGTTGAATGTGAGTCTAATTTCCTCCACACTGGATCGCCTCTGACCACACCGGGTCCTTTCCCTCTCCAAATACAGTTGCTCCCAGCACCTTTACAGGAGCCCCACAGTCCAACTCTCGACACACAACCTCTGCATCCTGCCGGTCAAAGGCAGCATCACACACTGTTCTCCGGGTGATCCCATGGACCACCTCCAGTCTGCCCGAACACTCATGAGACCCGTTCACAAGTCTGGGAGCTCTGTGTCCTGTGTGGCAATACAATAAAAATAATTTATACTTTGCATTATGTCACACATATATAAATCATAAACAGAATGCTTCTGAGTTCTCCTACCTGAGCATGTGATTCTAACAATGCCCTGAAGTTCGCATGTCGCATGCTTTTCTAGTTCCTTTTGAGAGCAGTTTTTCAGTCTGGTCTCCCACCCCTTACAGCCAACATCAGTTATCAAGACTCTTCCTGGTCCCCCTCTATACTTTTTATCCTTGTCGTAGTCTAAATAATCACCACACCCCAGCTCTTTACACACCACTGCTGTGTCAAACTGGTCCCATCCACTGTGACACACTGTGCCCCACTCTCCTTTATGATGAACTTCCAGCCTCCCAGAACATTTACTGGCTCCATCCACCAACCTCACAGAATCTGTGGGAATGAGGACAGAGATGTATGTTTTATGGATTACTGTCAATTAAATGTCAATAGAATTAATAACGATCAATAATAATCATCAGTAGCTGAGTTTCCATCCAACTTTTCAATATACATTTCAGATATGCGAATAACAATCCTCAGCTGTAAACACCAGCATGCATCAGCCCCTAATGCGAATATTACTTTGATTTACTTGAGAGGGGATGGATTAACTGTGATGCAAATATTGCATATGCGATTAAACTCGATAGAAGCTTTTTAATTATCTTATATTTGCATTTACCATGTTTCTGTCCATAGCCATTGTCCTTGTGGCATTACGTTTTAATCCCACAGGTCATAACTTGATTAGGCTAATGTCATTTTTTCTTCACATTACACAGTTGATGGAAACAGTGCAGCTGTGCATATTCCACACACTGACTTTTCATTAACATGAATATGAAATGCAGATAAGTTGAATGGAAACCCACCTTATGTTCAAATCTCTTAAATTACCTCTACATAATAGTCCACATCATTCTTGTGGAGCAGTTGGGTGAGGGTGTAGGAGATGTCTGGCAGAGGTGAATGTGAGTCTCGTTTCCTCCACACTGGATCTCCTCTGACAACACCTGGCCCTCTCCCTCTCCAAATGCAGCTGCTCCCAGCTGCTCTACAGGAGCCCCACAGTCCAGCTGTCGACACACAACCTCTGCATCCTGCCAGTCAAAGGCAGCATCACACACTGTGTGTCTGGTCTCCTTATGAAGCAGCTCCACTCTCCCAGAGCAGTGAGAACCACCCACCAGTTTGACTCCTAGAATTCGCCATTTCTTGTTATGATTATATTAGTAATGCCAAGCTAAAAATAGCATTTACATCATTTAAATAAAATTTTAATTGTATCTGTATTGTCTGTATTGTATGTGTATTGATTTTTTTTTAAAAGCAGACACATTTTGCTTCCTTACTCCCTTAGCTTCTCTTCAAGACTGAATTAACATCCATTAGTTGTCCCACCTGTGCAGATGATTCCTGCATCCTGATGATGACCACAGCCTCCTGCCCCCTGACTCTTTGACACGCAGTGCTTCACTCTGGACTCAATCCCCTCACACTCCACATCACTCATCCAAATTTCTCCTGCTCCCTGTCCAAACTGAGCACCCTTGAGAGCTCCCACAGCCTCTCCACAGCCCAGTTCTCTACACACCACGGCAGCATCACGCAGGTCCCATTTGTTATCACACACTGTGCCCCACTGTCCACTGTGGAGAACTTCAACTCTTCCAGAACAGCGACTGCTACCATTCACCAACCTCACAGTATCTAGAGAGATCATAAAGATGATATTATTTTGGGAGAATGGTTAGACAAGTCTGCCTCCAATCATATATTTGGTTATAGGCCTATATGTTAATTGTACCTCCACATATTAGTCCCACGTCATTCTCATGTGAGCAGCGGTGGTCCAGAGCAGATGTTGGGCAGAGTTTAATCTGAGTCTCTTTTCCTCCACACTGGATCTCCTCTGACCACACCTGGCCCTCTCCCTCTCCAAATGCAGCTGTTCCCAGCACCTCTACAGGAGCCCCACAGCCCAGTTCTCGACACACAACCTCTGCATCCTTCTGGTCAAATGTGGCATTGCATACAGTGTATATGGTCTCTTTCTGGTGAAACTCAACTCTTCCTGAACAGTGCCTGGTACCATCAGCCAGTTTGGGAACAAGGTGAGCTGAGTTTGACAGAATGAATGAATGAATGAATGAATGAATGAATGAATGAATGAATGAATGAAGGCTTATCAAATATCACTTAATTATTGTGGCCACCTGTGTGAGGCTTGATATTGGCCTGCAAATGGAAGTCAGCAGGAGCGGACACCAGTGCATGTGGGATACCGGGCGTGCTGTTGGAGTAAGGGAGCTCGAATTGTGCTGGTTGTGGTCAATTGTGTCGCAGGCAGGGAAGATAAATGTAGCGGGGGAAAATTAGAATAGGCTCTAGTTTGTAATAATTAGGACTGATACTGTGACTGCAGTGTCTGGATTACTGAGAACGAACTGTGTTGTTGTGTCTTCGAGTGGACTATTTACAAACAACTGTATTGGGATTATTTGAACTTGGGCTGTGCCTCCTGGATTCTTCACTGTGGACTCAGCCACAGACCTCAGGGGTGTATCTTGGGGGGTGTTTTTTTTAACCAGTTGATTGTGTGTGTGGTGTGTGTGTGTGTGTGAGTGAGAGAGTATGTTGAGTGGTTGTGTCTCTTTTAAAGGATAGATGGTGCAATAACTTGCACCAGGGGGAACCTATATGCTGTGTTAAAACACCTGAGTGGGTTGCTGTGTTGTTGTAAATGAAGAACAGTCTTTTCCTTGTTGCTGGACTGGACTATTTACAAACAACTCTGAACAGGCTGTATTGGGATTACTTGAACGTGGGCTGTGCCTCCCGGTTTCTTCACTGTGGACCCAGCCACAGACCTCAGGGGTGTATCTTGGGGGGGGGGGGGGTTTAACCAGTTGATTGTGTGTGTGTGTGTGTGTGTGTTTGTGTATGTGTGTGTGTGTGTGTGTGTGTGTGTGAGTGAGAGAGTATGTTGAGTGGTTGTGTCTCTTTTAAAGGATAGATGGTGCAATAACTTGCACCAGGGGGAACATATACGCTATGTTAAAACACCTGAGTGGGTTGCTGTGTTGTTGTAAATGAAGAACAGTCTTTTCCTTGTTGCTGTGGTTTTGCCAGAACTATAAACGCCTTGCTGTGTTGCACATTTGTGTGTAGCCTCTGTTGTCCCTTATCTAAGTTACTGTGCTATGGCTCCAGCTTAGGCCTATCTCTTAGGCAACTGGGCTGTGATTGCAGTGTCATTAGTGGTCTTGCGTCGTCATCTTGCAACCATACTAGCACATTTCGCCAGTCTGGACCTTCAGGAGAACTGGAAAGAGTTTGCTAGTTCCAGCTCAACAAGACATATTCTTGGGTCTAGACTTAAACTCTCACTCTCATATGTAGTCATGCCACTAGACATGACTGGGAAGGCGACTGTGTCTTTGTAAAGAAGTAGAGACAGACAATACCACAACAGATGCTCACATCAACCAGCAAGAGAGCTCTGCCTCCTGGCAAGGAGAATTTGAGAATTGGTGGACTGACAATAATTGTGACAATTTTGTCCAAGTCTCAGCTTTACATCCACACTTGATTTTCACAAGTTTCGCAATCTCAGATTTTCACAAGGCACAATAACAGTGAATCTGCCCTGCCCTCATAACTAAGCAGCATCACTGTCGGTCTTGCTGAGAGGGCTTATGCCCGTGTGGATCAGTCAGGCTGGACACTGAACACTGCAGCCCTGCAGAAGGTGTACATTATAGAGCTGATACATGCCTTTCATGATGCCTGCATGTTCACTGAACTGAGGTAGGCGTCTGACCTTGCCCTACATGCCATGAAGTGGTCGGCTCAGGGCTGTGACATGGGCTTCCTCATGCTACAGTTGTGGCACCTGTGGCTCACGCTGTCCAATCTACTGAGCAAAGAGGATCTGTTCCAAAATCACTATACTAGGAGGCCACCTGCACAGCCCACTGTGAGGAAATTGTGCTAAACCATCCAGCCAGGCTTGTAGGTGAACTGAGTTAAGCGCTCTCTTACACCCACTCAAAGGCTAGAAGTATTGGACTTAGCCTCAACCCCAGGGAACATGGCAGGTATTTGCACTTTTATGGCACAATTTTATCTGGGAGAAACCACCAGTGTGCTCTTTCAACAAAGACTGCTAGGCTCACTGGATTTGGTTTCTGCAGCAGTACCACACAGTCTGTTTTTCTCCTCCTCAACACTCCAGTGTCACTGTGAGGCCTTTTTGAGCTGGACAGCTGTTCTCCATGAGCACTGTGCATCCCTTAGTGGGTCATCATAAGATGCTCAGTTTGAATAGACCTGCATCCCCTAGAGACAGTGAGCACTGCTGTGCCCTTAGACCTGGTGAACTGCCAGATGGTGGTGACCACAGATGCCTCCCTCCTCTGCAACAGGGCCGTGTTTGAGGGCAGGACAGCGGGGTGTTGTGTGGAGGACAAGTGGCAAGAGATGCCTCCATATCTAGAGGTAAACACAGTGTTTCTTTAGCTGGTACCATGTGTGGCTATTGAGTTGCCATGTTTGCCATGATGGTGATGTACAGTAAACAGCAGGGTGAGTTATATTCACCACAGCTCTGCCATCTGGTGCACACATCTTTTGTGCTTCACTTTTACCTGGTGGTCTAAATGCTGGTGCGGACTTCCTGTTCAGTGGCCACTTGTACCTATCAAGTACAGAGATGCCTTAACACAATGATGCTTGTGATCATCGTGTGTGCATGGTGCATATGATATGGCATTATACTTATCTGTATCTTTGACACAAGGCACTTATAACTTCCTGGGTGCTGGATAAAGGGTTACCAACTGATCTGGGGGTATACTACTACTCCTACTGTATATGTGTGCTTAATGAAGATTCTAGAGTGCACTGATCTGTCTTGCTGCGCTCTAGAATCTTTGGTCTGACCTTGTTTATGCCATGAAGTGGTCTGCTTTAGTCGAGGTCCATGCCAAGAGCTCTCTTGTAGCTCAGTCGTGGCACCTAAGGCTCACCCTGTCCAACCTGCTGGACAAAGACAGGTTGCCCAGTAATGTCACTGAAGTCTCTATAGGCCGAACATAGTAGTTCTTCATAAGCACTATTAGTTTTCACAGATGGCTTAATAGACAGCTGATTTCCCCTGCAAGGCAGCTCTAGCAGTACAGCTACCTGCAATGTTAGGGCTGTGAAGAACACTCCCCTGATATCAGTCAGCCTCCTAGCAACTCATTTAGCCTCCACCTCCTTCCCTTCTCACAGGTCTTCAAGGTTGGACCCACAATGGCAGACATCCCCTCTCCCGCTCCACCTGCAAAGGGCCCCTCTGCACCTCACTTCTGATCACGCCAGTTTGAGTGTAAAGCACCTGCACTTGGACTCTGGTCAGGCAACAGTCGCCTCCTCACTCCAAAGTCTCTCATGCCCAGACCACAACCGTATGCAGAAACAGATCATGCATCATCCAATGAGTTTGCACGGATAACTTTCTACGGGGGCAGGGTGGCATATGTGAAGGATCCTGTACTTGCAGTATTAATGGTGCATGCGAAATACCAGCGGGACAGCTCTCATAGACATTAGATATTATCTGGGAGGCTAAATAGATTTACATCACAGGCCAGATATGGTCCGTGGGCATTGAGATTGACAGGCACCATCACGCACGCATCATCCTGGACAGCAGGGCTATGGGCAACATGATCAGACTGTCCTCTGCTCACCTCCAGCTCCTGTCAGCTCATCAGGCTGATGGATCCTCTCCCATGAAGGTTGTCAGAGAAAATTGCCTCACATTCAGTTGTGACTCTAAGGACTTTCACTTCGATGGCCTAGTAGTGGAAAATTCAGATGTTAATGCACTGGCCGGCATCCAGTTCATGTCCTCAAATGACATTTCTGTTTTCTGTGAGACCTGCTAAAAGGCTGGGTAACCTTGGTGATGGGACAGCATTTTCCTATGGGTTCTCTGATAATCTACAAGGTAGCCATGTTGTCTGTTGCACGATTATTCTGCATGCGCCCCTCACATCAACCACCATCTGGCCTGGTGACTTCATTGAGATTTGCCTCCCGCCTGATGCCCCTCCAGATTCAGTGTATGCGATGGTTACCTGGCAGGACTCACATAGCTCACATTCTAAGCTAAAGTGAACATGGGCCTTGTCGAATCTCCCCAGCACAAAGGCTGCTTATCCTTGTATGGTAGGGACAAACACACAGAATTACAACAAAAGGTTGACAAGCTAGAGAGCTTGGGGGTTTTTGGATGCCCAGAAAATGTGGGTTTAACAGTGTAATGCCTGAAACTCTCCTTCGTCAGGATATTAAATGGTGGTTATTGTTTAGTGACTGTTTTAATTGATGCTGGTCGATATTCCAAACCCCAATCTCCCTAATGCCTGATGTAGACAGTACCATATGTCAAATGCTCGATGGAAACACCTGACAGCGACAGAATTGACACGTTCTACCAATTACCTCTAGCACACAAGTCTATGAGTCTATTGTGGTGCTGTTACCCTCTTTCGTAGTGCCCATGTGTATGTACGCAGTGGGCATGCCTGGATCTGTGACCGCACTTGCAGAACTTATGTGTCGTGTGCTTGGAGACCTCCTTTGAGCAGGAGTCGTAGCTAAGCTCACCGATGACTTATTCTGTGGCAATAACTCCCCAGAACAGCTTTTGAATAACTGGTCCTCACTGGTACTACAGGCTCTTCTACGTTCCAACTTACGTCTATCGGCTCCCAAAACAGTCGTTAACCCCTGTTCCACAACCGTGTTAGGTTGGGTGTGGTCCCAGGGTAGGCTTCAGCCAGCCCCCCTCAGGTGTCAACACTGGCAGCTTGTGAGCCACCGAAGACAGAAAGCAGCATGAAGTCCTTCATTGGCGCTGTCAAGGTGATGACTGCATGATCCAACATTTTTCTGCATTACTCGCTCCACTGGAGAACATTGCGTGGAGCGATGAACTACACTGTGCCTTAATGAGGTAAAAGAGTCCCTCCCCTCCAGATGCTCAGTCACAGCACCGCGTCCGGACGACCAGTTATGGATCGTCTCTGATGGTGTTGTGAGGAGACCTGGCATAGCTGCTACCCTGTATATCATGTGCAACAACAGCTTGCTCTCACTGGCTACTTCAGTGCTAAGTTCCGTAGCCACCAGGTGACATGGCTGCCCTGTGAGGTTGAAGCTCTCTCCATTCCTGCGGCTGTCAAACACTTTGGCCCATATATTATCCAGTCATCACACAGAGCATGTGTCCTGACTGACAGCATGCTATGCGTGCAAGCCTATGAGAAATTGTGCTGAGGTGAATTCCCTGCTAGCCCCCTAGTGTCTACATTTTTCTTTCTAGGGCAAGCAGGTTCCAAGTGTCCATCAGATTTTGCCAGCTGCAACCCACCAGACTACACCGATATGGCATGCCATAAGTTTGAGGGCTCTTAGCCCAGGACTTTACTTATAGAGTAAAAACCAGTGATTGCGACAAAGTGCCTGCCACCAGCCCAGACGACCTCTTTGATGACAACAGCGCAAAGTCTTTGTGTAAGCTCCATGTAGAGCCTCCAATCCTCCAACCCAGCCCTTGAGATAGCATCTGTCTCCACTGCGGGTGGTTGAGCTGTATTTATTAACTGATTCTTGAATAAGTGAATAAATTGGATAACTTTTACCATGTTTTTGTGTTAGTCTGACTCTCTTGGCAGGTAAATCACACTTTGGTCACTGTACCACTATAATGCATTTGTTAAAAAAAGTGAGCATAGGACACCCCCTGAACTGAATTATGAAATGTGGAGCTGTGTAAAAAAAGAAACAGGGTGCCAACTGTGCCAAACTCACAGACATGTTTGCTACACGGTCCTCATCAGCTCCCTTGGCTGAAAGTGAGACAAAAATGGCAGGGCCTTATGAACACATGTGAGCATTAGTACAGGGCATGCCCTACCAGGGTGTTAGAGCACAGGCGACCACGTCTAGCTTTTTGGGATTTAACCAAAAAGGTCTGGGATTCCTGTGAGAACCTTTCACTGCACATGCACAGGGCTACTCCACCTTTCCCTTTCAGGTTTTCCTCCCAACTGCATATGGAGGAGATGCGTGTCACCTACCTCACCTTCCACAATATGACAATGAATCTGCCCTGCTGTCATAACCATGCAGCATCACTGTCTGTCCTGCTGACAGGGCTTAAGCTTGTGTGGATCAGTCAGGCTGGACACTGAACACTGCATCCCTGCAGCAGGTGCACATCATAGAGCTGATACATGCACTTCATGAAGCCTCAATGTTCACTAGGCTGAGAGAGGTGGCTAACCTTGCTCTACATGCCCTTTGATATTAGCAGCTTCATAGCAGGCTATGCTCACTCAGCCTCATTTAGATCCCCTGCCTCTGTCCCCTCCCCCTACTACAGGTCCTAATCCAGACACTGTATCATGTCATGTCTTATCATCTTCCTTGGCTGAGAGTGAGACAAAAATGGCAGGGCTTTATGAACACATGTGAGCATTAGTACAGGGCATGCCCTACCAGGGTGTTAGAGCACAGGTGACCACGTGTAGTTTTTTGGGATTTAACTAAACAGGTCTGGGATTTCTGTTAGAGCCTTTCACTACACATGCCAGTACAGGTCTACTCTGTCCTCATAACCACTCAGCATCACTGTCTGTCTCATTGAGAGGGCTTATGCTTGTGTGGACCAGTCAGGTTGGACACTGAACACTGCATCCCTGCAGCAGGTGCACATCATAGAGCTGATATATGCCCTTCATGATGCCTCCCTTCACCTCAGTGCCCTTCACTGAGCTGAGAGAGGTGTCTAACCTTGCTATACATGCCATGAAGTGGCACTGGCTCAGGCCTGCGACATGGGATTCCTCATGGTCCAGTTATGGCAAACTCTCTCCAACCTGCTGGACAAAAAGAGGCTCTGCTCTAATATCACTGGGAGGCCTCTGTGGACTGGGCATAAGAGTTCTCCATGAGCACTGAGTCTTCATAGATGGCTACAGTAAGTTTCCCCTGCAGGGCTGCTCAGGCAATGCAGCCACCTGCACAGACCACTGTGAGGACACAGCGCTAAACACGCCCTTTGATATTGGCAGCTTCATAGCAGGCTATGCTCACTCAGCCCCCTCCCCCTCCTACAGGTCCTAATCCAGACACTTTGTCACATCATGTCTTATCATCTCCCTTGGCTGAGAGACAAAAATGGCAGGGCCTTATGAACACATGTGAGCATTAGTACAGGGCATGCCATCATGTCTACTCTCAGTCACCTTAGCCAGCTAGGCTTAATGGTGAACCAAGCTAAGCGCTCTCTCACACCTACTCAAAGGCTGAAATCACTGGGTTTAGCCTCAACCCCAAGTACATGACACCAAACCAATAGGCAAATATTTGCACTTGCATGGCACAATTTCACCTCAGAGGGGCCACCAGTGTGCACCTACACCAGACTGCTAGGCTCACTGAATGCAGTGTCTGCAGCAGTACCACTCAGTCTGTTGCACATGTGAGTTGTTTCCCCTCCACAACACTGCATTGTCACTGTGAGGCCTTTTAGGGCTGGACAGCAGCTCTCCATGAGTACCGTGCATGTTCATCCCCCAGGGGGCATCATAAGATGCTCGGTTTGAATAGAACTGCACCCCCCAGAGACTGTGAGCAGTGCTGTGCCCTTAGGCCTGGTGAACGGCCGGATGGTGGTGACCTCAGATGCCTCCCTCCTCTGCAAGTGGCAAGAGAGGCCTCCCTATCTAGAGGCAAACACTGTGTTTTTGTGTGGCTGTTGAGTTGCCTTGTTTTAATAAAAATGACAATGCAGTGATGGTGATGTACAGCAATCAACAGGGTGAGTTACATTCACCACAGCTCTGCTACCTGGTGGAGAAACTGGCATGCACATGTCTTTTGTGCTTCATTTACCTGGTGGTCAAAATGCTGATGTGGACTTCCTGTTCAGTGGCCACTTGTACCTATCATAGTACAGTAATGCGTGCCACCATCCTGCCACAATCTGTGATAGCTTTGACCAAAGGCACCTTTAAGTTCCTGGATAAAGGGTTGCCCACTGATCACTGCCCACTGAGTGTGTACTTCCTCTCCTATTGTCTATGTGCGCCTAGTGAGCACACTGCTCTGAGTGTGCGTGTGCGTGTGTGTGTGTGTGCATATGCATGTGAGTGTGTGTGTACTGTATGTGGGTGCTGACCACACTCACACAAGTCCCTTCTAACTGATGTCTGCTTCCATCTGCATGTATGTAGTCCCAAAGCCATATGGCTGTGCTCTGGCTTTGTAGCCATTGTGTCCACCCCTCATTGGACAGGCAGAAGATGCTGACTGTTGATTGGTGTATTGAGCATAGGCTTTCCCAAGGGTGAGATCATGCACTCAGTGATGATTTTCACAGATGCCTCTGTATGGGGTGGGGTGCCATGTGAGAAGGATGCTATATGGGCAGTGTATGGATGACAGCCCAGAGGCGTCTCCACATGAACATACTCAAACTATTTGCTGTCTTTCTACCATTAACATTTTTAGACATGGCTGGTGGGTTTCCATGTAAAGACAGACAACACCCTCACTTACATCAACCAGCAATAGCTCTGCCACCTGCCCAGGAGACTGTCGTTATGGGTCCACTCACACCTACTCTCTCTGTGAGCAGCCCATCTCCCTGTAGTGCAGAATGATGGCCCAAATATGCTGTCCAGGCATTGCCTGTAGTTCAGTGTGTCAGTGCTAAGGTGTCTGTATGGTGTTGTATGACTAGACCTCTTGGCTGAGAGAAAATACCCATTGCCAGCAGTGATTCTCAATAACGAATGACAAAACTACCACTGCACGTCCATTATATTTTCCCCCAGCTGCTGCTCAGAGCTCAGCTCAGTGCGCAACAATTTGAGGATTGGTGCACTAACGATTGTGACCTACACATGTGCCATCACATGTTTCTGCAACATTTACTCTAACAGAGGTGCTCTGAAGGATGGACTGGAGACCAGGCCAGCTGGAGATGTGTGGATGAGTGCCCAGAGACACCCCCATATCAACAAGCTAGAGCTATATGCAGTGTTTGTTGTGCTGAACTGCACATCATGGTGGTGTACAACACCACTAGGGTGGCTTTCACACCATAGCTCTGCCACCTGATGGAGAAATGGTTGTTGTGGGAACACATGCATTGGTTGTCTCTACATGCAATTCAATCACCTAGAACATTCACATGGACTTGCTTTGACTCGTAGCCTAAAAAATGTTACCTTCCTTACTCACTTGTGCTTATTCCAGCACTACTGGGCTAGGATCCTTAGCACACTGGCCTACCCAGACTTGGATGTCAGACCCCAGGTCAATCCCGCATGGCCAGCCCTGGCAGCTGCTGATGCACAGAGATACTGACAAAGGTGTTGGACTCAATATTGCAGGCTGGAAGCGAAGTGTCTGGTCCTCAAACAGGCAACATTGAGAACTAGGCTGACCCACTCTGACATCGAGAATACTGCAGTCATTTCCTGAATATTAGACGCAACATGTATAAACCTCAGGTCAATGGTTTATGCAGACTAAAAAAAATAAAACTGTGTATTGACCTAACCCATGTATTAACCACACACATGTATTAACCACAGTTCACTAAACATTACCACTTACGGAATAAGAGCTAGATCATGACTATTGGAAAGTAGAATAAAGGATACATTCTCATATGTAGCCCTCCCCATGTTAACCTCATCGATGAAGAAAAAATGCGAAATCCATATATTTACCTCGGTTAATAATCGTGAAAAAAAAATGGTAAGTGTGCGAGAACGGTGGTTACATGGTCTCCCACCCTTTGAAATGGTGGATGTTAGGACTGGTGTGATAATGATTGTTACACACCACACCCACCCTCCACCTCCACTCTCAGAGTAGGGCTACGTGGCCTTTGCTCTGCTCCATGAGACACAACTGCTCTTGGCAAATCTACGTTGCCATCAAAGCCACACTACCTCACTGACAGACAGCTGGTCTCTTGTCTCTGTCCACAACAGGAGAGTAACAGCAAACACTCTCTCCAATAAAAGAGCTTGGCAAGTGTGCTCTGATTCCACAGTGTCAAGTAGTAAAAGGCTGCAGTTAACTGACCCTTCACTTTTCTCCTCTGATTTTGAGACAGAGAGCTGGCAGCGAAGTAGGTCCCTTTAGAGGACAAGCGTTTTACAGTGTGTGTATGTGTCTGAATACATGTCAAAATTTCACGAAGGCTGCAAGTCATGTAGGAAATATGCAAGGTGAGACACAGAAAGAAATATACACCAGCTTCTGTTGCACACACACTGCACACATAGCAGAAATTTACTAAGTGAGTCAAATAACATTTTAGATATTACATCTAACTGTAAGCAAATTTTCAAACTTAAAACTGTAAGCATTAATCATCAAATCCAAACTGGATTTCCAGCCTACATAAGCATGGAAAATGTTTAGAACTTAAGCAGAGCGTATGATGTAGAATTGCATGAATGTATTTCAGTGCCTCATATAAAATGGAATTTCTTGAAATGTAATGAAAAAGATGTCAAATATCAAGATGTTACCACCTCCTTGTGATTAAAGCACCACAATTATATGCTGATATCTTTTAGATGGTTCAGACAAAATAATAAACTGGGAAACATACATATACAATTGAAAATCAATTGTGATGTGCAGCCACATTAAACATTGCAGAGTTGCAATTAGTAGTTATAATTGGCAGTAGAATAAAAATACAGACTGATATTTTGTACATTCTATGTGATTTACTGAATTAACACATGAAATATCTCAATAGATTTGTTCTGCATACCTGAACAAATGACTCCAGCATCGACGGTGTGAGAATAATAATCCGACCAGTCTCGCCATTCCGGGTGGTTGCAGTTTTTCAGTGCGGACTCTGATCCGCTACAGTTCACGTTAGTCATCCAGATCCTCCCTGATCCCTCTCCAAAGTGAGCTCTACTCAAAGCTTTTACAGCATCACCACAGCCCAGCTCTCTACACACCACTGCAGCATCACTCATATCCCACCTATCATCACACACTGTGCCCCACTCTCCTTCATGATAAACCTCCACTCTCCCAGAGCAGCGACTGCCACCATTCACCAACCTCACGGTACCTAAAGGGAAGAGAGAAGAGGCAAAGATTTGATATTTAATCTCATTTATTGATATTTTCAATATATTAACTTCTATTACAAATAAGAACAAAATTAATTTACCCCTTCTAAATCATTTTTACAAGTCATTACACTTTCTTGTAACAAACAACAGTAATAGGACACTGCCTTCGTAAATTGAAATAGAAAAAATGCAAATATTTTTTTTAAAGTAATCACATAGTTTTCCTGGGTAAATCATACCCTACCTTCTTGTTTAGTCAGGGCCACAGAGGCCAGGAGGATGACCCACAGGCAGCCCTCCATCTTCATCTCCCCCAGCAAAAGCTCTGAGTTTGGGGCTCAGCAGACAGCACAGCTCTAACCTCTGCTCTCCCACACAACTCACTGACACAGCTGTGCCCTGTTCACCCCACCTAGACCCTCTGTGCTCCCTGAGCCACCAATCACACTCGATGTGACCATATTAGAAGAGAGATAGGAAATCACCAAAAACACTTGAGTGACAAATCAGAAGACGCTGTTTAGATTTCGCTCCATATTTGTCAAACTGGTGGTAAGACAGTGTCTGTAAACTCATCCCACCCCCTGTGCACTCTCATCTGTGATCACACACTGAGATGCATCCGTGTGGTTAGAAAGTCTCTGCTTCTCAGAGATTCTTGAAAGGGAGGGGGGATGCAGGTGGCACACATGCACACACACACACAAACATACAGACAGACAGACAGACACACATACACACACACAAGCACACACCCAGACACACACATACACATGCACACAAACATAAACATACACACACATACACACACACACACACACACACACACAGCATATAGCAATCTGCAGCTTCTACTCAATAAATGTCATATGTTCACGTCACCTGAAGATGGAGTCTTGTAATACTATGTATTATCCACAGAGGGCAGCAAATTAATGAAGACAGATAGGTGGCATATACTGTAGGTGTTGCTCTAGTTCCCTTTTCTTTTGGTTTCTATTTTTTTTTCAATTACTGGTCATCCGCTCTGGGGATACTGAAAGACCACAAGCCATTGAGAACTTGCTAGCCATGTATATCCACTTGAGTTTTAACATGTACAAGCTTTTGGTCCCAGAGACCCCCACCCCCGTCACACCCACCCACACACACACACACACACACACACACACACACACTGCCACACAGCCCTGCTCATGTCACTCATCACCACATTCACACTTTATTTGCATGCATATCTAGAGATTTCTACACCAACACAAACTACACTTTGCAGTTTGCACACATCCACCACTCATGCTAACACATTACACTATGCACATACAAACACACACACACACTCACCTGACTTACAGCACAAATACACCTTATAGCACCCACACTCCATACACCTCCAAACTACCTCCATGGAACTTTCCACACATTGCATTCCTCTCCACCACCCAACAGCCCACAAACCTGGCACACATCACACTCTCATATCACATTTATTCCCACGAATACCATCACACAGCCATTGCCCATCTCATTCATGCTACTCTACTCCACCTCCACTCACACTGTTTTTTACTTCAGCTCATTTACTGCAGTGACATTCAGACTTTTGTGTTCGGTGTGGATCTAATTACTGTATCGATCTAATTACTGTAAAGTTGACTGGTGTTTAGCAGAGAGTTGAGGGATAAGAACAGCAAGAGGACTTAGATTTTTTAATTTAATTTAACTTTAATTTAATTTAATGTATTAGTCATTATTATAGCTGCATTCATGTCATTAGGCCCAGCTCATTCAGAATTATCTGTAGCACCACTTCAAACCACTAGGGGCACTCTCCATCTCAGACTAAAGAGTCAGCTCTGAAGTGATGCTCTACCCATCAGGGACAACCCAGAGGACATCCAGATAAAACTGCAGTTATGCAGTCAGGGCAAGAAAGACAGGGAAGACAGGTTTTTTTTTTTTGTGCACTACTGTTCGCCTTTGATTGCCAGCCAAAACAATAACTTCACTGTGTGTTATACTGGTTTTTAACAACAATGACACATTTTGGACATTGGATGGAGCAATATGATTGACAGCACTGATACATTCAGTATGCAGAGTACATAATGAAAAGGTTGAGACAGTGATGGTTCTTGATTGATAGATGTCTGGAAATGAGCCCAGATGTTTAGGAAATGAATTAATAAATGTTGGCTAGCATTTACACTTGGGTTGAGTCAACTAGCCGAATTTATTCACAAAGGCAGTCCATCAACAGCAAATGATGTCCATTAACAGTATTTAGTGTCTGTAAGCCTGGATCTGTAAATGGGTTGGAACTGACTGGTTGAGAGGCCTGATCCACACACTCACCCAGTCATCCACATATTCTGTTACAATAATGATTGGATTCAAAGATGTCTCAGCTGCCTGAATAAATTGAGTTTGTTATTTACAGTGAAACGGCACTGATTAATGCAAGAGATTCACTTAAAATGGAGTAGTGTTAAATGACAACGAAAATCAGAAAATATAATAGTTATGGCGAGAAAGACTTTATTCATGACGGAAATAATCCCATTTCTATAGTTTGTGGTTTAAAATGACGCAAATTTTGTTTCAATTTGTATGAATGTTATACCATTTATCCAGTATCATCCTTGTATTCATGTAAAATAATTGAAATTCACAGAACAAATCTTGGAAAAGGCAATAAAAGATCATAAAAAAGAAACATAAATGCTGCAATACAGCAACAAATCCACTGTCATATACTGTATACAAAAATATCTGTTGTAAAAAAATAATCTTTGCACTGCTTTGCACTGCAATGACATCTCTTCATGACTGTTTCAGAACTCCTGGGAGTCCTCTGCTCTGCTGACCTCCTCATGTGTCACTCCCTAGACTCTGCCCCCACATCATCATAATCAGTTCCTACCAAAAATAAAAACAGGAGTCACTCATACCACTGACCAGCCAAATCAAAAGTGATTAATACAATTATCACAAATTAAGCATCAATAATACAATTAAAATCCCAAACAACTGGAGACTGGACAACTCTCCAGCTATATTATACTCCTGAGTCTGGTCTGCTGTCTTCACCACTGCTATATAAAGATGAACACAGAGTGAATTATGGGTAATTTGGGTTGAATGTGTCTTCATGTGCACTGGACTATGCATCAGTCTGTCACTGAATAGACTCGTGTTGGATACAGCGCCTCTGTGGTGCAAAGTGGTATTACAAGAGCAGTGGCCTGTCTGGCTGTACATCATGCCAGTGTGAGTGGATATTTGGGAAGAACAAAGTGTGGGTGACTTTGACATTACATTACTTCTTCACAGTCGTGGTCATTTTTAAACGCTCTACACTAAGAAAAGCACATATAGCCCCAATATATTCCAGCTATCACATTAATGTACAATTTACTGTACAGGTGAAAAGAAAACCAAACAGTGTGAATCTAACAACAAAGTGTACCTTCATAAAGGTAAATACTGAATATGTCACATATATCCATAGATACTGCATGTACAGCTCCTGTGGAGGGATTACAGCCCTATATGTAACCTATTTTAAAAACAGTAATGAGGAAAAATGAAATCAACCACAAGAACACCCCCAGAATTTAGGTGATTATTTGTGCATTAAATTATTTTTATGTCAAATTGTTTAAAGCTTTTATATATATACAAATTATATATATTATTTATAGGTAGTTAGGTCAGGGAATGAAGACTAGACAACTCACCAGCGATGGCACCATTATACTGTTGGTTTTTCGTGTATAATAATATGTAAATATAAAGATGGACAGAGTAAATTATGGGTCATCTGGGTTGAATGTACCTTTATGTGCACTGGACTATGCATCAGTCGTTCAGTGAATAGACTCATGTTGGATACAGCGCCACTGTGGTACAAAGTGGCATTACAAGAGAAGCGACCTGTCTAGCTGGATATCATGCCAATGCGAGTTAATATTTGGGCAGCACAGAGCCTAGGTGAATTTAACTGTTTCAAAGTCTCTTCTTTCAAAGTCAGTTTTCAAAGGTTTGAATGCCCTGCGCTAAGAAAAGCACATCGCCCCAATAAATTTCAGCTATGGCATTAATGTGCCATCTACTGTACCTCTGAAAAAACAACTAAATAGTGGAACTCAAACAACAAAATGTATTATCATATAGGTAAGCAACATATATGTCTCATAAATCCTCTGTAGGTAGGCTACTGTATGTACATCCTCAATGGGGGAATTAGAAGGTTATATTTATAACAAATAAATCACAAGATTTCCTGAAAATTTATTCTGGTATGAGTCCAGACTCGTACCTGGTGTCATTTGAAGTTCATCTTCCTTATTTGCCACATCATCATAATCCTCCTGTTCCTTATTGCCATGATTTGTCTCGTCTACCGTTGACGTTAGAGAAACATTCAGCAGACAGACAAAATATTTATTTTATATGTGCAAATTTTTACTGCCAATATTAGGCGACTCAAGATGGAATAATAGTTCATAAAACACTGTCACCCTGGTCATATTAGGATCGTTCTCATCAACGGTGATTTAAGCAATATATCACGAGTGGAAGTGAGGTTGTTCGTTGATATCCTCACGGGTGTGGTTTGGCTGAAGCCTGAGTGCCATAGGTAACCACACCCGTGAGGATATCAACGAACAACTTCACGACCACAAGTGTTATACTGCTTTCATACAACACTTCCATTGCCAACTAACAAAAAAACTGAAATGTATTTTCTATTTTCCGTTGAGTTTTTTAATTTATATATTAATTTTATTTATGTGTGTTCACTCTCCGCCCCCCAAAATAGTTCTAAGCAAAGATTCGAGTGCTATAGAATCTTTGGTTCTAAGCTTAGTTTTGAGTCTCCCATTTCCAAGCAATGCAACAGTTAATCAACGGCTTGGAAGTTCTCTCAGTGGAAAATGCGGCATGATTATTAGTTGTGAAGAGTCAACCGTCATATATCGTAGGATATCCTCACTCCTGTTGACACGTAGAGTGTGTCTCATCCAATCAGAAATTGCTAAATAGTTCGACTGGACCTAACTGTTGTATTAGTTATCATAATATTCCAGCCCCTCCTCTCAGACTCTATTGACAGAAATCCCCTCATTCAATCATCCAGCCATCGTCTCTATGTTAACTCTCATTAGAACTCTGTTTTATATACAACATAATCTATAACAGTCTACAGTTAGCAGTTATTTAAGTATTTTGGGCAGTTTTTTTCATGTCACCTCCACAGCTGAACACAGCAAAGCCTCAAATGTCATAATCATTCAGTCATAAAATATCCAAGGTCCACTTTTCATGGCATTGCCCATAATACAATAGTGTCAGTCCCACTGATCCAAAATCAGTTCTTATGGCTGTACTACCTACCTGAGATGAATCTCTCATCACTGTTTCCCACATCATCATATTCTGCGTTATCAAGCATGTAGTCTGTGGAAGGATGGTTAAACAGTTAGTTAAGCACTAATAATAAAAAAAAAAAAAAAACAATTTAAAAACACGCAACATCCCAAAATGTAAAATTTAGTGCCTTTGCCATAAATGATTTATCTAAAAATAAACTGCTCCTGACCTTATAAAGGACTTCAGTCATAACACATCAAACATGAAACATGCCTTAAAACGTAAATATTTCTGCATTTTGTGTAAGTTTGTTAACTCCCCCTTTACAAATTATGAAACTCAGCCTTAGTCTCAGCTCCACCTGCTGCTCTGCTTTGATCTCACTCACCAGTCACCTCAGATGACTTCTCCCCACTCGTGAAGTCATCAACATTTTCGTACTCCTCGGACTGCACGTCTGTCTTTGTCTCTCCTGAACCAAACAACAAGGCTCCTATATCTGTAATACGTTCATGCATGTGATTATTTACCTCCATATTTATACATACCAGCAAACAGCAACATGCAGTTCATTATTAGAAAAAAATGACCAAATGTCTAAGAGCCAGCAGTCCCCCTCTCATCCTCCTACCTGAGATGGGTCTCCTCTCTCCTCAAAGGCTGCATCACATTTGCAGATACATTATGACATGCAGACCAACACACTTGGTATACAGTATAAGCATTGCTGTTTGTGTGTTCATAATAATTTGCTCAAGTTCATTGAAACAACACAGATGCACACTGTGGTTTGGCAGTTATGATTCTCCTCCTCTTTCCCATGAGCTCCTGTGCTGTCTGTTGATGCAGCTGTGAGACCGGTGTGGTTTTCTGCTTCTGATCTCAAAATAAGAAGCGCTAATGAGTTTCACTCCAAACTTCACTAAAGATTCTTATCAGTATGGGCACATAACTCAAAACATACTTTTATGTCACAGACCTATGAACTATTCAGGCCAATAGTGTCTTTGTATGAGATATGTTGTTTACAGTGCATGTTTGTCTGTATTCTTCCCTTCAGTGATGTGCAGTGGTGGAAAGTAACTAAGCACAAATGCTTCATTACAATACTTAGGTAAATTTTTCATGTATCTGTACTTAGTAGAAATACTTTTTTACGTGAGTGGAAATTGGTTTGCGGGTCAGAAAAGAAGAGGTGCACATCATTCTAAGTGAGCTCAATCACGAAGGCTCCCAGTATTACCGCCAGTGGCGCCTGAGAAGGAGACTACTTGTCTTGTGGACCTAACTTGTTTTGTGGACCTAATTTATGGCACGTCGACTCTTATACTGAGTTATTTATGGAAACATTGCATAGACGGCTTTAGCAGGAAAATTATTTGGCTCCATTTACTAATAGTGACCCGCGTGTTATTGGAGAGTGACGTAATATGCATAGAGAGGTTTGGTGACCTGACACCTAACACTGATTCGCATGGACATGAGAACAGAATGTGGTCCTTTGCGACACTTTGCGGCAAAATAATGGAGACAGCAGAGCGGGCCAGTCAAGCTTTGTGTTTTGATAGGGAAAAGCAGTCCCAATCAAATAACAAAGTTGGCGGGGTGTCTTTGTGTGCCATACACAAACTACAGTAAACCCTTACTAGATCCATGTCAAAATGCCTCAGATTACTTGATTTGGCCCACTATGGGTCCTGTATACAGTAACAGTGTTCCCATTAAAAGTAAATTGTGCTCATTGTGTTCTCTAACGTGAGCACGTTATCTAAATCATGGCCATGTTGTACTAATTCGTGCTCACATTTTTGGAATAACATCGTACTCACAATTTTCAATAATGTGAGCACATTTTATAAATCATGGCCACGCTTTAGTAAATCGTGTTCATGATGTTACAGAATATGAGCACAAAGATGTTTAGAAGATTTTACTTGAGCTTTCCAGGGCTCCGTACTAAAATGCATCCCGTTACATTTTATTCGGCTATCACTTTTTCGCTGATGCTGATTAGGCTGCGTGGCTGTCTTGGAAGTTTAAACCAATCAGATACATTGTGTGAAGCTGACTTGCAGATGGCAACGTTGAGGTCCCCATTCATCCCAATGGGTGACGTATAAAATGCTTTGCTACGTTTTGTCATCTTCAACTCGAAGCACTCTCGTCTGGGCCAGAGTGCCTTTTTTCTGGGCTTAGCATCACCATTGTTAGCTGTCATGCTTGCTAATGACAGCTTGCTACCTACTATATAAATTATTGTCTTTGCCTGTGTGACTTGGCCTGCTTGTGTGAATAAGTAGTCCAGTTGTTGCTGCGAGACATGCTGCTCCACTCGTGTGAATTTGCATCCCAGTTTGACTAGTGTTGTCTTCAATAGGTGAGCCTAATGTTACCTTAGTGACTGTATAGCCTATTCCACTCTACACTCAACACTGCTGTCAACAATTATGGGGATGGAGATGGAGAATCTGGATGCTACGGAGCAGCCCATGGTAGAACAAGCCATGATCTCTCTGACCAGCCTATATAGTATAGATATGGACAGGTTGTTGTCTGTTTTGAGACCGAAAACGTGCACTATTGACTGCAGGTTAGGGTCAAATATTTCGACCATGCCTTTTTTTCCTAGTCAGCCTATCATTATTAATCAAAATATCTGAATCGGATCTAGTGAATGTTTTGTCTTTTTCCTTCAGGAAGCCGTTTTAGTTACTAGCATTTCTAGTTTTGTGGAATTTCATATGGGAGCCAACAACATATTACACCAGTACTTTTAGTTTTAGTACTTTAAGTACATTTAAAAAACTTAAAAGTACTTATAACTTTCACTTAAGTAGGATTGTTGATGTTGTAGTTCTACTTTTACTTGAGTATATTTTGCTGGTTATTTGTACTGTGACTAAAGTACTGAGTTACAATACTTCTTCAACAACTGATGGTGTGAGTAGTAGAGCTTGAGTGTTGGAGGTACGCATAAATCTAGCCTGATGACCTCTCACCTCTCTGACGATGTCTGGAGGAACCGGCTGTGGTCAGTCTGTGGTCTAGCTCCTCATAGACAGGTTCATTAAGTGAATTGTGCCTCCTCTTGGAGAGAGCTGCAGGGTAGGAGGAGTAAAGTACTGACTCCCATGATAATATTTCATTTCCTTAAAACATGAATTTAGATTAATTGAGTACATTTAATTTTATTTTAAAGACTGGAATACTTTACCATTTCAGTTTCAAAATTATTTGACAATTAAAAAAATAACTTTTGTACAAAGGAACATGACCTTCTATAACTAACTTTTATAGAAAGGAATGTGGTAAATAATGAAGTGGAAACCACATGAAAAACAGATGTTGAAATATGTAAGATGTTGCAGCACCTCTCCTGAGTGACCTGTTCTGCCCCACCAGCACAGCCAGAGAGCCCAGCAGCAGCAGGAACAGGAGACCCAGAGCCGCTGCAGCCGCTGGAGAGACAGGCTCACACGGAAGAACTGACGTGACTGGAGGATGGGTGGTGGGAGGTGGTGGAGGCCCTGGAGATAAAAAGAGAAAAATTCACATTAATTGCATGTTTTAATGTGTTATGAATCAGCTACAGAGCAAAAATGTATAATCAATGAAAAATATTTTTAGAGAGGTCATCTGTTGCTTCATGTGTTTTAAATGTGGTTAACTTCATCTCATTGCTCCCTCACCTGTGCAGTTGACCCAGGCGTCCTCCTTATGGATGCAGTCACTCTGATCCAGAGGGGCGCGGCAGCACTCCCACAGGTGGTCCTCATGGCCTGTGCAGTTCACCTCGTCCAGCCAAATGGGGCCGCTTCCTCTCCCAAATGTGCCATGCTCTCCCCCCACAGCCATGGGTTTCCCACAGTCCATCTGCCTACACACTACTTCAGCGTCCCTCTCATCCCAGGAGTCATCACACACCATCTCCCACTCTCCCTGCAGGAACACCTCCACCCTCCCAGAGCACTTAGTGGAACCACCAACCAGCCTCAGCTCTGGAGCACCTGGGCGAGGAGAAAGATAACATGTTGAGAAGTACACTAACACAGACACACATGATACACACACAACACACTCACACACACAGTTATTTTGTATATATAGAGATCAGTCGGTAGGTGCTACTAGAAAACAAAAGGCATTGATTTCACCTGGACATTCCTTAACTGAGTCTTTTTGTATGACTGTTGTGGTTGTTTTAGTTCCTTTGCCAAAAATCAAATAGTAATAGAATATAAAGCCTCAATGTACCACAATACTGTAATAATTTTTGCTGCTAGTAGTACTACTAACAGCACCACCACCACTACGACTAATAATAATCATAATTACAATAATAATACCTGTACAATACATATCAGCAACCCTCCTGCAGACTGTTTCCCACTTAAGAGGTTTGCACTGCTCACTGGGGAGGACTCAGTCTCTTGGCTTTAGTTAGCACTGCATCAATGTTTATTTTATGTTCTCCACAGCCTAACTGATGGCAAATCACAGAGCCTGTGTTTTGTCCATGTCATTGAAACATATGTTTCCCCAGGCACCATTGTAGTAGACGTCTATTAGACCTTTGCATGGCTCATGACTGACTGTGGTTTGTTTCAGCTGAATGAACCCTGTGGACAATAATTTATAAGCCTTATTGCTTCCTTTCCTGATGTATTACCAGATTATCCACTAAAAAACAGCCATATACTTCAAGTTCATCAAATCACATTCATCAAATCAAATTCATTAAACGTATATACAAATTAAATTAAACAATCTGATTAGATCTAGGAGATTGAGGACAATGTAATATGGATCCAGTCTTCAAAAATAATATTTAACATTGACATCATAGAGAACAGGTGGGGGCTGAAAATTCAACACACTCTAAAGTGGGTGATGTCAAAGTTTTCAGAACTGCTAGCAAACTAACTGAGACTGTTTTAGTCTTTACACACTGATTAACATTTGAGGGTGTACCAAAACAGATCTGTGACCTACCGTTATAAGTATTAAAACAAAATCAAATGTTAAAATGTTGCTCAGTGCACAGGATACCGCATGGTGTTTGTACCTGAGCACATGACCCACACGTCCTCTTTGTGTAAACAGTCGTGTCACCCCCACTCTTTTAAGGGACACTCCCACAGGCTGCTCTCGTCTCCCCTGCAGCCCACCTCACTCAGCCAGATGGGCAAATTTCCTGGAGGAAAGGATGTGGGTACTTCAGCACTGAGGGCTGTGCCACACTGCAGCTGTCTGCACACTACCTGGGCATCCTCCATGTCCCAGGAGTCATCACACACAGTCCCCCATGAGCAGAACAGAATAGAAGAGTTTTATTCATAGTTGCACTACAGGATCAATTATAGACTTTGTAGTGTCCCCGCCTGAACAGCTGATGGTCACCTGCTGGCTAGAAGTACAGTTTAGTATCTGTGGAGCACTGCAGTTTCCCAGATGAGTCTCATGTCCAGAACAGTGTATCCCTGAGACACACTTATCACCCTCTGTGTCAATAGATCCAGGGAACCCAACAGCAGAACGACAGGCCAGCTGTCTGCACACCACTGAAGCTTCAGACTGATTCCAGGAGTCCAGCAGAACTCTCCTGCACCTCTGACTGACGTAAACCTGCACCACTCCTTCACATTTCCTCTCTCCAGACAAGCGCACCGTCCGATTGGGCAGGGGGAGGGAGGAATCTGTATATACAGTTCAATTTAATTAAGTAAATTGTGGGTTCAGCCATTCTGTTTAATAAAGTAAACAATAGGTTCAAACTTTTTTTTTCTCTTTCTTATTATTATGATAGCTATGTGCTCAGTTCAATAGTCGTCATGTATTCAATAGTTCTCTTGTACTCACTTGACCAGATGACCCCAGCATCCTGTCTATTGGAGCAGGCAGGTCGACGCCATGAGGAGATTCCACATTCTGAGAGACCAGTTTCGTTCCCCTCACAGTCAAACACATCAGGCCAGATGCTTCCACTCCCTTCACCAAACCACTCTGCCCCCACAACAGCCACAGCAGTCCCACAGTTCAATTGATGGCAGAGCACACTGGAGGCCCTCATATCCCAGGATGCATCACAAACTGTGCCCCACTCTCTGAGGTACTTCAGCTCCACTCGGCCTGGTCAGAAGTCACTGCCATGTGCTAATCTGGCATCAGTATATGGCATCTGACAGAGCAAAGACAACAATAAAGCCTTTAACACTGCCTATATAAACAAAATTCAAATCAAATAAAAATACAGAATCACACGTTGTGTAATCTGTGTGGTTCAGCAAATGTTATGCATTAATACCTAAAAGTATTTTCTAAAACATTAATATTATTCCCAGCTACATAGGTACTAAGCAGAACAATCTATCCCCACATCTCTGGCATGTGAGCAGTTGTGATTTAGAGTTGTTGATGAGCAGAGATGAATGTGAGTCTCATTTCCTCCACACTGGATCTCCTCTGACCACACCTGGCCCTCTCCCTCTCCAAATGCAGCTGCTCCCAGCACCTCTACAGGAGCCCCACAGTCCAGCTCTCGACACACAACCTCTGCGTCCTTCCAGTCAAAGGCAGCATCACACACTGTTCCCCACGTGAACCCATTAATGCGAGAGAGGGGGAAAGGGGGTTTTAGGAGTTTTAAGGAGGAGAATTACGTTTGTACCGAGTAGCGCTATAGGCCTACTCCAAAGGCTGAGGACATGCAAGAGTGAACAGACCTACGTCTGTGAGTTTATGCCCAACCCTTGGGAAACAGTGAAAATTAATCAGATACAATGTTGTCTTGCTAGATTATATTAAACGCTACCCAACTAGCTGTATATGCCCTGACAATTGTTACAAGTATGTTATCAAGTAAGATTCTGCAGAAGTTATTTCTGAGTATCAAATACTGCACATGCACATAAAGATATGTTGTGTACTGGAACACGGTGTGCCGACTCAAAACTGAATTTATGCCCACCATAAACATTATTCATTTTCCTACGAAATAAGGAGCCATAACCTTGTTATATTGTGGAATTTTGTATGCTTAATTTCATAGTGGTCTAGGGGAGAAAACAAAACATAGGAAAACACGAGTTAGTTAAGCCTATCTTATCTTCCTACTTGCAGAATTTCTCCACGCCACGCCATTCCAAGATGTTAAGCAAAACGAAGAGAATACCAGACACGGGATTTGCAATTTTGAATCTGCGCTGTCTTTATTTTACGAAAACTTAAAAGGAAAAGTTGCATGACCCTCTTACTGGCTTTAAGTTTAACCTAACCTCCAGTCCGTCATTAAACTATTTGCTTCAGAACAAAGAAAGCAATAATTCTAATTATTTAACTCAATATATAACACAGTGTAGCACGTTTACGCAAACTAAAAGACAATTAATTAAGATGATGGCGAGGCAGCTGCTGCGGCAGAGGTGGTGGTCACGGATGCTCGTGAAAAGAATCGCTCTAAAGATTCTTACCGCAGGGTGTTTAACGAAGACGTAGGCCGGGCTCTGGCCCGCCACCTAGTGGCGAGAAACAAAAACCGGGCCCGTGGCCTAAATTACTTGCCGGCCTCTGTCATATAATCTATAGCAGTGGTTCTCAACAGGTGGGGCGGAGACTCTCCCGGAGGGCCGCGAGTAGGCTAGAAGGGAAAAAAATCCGAGGATCATTTGTTATTAGTAGATGAAAGGAGATGCAACACATTCGCCCATGTCAAAATGCAGGTGTTTGGACTATTATAACACACAAACAAATCAATAGTTTCGTAAAATCTAGCATACCGTACGTAGTATTTTGAGCCTGCCACACGAACATGACCGAACGTCACATATTACCGTCTGCATCCGCACCATAGCTCCACACTCACTGTAGTCTCATGCCGTGTTCGCTTATGCAAGCTGTCGCTAGTCAATTAACAATCCCGATATACAGTGTATACTTCAAAACCCAAAGAGTCTTTTTAAAGACTAACACCCCAACCTGTATTTTTACGGTCCCCATCTCAGCCCTAGCCAGTACTTTGTTTTGTTTTGTTTTAATTGCTAGCGTGCACTACCCCTCTGCCTTTTTCACCGCGCGTGTTGAAAGTTTACCTCATGCTCTCTTTCGTCAGTCTGGGCAGCATTGATGCAGGAATACCCACAACTGTGTGACGTTGGCTTGAAGATTCTCATCCCTTTCATATTTGTGTGAGGCAGGATTTTCAAAAAAGACTGCACTCAAAACGAAATACCGTAATACAAATCGAGGACGACTTGAGGCTATGTTTATCAGACACTGAGCCAAGAATTGAGGATCTTTGCAAGGCAAAGCAGGCTCACATTAGCATTGCCTATTTGCATGCAGAGGAGACGGGGCCCCAACTGGAATGAACCAGTTTTTGGGAGGCCCAGCTTGCAAAAGGTTGAGAACCCCTGGTCTATATCAAACTCTTAGCTTTTCTTAGTGTTGAGCTGTATTTGGTTTGAGTTGCGCCAGATGACTAAATCCCCCACCAGACTTTTGCACTCTTGGTTCTGAGCCCTAATGCACTCAGAGGATGGCTGTGTCTTCAGCAAACTTCTGAATGAGCCACAGTTTAGAGATAGTGCTGAAGTCTGCTGTGTAGAGAGTGAAGAAAACAAACGTCCAGTACTGCCCCCTAAGGTGCTCCTGTGCTGCTGGATCAGATGTGATGTCATTCAGCCTGACAAACTGTGCTCTGCTGGTTATTGGTTAGGCAGTTGGTAATCCATGACATCAGGTGTGGGTCCTCTTGTACAGTGGCCAGTTTGTCCTGTAGCAGTAGGGACTAGATTGTGCTTAATGTGCAGTGCAACTGCAGTGTGCTGTACTCAAGGCCTGACAATGTTGCCTCCTCAGTTCATCTCTGTAGCAGCTAATTTACTGCAGGTACATTCAGATGTTTAGATGTTCAGGGTGGATCTGATAACTGTAAAGCAAAGTAAAGTAGACTGGTATATCAGACAGATAAGGGATAAAAACAGCAAGAGGAGTTTTTTATATTTAAATTGAATTGAATTGAATTTATTAGTCATTATTATAGCTGCACACACACTCCAAAGTGTATTAGGCCCAGCACATGCAGAATCATCTGTAGCACCACACCAAACCACTAGGGGCACTCTCCATCTTAAACAAGAGAATCAGCCCTGAAATGAAGCTTTACCCATCAGGGACAACCCAGAGGACATCCAGATAAAACTGCAATTCTGCAGTCAGTTTTAGAAGGGAAATTCCGTCTTATTTTGGAATACTGTTTGCCTTTGATAGTTGCCTGCCAAAACAATAACTTCATCTGTGCTATGTAGGTTTTTAATAACAGTGACACATTTTGTACATTAGGTGGAGCAATATGATTGACAACACTGATAGATTCAGTATGCAGAGGTTATCAGCATGGCTGAACATATGAAAAGGTAGACACAGTGATTGTTATTGATTGACAGTTGTCTGGAAATTCGCCCAGATGTTTTGGAAATTAATTAATATGTTGGCTAACTTTTACTCTTGGGTTAAGTCAACTAATTTATTCACAAAGATAGTCCTTCAACAGTTGTCTATCAGCAGCATTTGGTGTCAGTGAGCCTGGATCTGTAAGTGATCCAGGCTCACTGACACTGGCAGGACTGATCCATACACTCATCCAGTTACCCACATATTCTGTTACTATAATGATTGGTCTTAGCTGCCTGAATAAATTAAGTTTGTTATTTATAGTGAAATGTCAGTGATTAACAAGAGGATCTACTTAATATGTACTAATGTTAAATGACAAGGAAAATTAGAAAATATAATAATTATGACATAAAACCTTTATTTATGAAGGAAATAATAACATTTATACCATTTATGGTTTAAAATAACACTAATTTAACACTAATCTTATTTCAGTTTGTATAAATGTTACAACAGGTGGCCTACTTAAGGCATACCGTCATTGTATTCATGTAAAATAGTTAAAATTCACAGAACAAATACTGGAAAAGGCAATAAAAAGATCATTAAAAAATTGGCTGCAATATACAGTAAAAATCTACTGTTATATACTGTATACAAAAATATTTGTTCTAAAAAAAAATCTTTGCACTACTTAATGATGTCTCTTAATAATTGTCTCAGAAATCCAGGCCACCATGGGAGTCCTCTGCTCTGCTGACCTCCTCATGTGTCACTCCCTAGACTCCGCCCCACATCATCATAATCAGTTCCTACCAAAAAAAAAAAAAGGAGTCACTCATACCACTGACCAGCCAAATCAAAAGTGATTAATACAATTATCACAAGTTAAGCATCAATAACACAATTAAAATCCCAAACAACTGGAGACTGGACAACTCTCCAGCTATATTAAACTCCTGAGTCTGCTCTGCTGTCTTCCCCACTGCAATATAAAGATGAACACAGAGTGAATTATGGGGAATTTGGGTTGAATGTGCCTTCATGTGCACTGGACTATGCATCAGTCTGTCACTGAATAGACTCGTGTTGGATACAGCGCCTCTGTGGTGCAAAGTGGTATTACAAGAGGTGCGGCCTGTCTGTCTGTACATCATGCCAGTGTGAGTGGACATTTGGGCAGCACAGAGTGACTCTGACATTACATTACTTCTTCACAGTCACTTTTTAAAGCTCTACACTAAGAAAAGCACACATAGCCCCAATACATTCCAGCTATAACATTAATGTACCATTTACTGTACAGATGAATAGAAGACCAAACAGTGGGAATCTAACAACAAAGTGTACCATCATAAAGGTAAATACTGAATATGCTACATGAATCCTCTATAGGTACTGTATGCACAGCTTCAATGGGGGGATTAGAGCCTTATATTTCACCTTCTCAAAAATAGTAGAATTAATAGTACTAAGGAAAATGAAATAAACCATAGGAATACCTCAGAATTTAGCTAATTATTTGTGCATTCAATTATTTTCATATAAAATTAATAAAATCGAATAGTTTTATTAGTAGTAGTAGTAGTGGTACAGTTAGTTAGAACTGGAAAGGAATGAAAACTGAACAACTCACCAGCAATGACACCATTATACTGCTGAGGATGGTTTGCTGTCTTCCCTGCAATATAAATATGTGGGAATTATGGGTCATTTGGTCATGCCTTCATACACTCTGGAATCTGCAGTCTTCCACTGACTATAGTCATGTTGGATATAGCACCACTGTGGTACAAAGTGGTATTACAAGAGGGGCGGCCTGTCTCTGGCTGGATATCATGTCAATACTAGTGGATATTTGGGCAGCACAGAGCATATGTGAGTTTGACACATTAACATTTTTACAAATAAAATAAATTACAAGATTTCCTGAAAATTTAGCAGATTATTTGTGCTGTTCCAACATAAAAACTAAGAGTCCAGTCTCATACCTGCTGTCACTTGAAGGTCATCCTCCTTATTTCCCACATCATCATAATCCTCCTGTTCCTTATTGGCATGATTTGTCTCGTCCACTGTTGATGTTAAAGAAACATTCAGCAGACATTAAGCACATAAACAAACTGGTACAGAGATACCTAATTTTATATGTGCAAATCTATCTGTGAATAAAACACTGAAACCTGGTCATTTTAGGATCGATGTCATCATAATACTCCAGCCCCTCCTCTCTCACAGACTCTGTTGATAGAAATCCTCTCATTCAATCATCCAGCCATCATCTCTATGTTAACTCCTATTAGAACTCTAGGTTATATACACCATAATAGAATAACAGTCTACAGTTTGCAGTTATTTAAGTATTTAATGCACCTCCACAGCTGAATACAGCAAAGCCTCAAATGTCATATAATTATTCACATCATACAGAATCCAAAACATTTTATTGATGTTGTGGCTGTGACAAAAGAAAAAACACTTTTCGGAGTTCCGGTTCGCATTTGACATGTGAGGATGCGAGGTCCTCGAGCAACTTTATTTTAATAGTATGTATAAGCGTGCAAAATAATTATTGAGTTTTAATTGGAGCTTCTGAATGTTTTATGGAACTTTTTAACGACTGAAACTACAGCTAGAACCCTTTTCTTTTTCTCCTCGTCGTGTTTAAAAATGACTGGACGACCAGCTAAACCTGCAACAGCTAGCAGAAGAGCTACCACCGAACCTGATACACAACCTTCCCCGGATTTTGTCGAGAAAATAATGGCAGCGATTGAGTCGTTGGGCACGAAAATAGTTACTCAAACCACCGCCCTTCGTCAAGAAATTGCCTCAATTCGCCAAGAGTTACATACGACTGTTAGTTCATTGCAGTCTGCCAATACACAACTCAAAGCGCATTTCACGACCTCGAGCTATCTACCACAGAGTTTAGTTCAACTGTCATGAGTCTGGAATCTACGGTGGAAAAGCTTCAGTCGGAAGTGTGCAGTCTGGCGGAAAAATGTTTGGACTTAGAAGCCGTAGCCGACGTCAGAACATTCGGTTGGTGGGAATAGAGGAAGGCACTGAAGGAAACAACCCGCGGCAATTCTGTGCAAGGCGTCGAAGGAGATACTGGATCTGGAGGAAACTCCACGTTTGGACCGTTGCCACCGCTCACTAGCATCTACATTTACATTTATGCCTTAGCAGGCAGTCCTAGAGCAACTAGGTAGTGCTTGCAGGCAACGTGCAGGTACCCCTCAGCTACACCTAGCCAGTTCCTACCACCTAAACCCCAACCGGGTGAGAGGCCCAGACCCTTCATAATCCGCATACACCATGAGGACGTCAAAGATCGTATCCTTCGGCTTTCCAGTCAGAAGAGACAGCTTTTTTACAAGGAGAACGTGTACACGTTTCGGATTTCGCTCCGGAGGTAGCGAAGGCGAGCCGTTTTTGCAGAGGCCAGACAGCTTCTTAGAAATGTAAGGGATGTCAAGTTCGGCCTTCGTTTCCCTGCTACATTCCGGATCACGTTTAAAGATGTGGAAAACTCCTTCACCGATCCTTTGCACCCGTCTGATATATAAGGAGAACATTCTGCCGCACACTAATCAGGTATCTTAGGCTACTATATGCCTGTGTTCAAGGACTGCTTTCACCTTTTTATTTGAGTGCATTTTGATTTGTGAATATCGACGATACATACCTGCTAAAATGAGAACTGTATCCTTAATATGATTATTACGGTCTTATGCTGGAGGCCGCACAGGACATTTTTTTGTTCTGATCTAAGCATCAGTCGATGTCCCTTTTTGTTGAATATTGCTTCCAACAGGTGGAGACATTTTTTCCGACGTACTCTGAACTTTTTTCTCGTCTCTTTCTGCTTGTGTTAAAATGTGCCTGGTCTGTTCTTCCCGTGTTTCATTTGGGACCGTTCATTAGGCCATTTTTAAACCATCATATTTTGTATGGAGATATCACTTTGCTGACGGCAACCATTTGTTGCTATTGATTATAAGAAGGTTGCATCTTTTTAGGTCAAATATTTTAGCCTGCTCGCTTTTAAAGCAAGTCTTCCCTGTGATTTACATAGGGCATTCAGAATAGTTATCACTTTTGCTCTTATGATTCTAATTGCCCCTGTGCTTTGGGTCGGTTTTAGTTATGTTAGAGACCCAAGTTAGAGATGTGAGATTTTAAGAGGAGAACAGTTGAGGAGAACAGAAGAGAGTCCTTATATAGCCCTATTTGGATGAAATGAATAAAGCCATCACATGCATGCTGAGTGGAAAATGCCCTGGCCCAGATGGCTTTCCTACAGAATTTTTCAAAAAGTTTTCTGCAAAACTTAGTCCTTTGCTAAAGGATGTATTTGACGATAGCTTTAAATCCCAGTGCCTCCCTCCAACTCTGCGGCAGGCATCAATATCTTTGCTTTTGAAAAAGGGCAAGAATCCCCTTAATTGTTCCTCCTACCGTCCCATAAGTCTCCTCAATGTGGATGTTAAGATTCTGGCTAAGGTGTTGGCTCTACGTCTTGAGTCTGTTCTGCCCTCACTTGTCTCTTGTGACCAAACTGGATTTATCAAGAACAGACAATTGTTTTTTAACATTAGGCGTGTATTTAATATCCTTTACACGTCGTGCCCAACTCAGGGTCCAGAGGTCCTTATATCTCTGGATGCTGAGAAAGCTTTTGACCGTGTGGAATGGGAGTATTTGTTTTATGTTCTTAGGCAGTTTGGTTTTGGTAAAACTTTTATTTCTTGGGTCAGATACACCTCACCTATGGCTTCAGTTAGGACTAATGACACCTACTCACCTTACTTTCCTCTTCAGCGTGGGACCAGACAGGGTTGCCCCCTGTCCCCATTACTTTTTGCACTGGTTATAGAACCTCTTGTAGCTACTATTAGGCGGCAAACTGATATTAAGGGCATCTTAAGGGCAAACAGGGAGCACAAAATTTCATTATATGCTGACGATGCCCTTCTTTTTGTGTCTGACCCTGCGACATCCATCCCACATATTCTTACTACCTTAAGTGTTTTTGGTAGCTTCTCTGGTTATAATCTCAATCTTCCCTATTAATGCAGCTGCTAGACAAATCACCTTTCATTCATTACCATTTAAAGTTACCAATGATAGATTTAATTATCTTGGCGTGTCTGTTAGCTCTCAGCTTGTTAGGGCCAATTTCACTCCACTTTTGGAACGCACCCAACGGGATCTGACCCGCTGGTCTACATTGCCTTTATCTTTGGCTGGGCGTATCAGTGTAATTAAAATTAACATCCTCCCAAAATTGTTATTTCTCTTTCAATGTATTCCATATTTTCTTACAAAAACATTTTTTAGAAAACTTGACAGAGTTGTTTCTTCTTTTATTTGGAATAACAAAATGCCAAGGATTAGGAAATAGTTTTTACAAAAGCCAAAAATATATGGTGGGATGGCATTACCAAATTTTCAAATGTATTATTGTGCTGCCAACATCAGACAGACACACACACACACACCACACGCAGTTTATTGTGTTAGACCAGTAAAACCGAAGACATTGATTTCACCTGGACATTCCTTAACTTCCTCATGTATGACTTGTGGTTGTTTCAGTTCCTGTGTCAAAAATAAGAGTCAATGTACTACACAATAGATGCATATTTTAACAATAAATAAACATGAATATGTAAAATATAGCATAGCCAACCTTGAGCTTCACACTCTATATCAGCAACGGTCTTGCAGTCTGTTTCCCACTGAAGAGGTTTGCACTGCTCAAGGTGTGTATCATGCTTCCTACACTGAGGAAGACTGAGTCTCTTTGCTTTATTTGGCGTTGCATAAGTGGCTGTTTTATACCCTCCACAGCCTAACTGATGGCAAATCACATAGTCTTTGTTTTTGTCCATGTCATTGTAACATAAGTTTCCCCAGGTTCCATTGTAGTAGACGTCTATTAGGCCTTTGCATGGCCCACGACTGTCTGTGGTTTGTTTCAGCTGAATGAATCCTGTGGACAACAGATAATTTATGTGTCTCCTGCCTTTCTTAACTGATGTCTTACTTAACTGATGATGATATCATACACCCCAAAAATAGTCAGATGTTTGTCAGACGTCTAAATTGTTGTTTTAAGACTTTTAAATGTGAAGATATATCTCAGTGAGCATGATACCATATGGTGTTTGTACCTGAGCACATGACCCACACGTCCTCTTTGTGTAAACAGTCGTGTCGCCCCCACTCTTTTAAGGGACACTCCCACAGGCTGCTCTCGTCTCCCCTGCAGCCCACCTCACTCAGCCAGATGGGCAAATCTCCTGGAGGAAAGGATGTGGGTACCTCAGTACTGAGGGCTGTGCCACACTGCAGCTGTCTGCACACTACCTGGGCATCCTCCATGTCCCAGGAGTCATCACACACAGTCCCCCATGAGCCGTTGTGGAAAACCTCCAGCCTGCCAGCGCAGTCTCCTCCGGATCCTGTCAGCCTGACTGGCTGATGGCCTGACATGGGGAAAAGAGATGCATGAAAACAATAGAACAGAATAGAAAAGTTGAATTCATAGTTGTGCTACAGGATCACTGGTAGACTTTGTAATGTCCCCACCTGAACAGCTGATGGTCACCTGCTGGCTAGAAGTACAGTTTAGTATCTGTGGAGCACTGCAGTTTCCCAGATGAGTCTCATGTCCAGAACAGCGGATCCCTGAGACACACTCATCACCCTCTGTGTCAGAAGAACCAGAGAACCCAACAGCAGAACCACAGGCCAGCTGTCTGCACACCACTGAAGCTTCAGACTGACTCCAGGAGTCCAGCAGAACTCTCCTCCACCTCTGACTGACGTAAACTTTCACCACTCCCTCACAGTTCTTCTCCCCAGACAAGCGCACTGTCCCATTGGGTAGGGGGAAGGAGGAATCTGTACATATAATTCAGTCCAATTAACTAAACTGTGTTTAATAAAGTAAACGATAGGTTCAGACATTTTTTTTTTATTCTTATTATTATGATAGCTATGTGCTCAGTTCAATAGTTCTCTTGTACTCACGTGAGCAGATGACTCCAGCATCCTGTCTATGGGAGCAGGCAGGTCGACGCCATGAGGAGATTCCACATTCTGAAAGGCCAGTTTCGTTCCCCTCACAATCAAACACATCAGGCCAGATGCTTCCACTCCCCTCACCAAACCATTCTGCCCCAACAACAGCCACAGCACTCCCACAGTTCAACTGATGGCAGAGCACACTGGAGGCCCTCATATCCCAGGATGCATCACACACTGTGCCCCACTCTCTGAGGTACTTCAGCTCCACTCGGCCTGAGCAGGAGTCACTGCCATGTGTTAATCTGGCATCAGCATATCCTGGACAGAGCAAAGACAAGGAAAGAGTTTTATAGATACGATAAAATGTTACACTGAAGTAGTCAGCATTGAGAATCTTATGCATAAATATCTTATTATTATTATTATTATTTTATTTTTATAATTCAATCTAATTTTCAATAGATTCTCACCAGAACAAACTACTCCCACATCCCTGTCATGAGAGCAGTTGAACTTCAGAGGAGATGTTGGGCAGAGGTGAATGTGAGTCTCATTTCCTCCACACTGGATCTCCTCTGACCACACCTGGCCCTCTCCCTCTCCAAATGCAGCTGCTCCAGTACCTCTACAGGAGCTTCACAGCCCATCTCTCTACACACAACTTCTGCATCCTGCCAGTCAAAAGTGGCATCACAGACTGTTCCCCAGGTGATCCCATGGACCACCTCCACTCTCCCAGAGCACCTGTGGAAGCCATTCACAAGCCTGGGAGCTCTGTGTCCTGAGCAGAAATGGTTCACTCTTTGCATTATGTAATCACTGTCTGATACCTATAGTGTAAAATGATGTAATTTAAAAAAAAGTGATACAGATATATATGATAGCAAACTGTTGCTTGCTTACCTGAGCACATGATTCTAACACTATTGTGAGGCTGGCATGTGTGTCCTGCTTTATGTGAGCAGGATTTTATTGTAGTTTCCTGCCCTACGCAGTCAACCTCAGCCATCCAGACTCTTTCTGTTCCCTGTCTATGGTCAGTATTCTTTTCATAGTCCATGTAATCACCACACCCCAGTTCTTTACACACCACTGCTGTATCAACCTGGTCCCATCCACTGTAGCACACTGTGCCCCACTCTCCATGTTTATAAACCTCCAGTCTCCCAGAACAGCGGCTGCTACCATCAACCAACCTCACGGAATCTGTGGGATATAGAAAACAGTAATGCATCTCATGGTGCAGTGAAATATCGATCAAATCAAGAAATGTACATTAATGCTCTCTAGTGTTTAAAATGTTACTTTCAAAGGACCTGCACAAACTAATCCCACAACATTGTTATGAGAGGAGTTGTGTAAAGGTGTTGCAGATGTTGGACAGAGATTAATTTTTATAATTCAATCTAATTTTCAATAGATTCTCACCAGAACAAACTACCCCCACATCCCTGTCATGTGAGCAGTTGAACTTCAGAGGAGATGTTGGGCAGAGGTGAATGTGAGTCTCATTTCCTCCACACTGGATCTCCTCTGACCACACCTGGCCCTCTCCCTCTCCAAATGCAGCTGCTCCCAGCACCTCCACAGGAGCCCCACAGTCCAGTTCTCGACACACAACCTCTGCATCCTGCCAGTCAAAGGCAGCATCACACACTGTGTGTCTGGTCTCCTTATGAAGCAGCTCCACTCTTCCAGAGCAGTGAGAACCGCCCACTACTTTGACTCCTGCAATTCACCATTGATTTCTATGATTACATTTATAAAATTGGTTTCATCTGTATTTGTCTATTATAATGACTACTTACAGAGGTTTTTTACATTCCTGTTAGATAATATTAATGTAGCATGAATATAAAGGTGAACGATTAACTGAATTAACATCCATTAGTTGTCCCACCTGAGCAGATGATTCCTGCATCCTGATGATGACCACAGCCTCCTGCCCCCTGACTCTGTGACATGCAGCGCTTTACTCTGGACTCAATCCCCTCACACTCCACACCACTCATCCAAATTTCTCCTGCTCCCTGTCCAAACTGAGCACCCTTGAGAGCTCCCACAGCCTCTCCACAGCCCAGCTCTCTACATACCACTGCAGCATCACGCAGGTCCCATCTGTTATCACACACTGTGCCCCACTGTCCACTGTGGAGAACTTCAACTCTTCCAGAACAGCGACTGCTACCATTCACCAACCTCACAGCATCTAGAGAGATCATAAAGATGATATTATTTTGGGAGAATGGTTAGACAAGTCTGCCTCCAATCATATATTTGGTAATAGGCCTATATGTTAATTGTACCTCCACATATTAGTCCCACATCATTCTCATGTGAGCAGCGGTGGTCCAGAGCAGATGTTGGGCAGAGTTTAATCTGAGTCTCTTTTCCTCCACACTGGATCTCCTCTGACCACACCTGGCCCTCTCCCTCTCCAAATGCAGCTGCTCCCAGCACCTCTACAGGAGCCCCACAGCCCAGCTCTCGACACACAACCTCTGCATCCTTCTGGTCAAATGTGGCATTGCATACAGTGTATATGGTCTCGTTCTGGAGAAACTCAACTCTTCCTGAACAGTGCCTGGTACCATCAGCCAGTCTGGGAACAAGGTGAGCTGAGTTTGACAGAATGAATGAATGAATGAATGAATGAATGAATAAAGGCTTATCAAATATCACTTAATTATTGTGGCCACCTGGGTGAGGCTTGATATTGGCCTGCAAATGGAAGTCAGCAGGAGCGGACACCAGTGCATGTGGGATACCGGGCGTGCTGTTGGAGTAAGGGAGCTCGAATTGTGCTGGTTGTGGTCAATTGTGTCGCAGGCAGGGAAGATAAATGTAGCGGGGGAAAATTAGAATAGGCTCTAGTTTGTAATAATTAGGACTGATACTGCGACTGCAGTGTCTGGATTACTGAGAACGAACTGTGTTGTTGTGTCTGTGAGTGGACTATTTACAAACAAGTCTGAACAGACTGTATTGGGATTATTTGAACTTGGGCTGTGCCTCCCGGATTCTTCACTGTGGACCCAGCCACAGACCTCAGGGGTGTATCTTGGGGGGTGTTTTTTTTTAACCAGTTGATTGTGTGTGTGGTGTGTGTGTGTGTGTGTGTGAGTGAGAGAGTATGTTGAGTGGTTGTGTCTCTTTTAAAGGATAGATGGTGCAATAACTTGCACCAGGGGGAACCTATATGCTGTGTTAAAACACCTGAGTGGGTTGCTGTGTTGTTGTAAATGAAGAACAGTCTTTTCCTTGTTGCTGTGGTTTTGCCAGAACTATAAACGCCTTGCAGTGTTGCACATTTGTGTGTAGCCTCTGTTGTCCCTTATCTAAGTTACTGTGCTATGGCTCCAGCTTAGGCCTATCTCTTAGGCAACTGGGCTGTGATTGCAGTGTCATTAGTGGTCTTGCACTGTCATCTTGCAACCATACTAGCAGATCTCACCAATCTGGACCTTTAGGAGAACTGGAAAGAGTTTGCTAGTTCCAGCTCAACAAGACATATTCTTGGGTCTAGACTTAAACTCTAACTCTCATATGTAGTCATGCCACTAGACATGACTGGGAAGGCGACTGTGTCTTTGTAAAAAAGTAAAGACAGACAATACCACAACAGATGCTCACATCAACCAGCAAGAGAGCTCTGCCTCCTGGCAAGGAGAATTTGAGAATTGGTGGACTGACAATAATTGTGACAATTTTGTCCAAGTCTCAGCTTTACATCCACACTTGATTTTCACAAGTTTCACAAGCTCAGATTTTCAACCCAACTGTATGTGGAGGAAATTGTGGTCAGCTACCTCTCCCCACAAGGCACAAGAACAATGAATCTGCCCTGCCCTCATAACTAAGCAGCATCACTGTCGGTCTTGCTGAGAGGGCTTATGCCCGTGTGGATCAGTCAGGCTGGACACTGAACACTGCAGCCCTGCAGAAGGTGTACATTATAGAGCTGATACATGCCCTTCATGATGCCTGCATGTTCACTGAACTGAGGTAGGCGTCTGACCTTGCCCTACATGCCATGAAGTGGCATGTCTCAAAACAAAGACTGCTAGGCTCACTGGATGTGGTTTCTGCTGCAGTACCACACAGTCTGTTTTTCACCTCCTCAACACTCCAGTGTCACTGTGAGGCCTTTTTGAGCTGGACAGCTGTTCTCCATGAGCACTGTGCATGTTCATCCCTTAGCGGGGCATCATAAGATGCTCATTTTGAATATACCTGCATCCCCTAGACACAGTAAGCACTGCTGTGCCCTTAGGCCTGGTGAACCACCAGATGGTGGTGACCACAGATGCCTCCCTCCTCTGCAACTGGGCTGTGTTTGAGGGCAGGACAGCGGGGTGTTGTGTGGAGGACAAGTGGTAACAGTGTTTCTTTAGCTGGTACAATGTGTGGCTATTGAGTTACCATGTTTTAATGACAATGACAACACAGTCATGGTGATGTACAGCAAACAGCAGGGTGAGTTATATTCACCACAGTCCACCATCTGGTGCACATGCCTTTTGTGCTTCATTTACCTGGTGGTCAAAATGCTGGGGCGGACTTCCTGTTCAGTGGCCACTTGTACCTATCAAAGTACAAAGATGCCTGAACACAAAGATGCTGGTGATCATCGTGTGTGCATGGTGCAAATGATAATCAGCCACTCTCCTGATATCAGACACTCCCCTGATATCAGTCAGCCTCCTAGCAGCTCACTTAGCCTCCACCTCCTCCCCTTCTCACAGGTCCTCAAGGTTGGACCCACAATGGCAGACATCCCCTCTCCTGCTCCTCCTGCAAAGGGCCCCTCTGCACCTCACTCCTGATCACGCCAGTTTGAGTGTGAAGCACTACCTGCACTTGGACACTGGTCAGGCAACAGTCACCTCCTCACCCCAAAGTCTCTCATGCCCAGACCACAACCGTATGCAGAAACAGATCATGCACCATCCAATGAGTTTCCACGGATAACTTTCTACGGGGGCAGGGTGGCATATGTGAAGGATCCTGTACGAGCAGTGTGTGGATGATAGCCCAGGGGCGTCTCCACATGAACATACTCAAACTATTTCTTGTCTTTCTACCATTGATATTTTGAGACATGACTGGTGGGTGGCCATGTCTAAGACAGACACCAATACCACAACAGTCACTTACATCAACCAGCAAGAGGGTGTTCTCTCCCCATACCTCTGCCACCGGATGATGAGATATCATTGATTTACTCACACCTCTCTCTCTCTACCACCTTCCTGTAGAGCATAACATTGGCCTGGATATGCTATTCATGCATGTGTGGTAGCAGAGCTGTGGTGTCTGTTTGGTGCTGTATAACTAGACTTCTTGGCAAAGAGAGAAAATACCAATTCCCAGAAGTAGTTCTCAATAATGAATGACAACCCACCACTGCATGCATTCAAACAGTCCTTTACATTTTCCCCTGCTAAATCCTGGACATGCTAAATCCTGTCAGCAGTGTAAGAGCCCTCTCTACCATGTGTCTCCGCGCATTGAGATGGGGACTATTTGAGAATTGGTGCAGTGACAATCAAGGGCGTAACTTTATGCTGAACATTGCGGGGGTCAAGATCTCTGCCTTTAGAAACAACCAACTAACTAACTCAATAAATAAATAAATAAATGTTTAAAATACCAGCAGACCACCCCTGTTGTTTTGCCATATATGGTATTTCCCAGAGAGCAAAAATACCACATATGGTGAAATAGATGTGGACTGCCAGAGAACAGACCAGCAAAATGCCAGTGGACCACCACTGGCAGCCTGTCATCGGACCGTCAGCATCTTGCTATCTGGGTACGCTATCGCTCTAAAGCTGAAGTGTTCCATGGAAACACTCAAACTTCCATGGTTAGTGTGAGCTTCACCTCACTGTATGTTTCTCTGTGTGCTATGTGTTTCATGAATTCTTGACTGGGACAAATGCACAGAAGGTTCATGCCTGCTGCTACATTGCTGACACGCAGACTCAACATGAGTTGTTTGCTAACAAGAACCATTCAGGTTAAATATTTGCAGCTTGTTTATTAGAACTTATCTGATCGGTGCATCCCTAATTATTGCAATAGATTGATTTTGAATGCTTTCAAAGCATACTGTCTTGTGGGCCTTGATTGATGTGATACCAGGGCAGCAGCAGTGCATTGTGATACCTGCAGAAATAATGGTGCATGCAAAATACCAGCGGGACAGCTCTCATAGACATTAGATATTATCTGGGAGGCCAAATGGAATTACATCACAGGCCAGATATGGCCCGCGGGCCTTGAGATTGACAGGCACCATCACACACGCATCAGCCTGGACAGCAGGGCTATGGGCAACATGATCAGACTGTCCTCTGCTCACCTCCAGCTCCTGTCAGCTCATCAGGCTGATGGATCCTCTCCCATGAAGGTTGTCAGAGAAACTTGCCTCACATTCAGTTGTGACTCTAAGGACTTTCACTTCAATGGCCTAGTAGTGGAAAATTCAGATGTTGATGCACTGGCCGGATCCAGTTCATGTCCTCAAATGACATTTCTGTAAGACCTGCTAAAAGGCTGGGTAACCTTGGTGATGGGACAGCATTTTCCTATGGTTTCTCTGATAATCTACAAGGTAGCCATGTTGTCTGTTGCACGATTGTTCTGCATGCGCCCCTCACATCAACCACCATCTGGCCTGGTGACTTCATTGAGATTTGCCTCCCGCCTGATGCCCCTCCAGGTTCAGTGTATGCAATGGTTACCCGGCAGGACTCACATAGCTCACATTCTAAGCTAAAGTGAACATGGGCCTTGTCGAATCTCCCCAGCACAAAGGCTGCTTATCCTTGTATGGTAGGGACAAACACACATAATTACAACAAAAGTTTGACGAGCTAGAGAGCTTGGGTGTTTTTGGATGCCCAGAAGATGTGGGTTTAACAGCTTAATGCCTGAACCTGTCCTTCATCAGGATATCAAATGGTGATTATTGTTTAGTGACTGTTTTAATTGATGCTGGTTGATATTCCAAACCCCAATCTCCCTAATACCTGATGTGGACAGTACGATATGTCAAATGCTCGATGGAAACACCTGACAGCGACAGACTTGACACGTTCTACCAATTACCTCTAGCACACAAGTCTATGAGTCTACTGTGGTGCTGTTACCCTCTTTCGTAGTGTCCATGTGTTGTACGCAGTGGGAATGCCTGGAACTGTGACCGCACTTGCAAACTTATGTGTCGTGTGCTTGCAGACCTCCTTTAAGCAGGAGTCATAGCTAAGCTCACCGATGACTTATACTGTGGCAACAACTCCCCAGAAGAGCTTTTGAATAACTGGTCCTCACTGGTACTACAGGCTCTGCTACGTTCCAACTTACGTCTATCGGCTCCCAAAACAGTCGTTAACCCTGTTCCACAACGGTGTTAGGTTGGGTGTGGTCCCAGGGTAGGCTTCAGCCAGTCCCCCTCAGGTGTCAAAACTGGTGGCAGCTTGTGAGCCACCAAAGACAGGTAAGCAGCATGAAGTCCTTCATTGGCGCTGTCAAGGTGATGGCCTGCATGATCCAACATTGTTCTGCATTACTCGCTCCACTGGAGAACATTCCGTGGACCGATGAACTACACTGTGCCTTAATGAGGTAAAAGAGTCATTCACCTCCAGACGCTCAGTCACAGCACCACCGATGACCAGTTATGGATCGTCTCTGATGGTGTTGTGAGGAGACCTGGCATAGCCGCTACCCTGTATATCATGTGCAACAACAGCTTGCTCTCGCTGGCTACTTCAGTGCTAAGTTGCGTAGCCACCAGGTGACATGGCTGCCCTGTGAAGTTGAAGCTCTCTCCATTGCTGCAGCTGTCAAACACTTTGGCCCATATATTATCCAGTCATCACACAGAGCATGTGTCCTGACTGACAGCATGCTATGCGTGCAAGCCTATGAGAAATTGTGCTGAGGTGAATTCCCTGCTAGCCCCCTAGTGTCTACATTTTTCTTTCTAGGGCAAGCAGGTTCCAAGTGTCCATCTGATTTTGCCAGCCGCAACCCACCAGACTACACTGATATGGCATGCCATAAGTTTGAGGGCTCTTAGCCCAGGACTTTACTTATAGAGTAAAAACCAGTGATTGCGACAAAGTGCCTGCCACCAGCCGCGACGACCTCTCTGATGACAACAACGCACAAAGTCTTGGTGTATGCTCCATGTAGAGCCTCCAATCCTCCAACCCAGCCCACCATTCCCCTTGAGATAGCATCTGTCTCCACTGCGGGTGGTTGAGCTGTATTTATTAACTGATTCTTGAATAAGTGAATAAATTGGATAACTTTTACCATGTTTTTGTGTGAGTCTGACTCTCTTGGCAGGTAAATCACACTTTGGTCACTGTACCACTAATAATGCATTTGTTAAAAAAAGTGAGCATAGGACACCCTCTGAACTGAATTATGAAATGTGGAACTGTGTAAAAAAAGAAACAGGGCGCCAACTGTGCCAAACTCACAGACATGTTTGCTACAGGATTCTCATCAGCTCCCTTGGCTGAAAGTGAGACAAAAATGGCAGGGCCTTATGAACACATGTGAGCATTAGTACAGGGCATGCCCTACAGGGTGTTAGAGCACAGGCGACCACTTCTAGCTTTTTGTGGATTTAACCAAACAGGTCTGGGATTCCTGTGAGAACCTTTCACTGCACATGCCAGTGCAGGGCTACTCCACCTTCCCCCTGCAATGGACAAGATCAGGTTTTCCTTCCCAACTGCATATGGAGGAGATAGGGGTCACCTACCTCACCTTCCACAATATGACAATAGAATCTGCCCTGCTGTCATAACCATGCAGCATCACTGTCTGTCCTGCATGAGAGGGCTTAAGCTTGTGTGGATCAGTCAGGCTGGACACTGAACCTGCATCCCTGCAGCAGGTGCACATCATAGAGCTGATACATGCCACTTTCATGAAGCCTACCTCAAGTGCCTTCACTGAGCTGAGACAGGTGTCTAACCTTGCTCTACATGCCATGAAGTGGCACTGGCTCAGCCTGCGACATGGGATTCCTCATGGTCCAGTTATGGCAAACTCTGTCCAACCTGCTGGACAAAAAGAGGCTCTGCTCTAATATCACTGGGAGGCCTCTGTGGACTGGGCATAAGAGTTCTCCATGAGCACTGAGTCTTCATAGATGGCTACAGTAAGTTTCCCCTGCAGGGCTGCTCCAGCAATGCAGCCACCTGCACAGACCACTGTGAGGACACAGTGCTAAACACACCCCTTTGATATTGGCAGCTTCTAGCAGGCTATGCTCACTCAGCCTCATTCAGATCCCCTGTCTCTGCCCCTCCCCCTCCTACAGGTCCTAATCCAGACACTTTTCTCAGTCACCTTAGCCAGCTAGGACTTAATGGTGAAACCAAGATTAAGCGCTCTCTCACACCTACTCAAAGGCTGAAATCTACTGGGTTTAGCCTCAACCCCAAGTACATGGACACCAAAACAATAGGCAGATATTTGCACTTTCATGGCACAATTTCACCTCAGAGGAGGCCACCAGTGTGCATCTACACCAGACGTAGCTCACTGAATGCAGTGTCTGCAGCAGTACCACTCAGTCTGTTGCACATGTGAGCTGTTTCCCCTCCACAACACTGCATTGTCACTGTGAGGCCTTTTTGTGCTGGACAGCAGCTCTCCATGAGTACCGTGCATGTTCATCCACCAGGGGGCATCATAAGATGCTCGGTTTGAATAGACCTGCACCCTCCAGAGACTGTGAGCAGTGCTGTGCCCTTAGGCCTGGTGAACCTGCAGATGGTGTGACCTCAGATGCCTCCCTCCTCTGCAACAGGGCCATGTGTGAGGGTAGGACAGCCAGTGGTGTGTGGAGGACAAGTGGCAATAGATGCCTCCCTATCTAGAGGTAAACACAGTGGTTTTGTGTGGCTGTTGAGTTGCCATGTTTTAATAAAAATGACAACGCAGTGATGGTGATGTGCAGCAATCAACAGGGTGAGTTACATTCACCACAGCTCTGCCACCTGGTGGAGAAACTGGCATGCACATGTCTTTTGTGCCTCATTTACCTGGTGGTCAAAATGCTGATGTGGACTTCCTGTTCAGTGGCCACTTGTACCTATCATAGTACAGTAATGCGTGCCACCATCCTGTCACAATCTGTGATAGCTTTGACCAAAGGCACCTTTAAGTTCCTGGATAAAGGGTTGCCCACTGATCACTGCCCACTGAGTGTGTACTTCCGCTCCTACTGTCTATGTGCGCCTAGTAAGCACACTGCTCTGAGTGTGCGTGTGCGTGTGTGTGTGTGCATATGCATGTGAGTGTGTGTGTACCGTATGTGGGTGCTGACCACACTCACACAAGTCCCTTCTAATTGATGTCTGCCTCCACTGCGCTAGGCTGGACCGCCATATATTGCACTCCTGCACTGTGATATGTGAACACAATCAACCACACACTCCTGGATTTGACACATAGTCACGTGAGAACTTTTCACTGAATGTGGCGTAGGACTGTGGGATTTCCTATCTGCCCTGCAATGGCTGAATAGACAGCTGGTTTTCCCCTGCAGGGCAGCTCTAGCAGTACAGCTACCTGCAATGTTAGGTCTGTGAAGAACACTGCCCTGATACCAGTCAGCCTCCTAGCAGCTCACTTAGCCTCCACCTCCTCCCTTTCTCACAGGTCCTCAAGGTTGGACCCACAATGGCAGACATCCCCTCTCCTGCTCCTCCTGCAAAGGGCTCCTCTGTACCTCACTTCAAACTGATGTTGCTTCCAACTGCATGTATGTAGTCCCAAAGCCATGAGGCCCTGCTCTGGCTTTGTAGCCATTGTGTCCACCCCTCATTGGACAGGCAGAAGATGCTGACTGTTGATTGGTGTATTGAGCATAGGCTTTCCCAAGGGTGAGATCATGCACTCAGTGATGATTTTCACAGATGCCTCTGTATGGGGTGGGGTGCCATGTGAGAAGGATGCTATATGGGCAGTGTATGGATGACAGCCCAGAGGCGTCTCCACATGAACGTACTCAAACTATTTGCTGTCTTTCTACCATTAACATTTTTAGACATGACTGGTGGGTTTCCATGTAAAGACAGACAACACCCTGATAGTCACTTACGTCAACCAGCAATAGCTCTGCCACCTGCCCAGGAGGCTGTCGTTATGGGTCCACTCACACCTACTCTCTCTGTGCGCAGCCCATCTCCCTGTAGTGCAGAATGATGGCCCAAATATGCTGTCCAGACATTGCCTGTAGTTCAGTGTGTCAGTGCTAAGGTGTCTGTATGGTGTTGTATGATTAGACCTCTTGGCTGAGAGAAAATACCCATTGCCAGCAGTGATTGGTTGTCTCTACATGCAGTTCAATCACCTAGGACAAAGAACATTCATATGGACTTGCTGTGACTTGTAGCCTAAAAAATGTTACTTTCTTCCTCACTTGTGCTTATTTCAGCACTCCTGGGCTAGGATCCTTAGCACACTGGCCTACCCAGACTTGGATGTCAGATCCCAGATCAATCCCGCATGGCCAGCCCTGGCAGCTGCTGATGCACAGAGATACTGATAAAGGTGCTGGACTCAGTATTGCGGGCTGGAAGCTAAGTGTCTGGTCTTTAAACAGGCAACATTGAGAACTAGGCTGACCCACTCTGACATCGAGAATACTGCAGTCATTTCCTGAATATTAGACGCAACATGTATAAACCTCAGGTCAATGGTTTATGCAGACTAAAAAACAAAACTGTGTATTGACCTTGTATTAACCACACACATTTATTAACCACAGTT
>PYXC01001497.1:0-17500 GCA_015244755.2 Tenualosa ilisha
GACCGTTAGAGGGTGAGAGGGAGTAGGGAATGAAGAAACCACACCGCCTTATGAACAGAAATCATTTTTATACATTTTACACTCGTAGATTTTGTACTTTGATACTAATGTTTACCTGTTGGAGAAGTGCACGACAGTGAACTTGGAGTCCCGTCGGTACCGGCAGCATCTTGTGGACAAGTGCCAACCCTGAACTCACGTTACAGACTGCGCGTAGTAGACCACCCGCCTGGTGCATACCAAGGGCTATCTGTTACAGGGAATAAAGGCAGTGTGTTGCTCCTGAAAGGGCTACTGGTTCACCCTGCTGCCTTGCCGCCTTGGTCGCGCGTTTGGACCTTTGGCTTTGATGCTTGTTGATGGGCGTCGCTCGGATGTCTCCACCGGAGCGGCGCTGCAAGTGCTTCTCGCCGGTAATGTGTCAGTGTAAGGTGGTCTGTAGCAACCGGACACTGTCGCTCATGTTTGGCTGCAAGGTAAGCCGGTTTGTCCACTCTTAATTCATTGCTGTGTGCGTGAGTGTGTGTGTGGTTGCGCGCGTGCGGGCGAGCGAGCGTGAAGCAGAGCGCACATGCATATCGTGGGGGGGGGGGGGGGTCTCTCTCTTTTATTATGGCTCGCCTCTCTGCTTTGAAACGGGAGGCAGAAGGGGCTAGAGAGGCCGCGAGGCGTGAGAGACGTGGCCATGCGGAAAAGCAAATGAAACGTAATCGTAGCGCGCTCGCCGAGCGTCAGGGGGTTGAATCAGAATTAGTCTACATTCCCCTCTCATCTGAGGTCCATTATCCGTGGCCAGCGAAATATCTCTGCCCGCGCGCCCCTTTAATCTCAATGTGTCATCTAGTCAGTTCGAATAACGTGACCCGCGCCTTTAATCCGCTATTGTTCAGTTATCAGTATTCCATTTCTGCGTGGAATGCTGCGTCTTTACACGTGTATGTGTGTTTATGTTTTTGAAGGCCTCTTTTCCGCACAGTTATGGTGCGAGTGGGCCCTCCTGTAAATAATTACAACTCTGTGCTCTTGCCAGGAGTGGATCTGTGGTGATGAAGTTGGATAGTGCAACTCTGACTGTCTGTCCGAAGTAAATAACACTAAATATTACTGTTCTACATCCCCTCACAGATTCCATACTTCTTCTACATACATTTTCTCTCTCTCCTCTCTCTCTCTCTCTCTCTCACAAACACACACACACACACACAACACACACACACACACACTCACACACACTCAACACACACTCACACACACTCACTCACTCACTCACTCACTCATCATCACCACTCACTCATTCACACACACACACACACACACACACACACACACACACACACACAGTGACACACTGACTTAGGTTCACCTGTTGGCACTAGGCCATTGTATGATATGACCGGAAATGGCATGGAAACTGGAGCATGGCGAAATTGCCTGTCGGAGCTCCTATATTTCATTGGCTAACCACCAGGACCCAACCATTTGAATGTAAACGGGGGTGCTGCCAGGTGCCACACAGCATGGTCCTGTGCTGCAACAGACACAAGCAATTGAATGAAAAGTATGATTGAGTGACTACCCATTGCCAGGAATATTCCTGTGTGTGTGTATGTGTGTATGTGTTTCTGTGTGTGTTTGACTCAGGAATCTACTAGGGGCTTTATTAAAATTGTGAAATTAGATGCAGTGAAAACTCTACATTCACATATATGCATACGTGAACCATCCAGTTATTCCTCAAATAAAAGCATGCATCAGACAGCACAGGAATACCACACACAGACACACACACACACACACACACACACACACACACACCACACACACACACACACAGTCCCCCTGCCACCACACACACCAGTGGCAGATAAATAAAAAACATTGGAGGCTTGACTCTTCAATCTTCACTCTCTCTCTCTCTCTCTCTCTCTGTGTGTGTTTGGTGATAGAATTGGCCAGATGTAAATTGTGACATGCTGACATGAATGCGAGAGACAGCATGACCTAACTCACAGGCATACACACTCAGATACAGTCTACACACACACACACACACACACACACACAGTCTGCAAGATGTGCCAGACCAAGTCATATCATGACAGTTCTCCCCCACCTCCCTCCCTCCCTGCTTCTTTCTTTTTCTCTCTCTCTCTCTGTCTGTCTCTCTCTCTCTCTCTCTCTCTCTCTCTCTCTCTCTCACCCTCTTCTCCCTCTCTCTATCTCTCTACTGTGGATGTGTGTGTGTGTGTTTAAGTTGATGAAGTATGATCAGAGTGTAATTTCCGGAAGCATTGACCAGACCTCAGTACCTCCACAGAGACCTTTTGTTTTAACACTGTGATGTTAGAATGCACTCTTGTCATGCTCTGATGTGTCCACAGTCTTTTGGTGTAAAAGCATCACCACCACATTCATCATTTATGTTGTTATTAGTGATGAGTTGTGCAAACTGTAATCACAATTATACCTACACTCTAGGACTTAATTCATGTTGAATCTTTTCAGTAGGCCCTAGGTTACTGCGTCGCTTTTGTACTAGTCAATTTTTGGAGTTTTGTTTTGGGAAAAATTATTAATCGAGGGGTGAATTGATTAGCATGACTATTAGCCTTTGTTATAGCAGTTTTGCCATAAATGAACTAGACTTGAAAGGGTGAAAGGCCCTGACTTATCATGCGCGCGCACGTGTGTGTGTGTGTGTGTGTGTGTGTTTAAGCTGTAGTAAAGTGGTAAAAGGAAGAGGGAGCACTAAGCAGAAAGCAGTATGAGTTGTGATGACTAATGAACCTGACAGTGTACTAGTGACACCCAGAATATAAGTGGGCTTTGTCAGAGTGCTACATTTGTCAAAGTGAATGTCACAGCCCTCTGAATATGCTCAACCATAAGCGTCAGGTTGCTGACACGTCATTTGTCTGTTGTCGGGTATTTGCACGCTTATGATTAACCATGGTGGTTTGTGGTCCTGAAGTAGGCTTCTGCATTAAAGTTTGGTGAGTGAGATTCAGAAGCATGTCACAAAGCCTCAGGGTGAGATGGAATGACTGGAGTGCCCTGCTTTTGGGAAGGCATTGTGACATCAGCACTGTGTGGACAGCATTATGACATCATGACTGCTGATGCTGCACCCAAATGTTGGGGAATGAGTAGAGAAAACATGCAATTATACCTGTATTTTTGCCATCATGATGTTGCAGCAGCCTTTAAATTCATTGGCCAAAGCCAAGTGTGTGTGTGTGTGTGTGTTTGTGTGTGTGAACCTCCTGTAATCTCTTAAACCCTCAGAGAGCTACGATCACAGCGGCTAGAAAAGGCAGAGAATTACTTTTTACCCATCCCCTCCCCCCACCTCTCCCATCATTGCTTGGCAGAGGTTCAGAGTGATAAAATAGGGGAGATGGCTCCAGGAATTTGCTGCAGACCAGGATGCATGAATATCAGCCTGTGTGTGTGTGTGTGTGTGTGTGTGTGTGTGTGTATGTGTGGAATGGTAATCAAGACTGTATTCAACACAGAGAAACACACACACACACACACACACACACACAGAGGCACAGGTGCTATTAACTGGCTGATTACAGACATAAATCACCTCTTTTTGGGAATGGCTCATGCGAGACTGTGGGACTGGTAATAAATGGTGTGTGTGTGTGTGTGTCTGCGGTACTCTTCTGCAGTTCTCTCTGGCTTCTTTGCGGTTTGTGTGTATGTGATTCCTGCATGTTTTTATTTGAGGAGAAACTGAATATGTTTTAATTTTTCTGTTTTGATGAATAGACTTTTTAACAAATCTCTCCTGGTGATGATAATGCATGATGATGAGGAAGTCACTTTTCTAAAGCATTATAAAGTCTCTCTTCTAAATGGCAGTTGTCGGTCTGTCCCTGCAGAAGTACCGTTACCAAGATGAGGAGACTCCGCCCCTGGAGCATAGTCCCGCCCACCTGACTCCAGGAAAGAGTGGAGAGCTTCTGCACCTCAGCGACTCTGGTCACGCCCCCATCGACGGTCTCCACGGCTACGCACCTCATACGCACCTATCGCCTAGCAAGGTAATGCTGACTGAACCAAGGACCTCATACACATCTGTAAACACGTGCACGCACAAACAGACACACACACACACACACCACACTCACACACACTTCCATGTGTTCAATGCTGTTCTTGATGCATGCACATTGTTTTGTCCATATGCAGGGGTGATTGTCGCTACTACAGTGCGTTTGGGATTTGAGAAATTAGTTTGTGCAAATGTTTCATAAATTTCAGACAAGATGGACTTTGCTGATCCCTTTGGAACTGTGCCATTTGGATGACCATTTATTGCACATCAGCCTAGAAATATATTGGGTCCATTTTTTGAAGATCGTGTCTAAGGGCACACACATGCACAGGCAATATGTACATGCTTTCTCAGCCTCCTCCCTCTTCTCTCTGTCTGCACTTTCTCTCTTCTTTTTCTCACGCTCACTCTCTCTGTCATGCAGACATGCAGACATGCACATGTTAGAGGGCACTGACACCCACTGTGATGCACGTACACACAGCAGTCACACACGCGGTGCAGTCCTTAGATCCACTCAAGGTATGACAGCAGGGGCAGGGAGGTCCGTGGGCAGGCCTGCTGAGCTCCTGCTGGGACTGTTGTATACCACAGCCCTGCCTCTGCTGGACTGATCCTCCTACAGCTGGCTCTAGCGCCACTGCCTTCTGATTGGCTGCGTGGAAAGGTGACACGCTAACAACTGGATATGCCTCAGATAATTGAAGACTAGATTAGGGGGCAGGTGGAGCAGGAGTTCTTTGACACACAGGGCTTACAAGTGTCACAGCCACAAAGGCAACCTGTGTTTATAGAGAAAACCATTTAGTTTCTAAAGCTCTCACACAGCAAACATGAACTCCCCTGCATGGGCTTGGAAGATTTATCTAAGTCATGGACAGAAATGCTGTTATTATTTGTTTCAAGAGAGGAGTTTTCTAAGTGGCCACTTTAATCTTGCAGCTAATTAACATGCTAATTATCAAACATGCTAGTTAACGTCAAAGATTGCGTTGGAAAACATCAGTAAAATATTTCCTTTCTGACATTGTAATTATTTACGCTGCCGGTTTTACATGAAATCGGATTTTTGGTAAATATAGAAGAGCAACAAATGCTGCAGGTTTGAAAACAGCTTCATGTCAATTTTTACACCAAATTTTCTACACCAAAACAGGCCTGATTTAGCAGTGCTGAAGTAATGAAAAATAATGCAAACAGAAGAGACTGACGAAGCTGGAGCTGTCGGTGTGCACATGTAGAGTATGGCGGGGCAAGTTAGACTATGAGGCAAATAAAGCTGCCTTAGTCTCATCAATGCATGGGAAACAGTGAGCAAGAAGCACTGGGCTTAACTAAAGGAATTCTACTGATCAAGACGAATATTAAAGACTTTCTAAAAGAGTCAAGGTCTGCAAGTGCACAACATGTGTCTGGGACTGCACTGCTGAGCTTCTTATTTTGGGCTCTGGCCTGATGGCTGCAGGGCCGTGGACTGGAGCTCCACATGGGCACACAGGGAGTGAAACTGGGCTGGCGGCCAGCGCCCTACAGTCAGCTTCTGCCACGGGACTCACAACCCACCGACCTCCTGTCTGCCTCACTTCTCTGCCCTGCTTATAGAGCACTGTGGCAGCCTAGCGAGCGTCTCCCTCTCCGCTCTGGTCAAATCGGGGTTAAATCTCACGTCTGCAGCTCGAGGCTAACGTGTTCATAATGCACTGGGGATTCCAGGGGGAGGGGGAGTGTGTCCTACCTGCCGTGTGGGCGCTCTTGTGCCAGGCTGGCCACGGTGTTGGGGCCAAGTGGCTGTGACGTCAGGCCCACTGTGCCCTGCTTGGTTGGAGGAGGAATCCCATATTTTCTTCTTTCTCTTCCTCTCTCCTCTTTTCTCCTCTCCTCTCTCCTCCTTTCTTTTCCCCTCCTGTTCTCTTCTCTCCACCAATCCTCCCCTTAATTCACTTCTTCTGTGCTCTCCTTTCTTTTCATCTTTTCTTTTTCCTCTTTTCCCACATCCTTGTCTTTTCTCTTCTCATCTGTCTTTTCCTCTGTTCCGTTTTTCCTTCTCACACATCCTTTTACTCTTTTCACTCAATTCCTCTGTTTTCTGACAATTTATTTTCCTTTTCCTTTCTCTTCTGTCTTTTCTTCTCCTGTCCTCTCCCAAGTGTCAGTGACTCACACATCTCTGCTTGTGTGACCGGGGCAGTGTGACAGATTGGATTCACTCACACACACACACACACACACGCACACACACACACACGCACACACACTACTGCAGGATGCTGTCTGCCAGTGAATTCCTCAATATGGATATGGAAAATCTAAATGTATTCATTTGTTACATTTGTTTGGCTTTTTGTGATAATTATGCATAATTGTCAATCCATGAACAGTTTTCTCATTCCTGTACACTGTAAATAATTTAATAAATGAATAGGCCTTAATTGAAATAAATCTTTCTGTGGTGAACAGAAATGCAAGGTAGTCTTGGTCCCATGTTAAAGAGATGGAGAGACCAAGTTAAGTGTATAACGTGCATAGTTTGGCACAAACGTGAAGTGGGCCTCATTTAGAGTCAGTGCCAGCTGTGCGGAGGCCCCGCAGAGCGTGGTTGCCCTCTTCTGGCGATCAGAGGAACTGCAGCTTCTTTCAGCACCACAGACAGCTCCCCAATTGAATGGCTTTGAATTAATGTTTTTCCAGTCACTGGATAGCAATGCGCTGATTTGCTGTGGTGTTGCAAAGTTGAGTCACAGCTACACGATTCATTGAGTCAACATTTCATTGATATTACTACTACAGATGTACTACCTTACCAGCATTACTAGCTACTAACAATGCAGAACGTGGTTGAAATGGTTGAATTTATAGTACATAGGTATATACATATGAATGTGAGTCAGCACTTAGAATGTGGTCTTGACTGTGACTGTGTCTTTAGAAGCTTAGAGCTTTAGGAACTTCTCAATGCATTGTGTCGAACCTCCCTCATGCATTAAGATAAGATGATCTATACAAGCAGAAAACCTTTTCCTGTTGTCAGTGCGAAGTTTTTATTTAAGTTTCAAGTTGTGAGCTATTTTTTCATTAATTCATATTCATCAATAGGGACTGTATATAAATGACTTATTACTCATTAATTCATATTCATCAATAGAGACTATATAAATGACTTATTCAGCACATAGTATGGGCCTGCTGTTGACCATGTTGCCTACATTGTGTAGATTGTTTAATCATGAATACAGAGTATGTCTGATTTCCTATTACTGAACTGAACTGTGACCATGCAGTAATGAATTAATAGCTAAATAATGTTTTATTACTCACTGCTGTTCCATGAGGTATAGCTACAATGAGCCTAGTGCTATAATTCACTAGTAATGAAAAAGAGTTAATAATGCTAATGTGGCTTGCATACTCGGAAGAACCATCTTGTCATTTTATAGCCTCACCTCATAAAGCAGTACAAACATACCCCCCCCCCACCCCCACCCCGCAGCATTTGCCTTCTTTGTGCGAAGACCTGCTGCCCTAATTGCCCAGTGTGTTGATAAAACATCCATTGTTGTATTTGCTCCCAGCCAGGGGAACCTGAGCTGGGCTCCACAATCTTAGTCATGTCAGCTTCTATCATGTTTGGGGCTGCCTTGTTACTTGACAGGTTGGGTACTAGTCATCCTTCTGTTTAACCCTCTCCTCCTTCTTTCCTGCTTTTAGAGGAGCTCATTCATGTGTCTGTCACCAGTCTGCGTAGGATCTCAATGTTGAATGTTAAAGAGGAGGCATGCTGGGCACTAATTTGTTTGATTTGGTATACAGTACAAAAGACAATGTTTTGATACCCACACACACAAACTAATGTGGGTCTGCTAATGTAATCTAGTGGCAGTATAATACTATGTGCCAGCTCAGGTAGATCAGCACGACAGAAGGAAGTTGTCAAAATGTGAATCTGATACCCTTTCCATGAAACTTCTATGAAAAATAGACAACAAATTCAAATTTTATTATGGACAATAAATTGTAGTCCGATGTTAAATAAAATACAAACTTCTTTACTGAATTCTGGTTCCTCACTGTGTGCACTGGGTGCATGGGAACAAATTAGAGCCCATTGTCTGTAAGTGTGATTGGCTATCTCTTGTGTGACTCAAATCCTCTTCCTCAAATCCAGTATTCTCATTGTGTCGTGTTTGCTTTGAGTGAAGGCCTTTTCTGTCTCCATCTTCCTTCTTTTGAACCCCTTCTGCTCTACACCCATAATAATTCCTGCTTTTCCTCTGCAGTTTCTAGGATTCTTGGGTATTTTAACCCTGATCTGCCAGTTTTGAACTCCTTCATCATCCCTTCTAACTGACACCCTCTCTTGGCTGCTACCCTCTGCTGATGCCCTACCTCTTTCTCTTTCTCTGATTTACCCCCTCTGTGAGTGTGAATTTGCCCCTGGTGTGTAACTGCCCTGTGCTCCTTGTGTGTTGTGTTGCAGCCCGTGTTGTTACCAGGCAGCCAAACTCCTTACTACGCTACCTCCACTCTGGTAAGGCTATCTCCATGGCGATGCATGTCACCATTATGATGTCATAATCACAGTCACTACATTGGCATCATTTTCCCCAGATAGGACCTTATTTCTCACCTTCGCTGACATTGGCATATCAGTGGAGCTTTCAGTATCGACAGAGATGGTCTTGAAAAGGGAGATTCCAATCTTCAGGGAAACTGAGGTCCTGATGCTTTTTTATGGAATCCCATGGGATGATTTTTGAAGTAGCTCAAACAGACTCAATTCAATTAGATTATCATTGTTATAATTTATAACGTCTTATTCACAGCTTAGAACGTGATAAACACACTTGCTAAGGACTAGTGGCACTGAATGAAAATCGGGGTTCAGAACGATACAATCATGGTTTAGAGTGACCTTAGTCAAAGCTGTTTAGCCCATTTTGCAAATGGTAAGATTGCTATCTCCCCCTTAAGAAAATCTCTGATGTCTACAGTATGACCCTACAGTATCAGACATCCATATATGTAAGCTGATTTGAAGACATGCTTATACATGTATGGAGGTTTATTCTTGCATGCAAGTGTGGCATATTTTCCCTTAGTCAATAATTAAATGGTCAGTAACCTGCAATTGGTTGCCGTTCTTCATTAAGAGTCCTAGCAGATCCCAGATCTATGTACTGTGTCCTCAAACAGAATTGGCCACTAGTTCCTAAAGACTGGCCAGTGACCTGAGCAAGATTTTTGCTTTTTTTCTAATATGATGTGGTGTCATATGTCATCATCTTTATTAGTGATGTCATAAGAAGATTATGAAATAATGAGATTTGTCAGGGCAGTGATGGTACAGAAATGCATCAGTATTAACCCCCTGTGTCTATCAGAAATGACTCGTCTTGGAGATTCCACAGTCAGCAGTCCTGTGGTGGTTATGCTGGGCAATATTTAGTGATTGAGTGGAGGTACCATCCATGGTTTCTGATATCATACATGCTTAGAAAAAGCTGTATTGGTTCCTTAGATGACCCCAGATTTTTTGTTATAGGCTATCTCAGTAAGATGAGCTGGTTACCATTGCACCATGAATAAACAGTCAATTAGCTTTTGTTAGAGCAGGAGACAGAGCTGAATATCTGCTCAGATGGCATGTGCAAGTGAATAATGATGAAATGTTGCTGTGTGTGTGAAAACGTGCGCTGCACGTAATTAGGTATGATTGAGAATCCTCATTGAGAAATGAAATGCTGACTGGTTTAGTCTGAAGTTTACTCAGATGTTTTGAATTCCAAGATTAGCAAGAAATGACTTTAAAATCCACTGGATAAAAACAACAGTCATACCTTAGGATTGCCTTAAAAGAAATGCAGGAGGTGATTTTATGGATTGATGGAGATGACGTCATGTCCCAGTTGTACACTAAACTTGATGGATTGAACGGTATTGTGGTGCTTCAGTAAATTACACAAGAGCTGAAAAGCCCCTTGGTTTCACTGTCCTTGAGGTCACAATGGTCCCCATAGATACCATTCAGGATTCCTCTGTGACATCATGTCCATTCTGACACAATTGTTACTTCACCACCATACACAAACATACTCAGTCACATCACCCACACTTTCAGAGGCCGTGGTTCAGGAAACAAGGAAAATAGTTGACATGGAAAATTCTCGTGAAAAAATCATGTAAATTGTGAGGACATATTGCAGCGAGACTCCTGGGTTATTTATCACCATCACTCGGACCAGAGGCTGGTACTCAGGAGTGATGACATGCAAACCAGATGGAAGGAGTAAAGGTTTGCACTCTTGGATACTCTTGGATAAATATCCAACTAAAAGGCACACCCTCCTTCAGATAAGCATGTCCCCCCCCACACACACACACACCCGCACATACACACACGGGAGGTGGTGGTGGTGGTGGTGTTTTCCCTCTGTTTGTGGAGAGGTGGTGGGTGTGAGAGATATTGCTGGGATAAGAGAAGTTGAATTCAGGGAATTGGGGATATGCAGGAGCATAGCAATAAGTCAAATGGATTTAAACACACACACACACACACACACACACACAGAGTACCTGGCTAATTGCTGCCATAAATCAACTCGGCACCAGAGCACACTTCTTGTCGTACCTCAAGAGACAAACACTCACTGCTATACACGGACACACACACACTCAAGGACACACTTTCAATACACACTAACCCAAACACATCTTCATACCACAAACACACTCCACATTATATTTGTGTCAGGACAGCAGTAGTGTTCCAGTGTCAAATGCCAAGCTAAAATGAAGTTTCAGGTCTCCTGGCTCAGTGCAGTGAGTGGTTGTAGTGAAGGCCCGTGGGCAGCAGGGGGCAGCAGAGCGCTGGCTCTTGACTGCATCGGCCTCCTACTGCAGGACTGAATGGTGGTGAATACAGGAGTGGGTGACGGGGCTGTCTGTGAGTCAGCACCAGCAGCAGCTACTGCTGTGTGCATGAACACGGAATGGCCTGCATTTGTTAGGGCACTGTGTGTGTGTGTGTGTGTGTGTGTGTGTGTGTGTTTATGTTTGTGTGAGTGTGTGTGTGTGTGTGTGTGTGGGTATGTCTGTGTACGTGTTTATGTTTGTGTGAGTGAGAAAATTGTTTTCTGTGCGCACATTGGCTTGTATGAATTGAGTGGGACCATTTTAGCTCAAAATATTTAGTCATGTAGTGAAACTGTTTCTGTCAATTAGATTGTTTGTGTGTGTGTGCGTGTATGTGACACCGTGTTTGTGTACTATGTGGATATGGATGGATGCATTAGATAGTAGTGTGTGTGTGTGTGTGTGTGTGTGTGTGTGTGTGTGTGTGTGTAAGGGCTCTCTCCCCATCTGCGTATGTAAACTGTGGCCATGGGAAGAGACAGAGGAGCTTTAGGATGGAGATGAACTTGATCTGTAACGCAAGAGAACAAGTGAAACGATTACATTACCAACCCCACACACACTCACACACACACACACACACACACACACACACACACACACACACACACACACACACTCACACACACACACACAAGCCACGTATACAACAAACACACACAAGCTCACATAATCACATACACTCTCTGTCATCCTCACATAAACACACACATACACGCACACACACAATCTCCTTTGGCAGAAATGTTGCCATGGTGATGACTGGAATGTCAGTCTCCATAGCAACCGAACTACCCGATGTTTTGGCCGTGTGTTTATGAGAGAAAGAGGGGGAGGAAAAGGGAGGGAGAGAAAGCAAATGGGAGCGAGAAAGGAGAGATGAATGATGGATGTGTGTGTGTGTGTGTGTGTGTGTGTGTGTGTGTGTGTGTGTGTGTGAGTGTGTGAGTGAGGGCGTTTGTGAGAGTGTTTTCTTTTTTCATTTCTGTGAGTTTGTCAGTATGTGTCAGAATGTTAGTATGCGAAAAAGGAAATGTACATCTAACATTGAGAGTTTGTGGCTGGGAATTGTTGCAAGATTTGTGTGTGTGTGTGTGTGTGTGTGGGTGTGGGTGTGTGTGTGTGGTCATTCCACTGGCTTTGTCTCTGGATGATTATGCTGTAGTTTTTAAGCAGTCAGTGAAGCTGCTGTTAACTAAATCCTGGGAGACATTAATCATGCTGCCTCAGTTACTGCAGTGTGTGTGTGTGTGTGTGTGTGTGTGTGTGTGTGTGTGTGTGTGTGTTCACATTGTGTGTGGGTGTTTAAGTGGGTGTGCTATTAGGAGTGTGTAACTTAAGAGTTATACATACATTTGGGGGTAATTTGTGTGTGTGTGGTGTGTGTGTGTGTGTGTGTGTGTGTGTGTGTGTGTGCATGTGTGCACGCACACTTTAAGCACTTACCTGACATGTCTCGATGCCATAGGAAATCAATGAAGATAAAGCGTAACTACGCTAACAAGCATACAGACACAAACCTTTAAACTTCACTCCCTTTCACTTTTTAATTGCTCTCCTCTTTCCCCCACAACTCTCTCTCTCTCTCTCTCTCTCTCCTCTCTCTCTGTGCCATTTGACTGCATGCTGTCTGAGATGCTGGAGTGAATATTTGCCTATGGACATCCCTCTGTCACTCTGTATTTATATGTGTGTGCAAGCATGTGGATATGTTTACTCTGCAGGACGTGGAAACATCAGTGTGTGTGTGTGATGGAGATGTGGGAGAGAGAGTGTGTGTGTGTGTGTGTGTGTGTGTGTGTGTGTGTGTGTTTGTGTGCCTGATACAGGGGTCTGTGTGGGATATGTGTGCTCTCTGCTCTCTCTTTCTGCTGTGTGTGTGTGTGTGTGTGTGTGTTAGTCTATTTCTGACATGACCATCTCCTTGCCTGCCCCATAATCCTGCCCATTCCCCTCTTCCCTTCTTTCTCCTCTCCTCTTCTCCTCTCTCTTCTCTTCTCTCCTCTCTTCCTCTTTGAGCTCCCTTTCTCTCTCACACTCCTCTCCTCCCCACTATTCTACTGCTTATTTGCTTCTTTTCTCATATTTCTCTCCTCTTTTCTCCACTCTTCCACTCCTCTTCTTGTCTCCATTATTCTCTGGTCTCTTCCCTCTTTCATTTATCTTTGCATGATCTCCTCAGATCCTCTCTGTATGTCTTTACTCTTTCAGCATTCATCTTTCTATCCCACCATGTTTCTCTCTCATCTTTCTTTTTCCTCTTATTCATTCTCTTCCAGGTCTCAGAATGTTTCCTCTCCTGTGTTGCTCCTGCTTACCCTTGTCACCTTTTATCTTTTACTCATCCCCTTCTTTTTCTTTGTCTCTCTTCTCTCGCTCTCTTTCTGTTCCCTCTTGTCACCTGTCCTCTCTCTGCTCTCCTCTCTTCCTTTTCCATTTCTCCCCTTTCTTCTTCTTCTTCTTCTATCTCACTTCTCACCTCTCTTGCACGTCCATGCTCTCCTCCTCTCACCCTCCTTTTTTCTCTCTCGTTCGCACACCAGTTTATTTCCATTAAGACGGTTCACATGGCTATCTTGAGAGAGAGAGAGCGAGCGAGAGTGAGAGAGAGAGAGCAGGGGGGAAGGGCCAGTGTGTGTGTGTGTGTGCGCTGGCGCGTGTGTGTGTTTGTATGTGTGTCAGAGGGAGTGGGAGGGAGAGGGGGAACAATGCACATCACTGAATTGCCAGTTACCGAGTCAGCGCGCGCGACAGAGCGATGTGAGTGGAGAACGCGTGGCGCGAGGAGATAAGGAGATAGCGGAATAGCCGCAGAGGATAAGGCACAGAGGCTCGAGTCCTCTCCCGCACATGAATGATTGTCCCCCGCAGCGGGGGAGGGCAGCGGCTTTCGTTTTATTATTTATTATTCCTGCCGTTTGAAGGCACTGTGCGAAGCTGTTAAAACTGCAGAGAAACGCTTGCGCTGGCTCTCTTGGCACCGGGAGGAAGGACAGTCGAAGAAGAAGCGCGCTGCCAGTGACGTGGTTGAGACAGAAAGTGACGAGTGGAAGGAAAAAGCGGCTGGTCTGATATTTTTTACGGATGGAGGGATTTAATTAGCGGTTTCGGGATGACCAGGACTCTCACGCGCTCTGGTGTCTGACGGGACCGTCTGTCTCGCTCTTTCTGGTACCGCGAGCTAGAGTCGTGACTGGGACCTCGGCTTTGGCTGTGTAAAGGTAGTGAAATGTTTAATTTGAAACTCTTTCATTCATGGGAACCGGCCATTTCACTTTGCGGTCGCTTTTTCGCAATACCGGTCACCCCGCTAGATCGTCGTATCTAAACTGTGGGAATGAAACAATTTTGTAATTAACTGTGAATGTTGTTCATTCAGTCGCTTTAATTTGACCAAAAACACTTGCCAATTTTTTCTACTGCCAAGCGCCCGGCTCCGGTTAGAACGGGAAACCGTGCACTCAATTTATGTAACAGGCTGAATGCCCCGCGTCGTCTTTGCTGTCCGTTTTTGCATCGGAGCCTGACTCTGCGAGAGAGACCCGTGCTCCCGGGGGAATCGCCGTCATGTTCGTGTCCGTGTGGTACGCCAAGAAGATGGGCCGTCGCTTCATCAACAACGTGCGCAAGGCCAAAAAGCAACGGCAGCGCATGATGATGGTAGGCTTACTTCTGCTCTTCGTGTGCGTCTGTGTGCGCGTGCGTGCGTGCGTGTGTGTGTGTAGCTGTTGAAAATATTTGAAATGGCACTCTTCAGATGTGCACATTGATCAGTTGCCTGTAGTTGCAACAGCTCCGCCTTCATTTCCTTGTCCATGGTCCTGAATCCATATTGGAGTGCCAAAATATATACACATGCACAATAACAGAACGGAATTGATGACAAAATACCAAAAGACCATATTCTGCCCACTGCTTCAGTGGCATTTTACCTTGTCTCCTTGTGTTCTGTGTCTCCTTGTGTTCTGTGTCCTTTACTTTTATGCGATTTTTGGTCTTTTCACTGTGGCAATGTCAGTGTTTAGGAGGCTGAGCTCAGATTGTAGCAGGCATGCACCACTGCCCGGTCGGTCTTCTTGACCATGATGTCAGTGGCAAGCGGCCCATGTAGTGGCACATGTGGTTGTATGCACCCCAGTCGTGTTTATATCAGAAAAGACCTTACGTAAACCACAGGAGTGTGAGCACTCTCTGAAACTGTGGTCTCTGGACACACATAGACTTCAGTAGAACCTGCAGCATCTATATCTATCTATATGTGCTGTGTGTGTGTGTGTGTGTGTGTCCGTGTTCGTCCTACCCCACAGTAACACATACGACATGCAGGTGCGTACACACACGCGCGCGCACACACACACACACACACACACACACACACACACACACACTACCTGCCACAGCTAGGTATGTCTACTCAGGACATTCTTGTCCCACAGCAGTGAACAAGCAATGTGGTTCTGTTTTCATGCTAATATTAAGGAGGACGCTCCAAAAAGAGCTCAGATGCGGCAGAGGGCTGTAGAGTGGAGTGGTTCAGGAGGTGCTCTCTGTGACATACACGTGACATTATTCTGTGTCTAGAGAAACAGCTCTTATGTAGCGCTGCTAATGGCAAAGACCTCTCAAGACATTTGAAATATAGTATTGTACTGGTCATTTATTATTTGAAATGTTGATATTAATGCTTCTACTTAATATTTTATCCATGAGGGAATTTAGATGGTAAGTCCGTTTTCCAAGTACAAAATTACCATTTTCCAGCACTTTTGGTACTAGGATAGATATAGTACATGTCCAATTGGAGACCAGCTTTAGTCCTCGACAGCTTTCCCTTGAAGACGTCTCCTCGTAAAGGCATGGTGTCAGGCCTCATCCCTGGGGACAAAAAGTGTCATCCCTTTAAGTGCCGGAGAGCTTGGACCACGTGGGTGTAGCGCCCCTTTAATAAATCATGTTCTCTGAAAGGTGAAATGGTGTGGAAGGGTATCTGTTGAAAATGATTTTATTTATGAAGGAGAAAGTGTATGGAAGTGTGTGTGTGTGTGTGTGTGTGTATAAATGGTTTCTGGGTGGATACATGTCTGGGTCTGTGCTAAACTGTATGCACCATGTTCTACGAGAATGGAAAGCGAAATGTTGCCTACTGTAGATATGTGGTACAAAGCATGGCTTTTGGGTCATGACTGTATGGTGAATGGTGTCCTAGTGCATACGTGTGTGTAGGCCTACACTGTTCATGTGAGTGTGTATGGTGATATGGTGTCCTAGTGCATAAGTGTGTGTAATGCATATGTGTGTGTGTAGGCCTTCATGTGAGTGTGTATGGTGATATGGTGTCCTAGTGCATAAGTGTGTGTAATGCATATGTGTGTGTGTAGGCCTTCATGTGAGTGTGTATGGTGATATGGAGTCTGCATATTTGTCTGTATATATGTGAGTGTGTGGGGGGAACGGGAATGTGAGAGACCATTCAAGCATATTCACTTTCATAGGCAAGTGTAAGAGGCTTTTCAAGATCCGACTGGAAATGAAGACTTTTAATCACAGTTCTCTCTGTGTGTGTGTGTGTGCATGTATGTGTGCGTGTATGTGTGTGTGTGTGTGTGTGTGTGTGTATGTGTGTGTGTGTGTGTGCATGTATGTGTGCATGTGTGTGTGTGTGTGTGTGTGTGTGTGTGTGTGTGTGTGCATGTATGTGTGTGTGTGTGTGTGTGTGTGTGTGTGTGTGTGTGTGTGTGTGTGTGTGGGTGGAGGGGGGTGATAACATATGTCACTCTGATGAACCGCCCGAAGCCTGAACTTCTACACATGAGAAATGAACCTTCTCTCTTTTTCTCTCCTTCTCTCTCTCTCTGTCTTTCTGCCCACTTTTCTCTCTCTCTTTCTTTCTATCTCTTCCTGTCTATTGTCCTTTCTATCTATCTGTCTATACTTTTACATTTTCACCTAATTTCTTTATGTGGACTTGGGTATTGTGAAGCATTAGTTGACCCAGCAACACAGATCTGATGTTGGCATTGTGGAGACCCAAAAATTTTCACAGCCAACATCCCAGAATCCCCATGCCCTCGTTCTCTGCCCTCTCCCTCCCCCTATCCCTCCCTTCTTCCCTGCCCCCCATCTATTCTGTTCATCCCGTATCTTTTTTCTCTTTTTCTCATTTCTTTTCTCTAACTCTCTAATTCCCTGTCTTACTCTGTGATTCTTTCTCTTCCTTCCTCCCCTCCTTCTCTCCTTTCCTCCTCCTCCCTACTCTTTCTTCTTTCTCCATCTCTCTCATCCTTTTCTTTCCTCCTCAAGGCCTTGTTGTTCCAGCTCGACTGTGTTTTACTTCCCTGTCAGACAGGGGAATGTGTTTGGAAGAAGATGACAGAGAGAGGGGGGGGGGAGGGAGAAAGGCTTTCATACAATATTTATACCTCTAAGTACAAACATAGAGGAGCCCTCAGCCCCTACAGGTCCTCTGGCTGCCTCTATGCATTAATGCCCCCCCACCTCTCTCTCTCTCTCTCTCTCTCTCTCTCT
>PYXC01001497.1:30000-47500 GCA_015244755.2 Tenualosa ilisha
CACAGTCACACAGCCTTGGGCAAGCCAACATTGCCAGTGTATATGTTAATATGTCAAAAGGAATTTATGAACTCATTAATTCAACATGGCCACAGATAGAAAAACTGCTTCTCAGTTCTGTGTTTGATCATAGGCTATGTGTGTGTGTGTCTGTGTGTGTGTGTGTGTGTGTGTGTGTGCGTGTGCGTGCGCGTGTGCTTTGTCTGTGTGAATGTATATGAATTTGTATTAAGGAACAGCTAGCACTAGTGTTACTGCAATTCGATGAAATCAGTGGCCTTCTTTATAGTTTTTCTTTGTGGTTTATTCAATCATTAACATTTAAACAACATTTCATTAACATTGAAGCAATATTTCATTTCTCTAAGCAAACATTTCATTTCTCAAAGCAATCAGACTGTACCACACATTGTACCACAGAACCATGTCACCTCTCACATGTCCACAAGCTCAAAATGCTTCTTTTGTGTCTCAAAAGTACTTCTGCCAATGAAACTGTGCCACCTCATTGAGAAGCACTGGCACCATAGAGCACTTTATGCTGTAAGCATTTTCTTATGAGAATGCACAAGGTTGTAGTTTTTCTTTTCAGCATGTTTCAGTTTCAACACTAAAGTGTGGGAGTGAATGAGATTCTACAGCATTCATATTTATGGAGATTATACATCATTCATATTTACTTATTCATATTTGAGATTATACAGTATTTGTATTTACTGACATCATTCATATGTGCTACTATACTTTATAGTCTTCTGCTAGAGTGTACAACTCCATGTCATTCATGAGAAAAGGCCAGATTGTTCTGTCATGCAGCAGTACTGCGGAGTGGGGGTGTAATAGAAATGGCACAATGATACTAGGCAGATTACAGCTAGCACAGTGACTAGACAGCTAGCACAGTGCTTTGGCATGTTGACTAAAGGGGTGAATAAATGGCAACATGAGTTTTTGAGTTGTGAGTTACATCTGGAGTGTGTGTGTGTGTGTGTGTGTTTTCAGGTCTGGGCTTCAGTATAGCAGGTGGTGTGGGGAATCAGCACGTTCCCGGCGACAACAGCATATACGTCACAAAGATCATTGAGGGTGGAGCCGCACACAAGGATGGACGGCTACAAATAGGGGACAAAATACTGGCAGTAAGTCTCACCAGCTAAAAGCACTCCCAGTGTGCAGAGTGTACCTCAGAGCCTTCAATTAGATAGGAGCTCTTGAAATACACACACACACACACACACATTAATCCAGTCTTCACAAAATTAATACCCACTGCAACTGTGAACTGAAGCAGATAGATTTTAGTCGAGGATAGGCAGACTGAGTGCAGGAAAAATTCATGAGTGCCTCTGCCTTAATTAGACTATGCTGCTCTCTCTCTCTCTCTCTCTCTCTCTCTCTCTATCTATCTATCTATCTTTCTTTCTTCTCTCTCTTTATCTTTCTTTCTCTTTCTCTCTCTCTCTCTCTCTCTGTCCTGCCTGTGCGGGCGACTCAGTCAGGCCTCTTGAGCCCAGAGTCTCCTTCGTCACACATATGCCTTCAGTCATGCTAAGACCCAGCACAAACCCAGCATACAGTTGCATGGACTGTAGTGCACTCTGGTGGCCATTATTGAAACTGCAACCAGTGGTCTGGAAACATAAGCAGAGTTGGGCGAATTGATATGCGGAGTGTAATATGGGCAGAAAAGTGGAACTTCTCCATACATGTATGATTTATATATAGTTTATAATATCTATAGGTGTGTGATTATCTGAAAATAATGCATGTTCTAAATAGTGCATCACAACAGGAAATTGAATCTAGCAGTTGTAATGTCCCTGTCCCTGTAATATATCTGAAGTGATGTGCAGTCATGTGTCCCATATGTGTGTACAGGTGTTATTTTACAGTATCCATGTATTTGAATTGCAACATAGACTGTGTGTGTGTGTGGTGTGTGTGTGTGTGTGTGTGTGTGTGTGTAGGTAAACAATGTATCATTAGAGGATGTGATGCATGAAGACGCTGTGGCAGCCCTGAAGAACACAGCAGAGGTGGTCTACCTGCGGGTCGCAAAGGCCCCCCATCTGTACCCTGGAGATACCTATAATCCCCCAGATATCACCTGTGAGTACTTGCTCTCTGTGTGTGTGTGTACATGTGTGTGTGTGTGTGTGTGTGCATGCGTCTGTGTGTGTGTGTGTGTGCATGCGTCTGTGTGTGTGTGTGTGCATACTTGCTCTGTGTGTGTGCATGTGTCACTGTGTGTGTGTGCGTGTGTGAGTGAGTGGGTTACTCGTCAAAAATGTCATTTAAGAATCAAACAATAGCAGTTAATGACATAATGATGTTTACTCTCATTGCATATCCATTGTATAATGACAGACAGTATAAGTCTGTCAGTAGTGTTTTATGGGTTATATCAGGCTAATATATCATAGCACTTTTACATGTGTGACAATGAACACACTTGTTATGAGTCAATAATTACTGATGACTGAACAGACTGTGTGTCTCTATAGCGTACTCTCCACACATGGACGACATGGGCCACCCCAACTACCTGACCTCAGATTACCCACAAACCCTCTCTCCCACCACACCCCGGCGGTACTCGCCCATCCCCAAGGGACTCATGGGAGAGGATGACATCCCCAGGTGAGATGCCATGGTGATGCTGCAGCATCCCTGACTCTAGTCTGAAGACATGTCTTCTTTTTATCCTCTCTCCCTCACCCCCACACAACAGCACTCCCCCCTTCCACCTCTCTTTCCCTCTCTCTCTCTCCCTCTCTCTCTCTCTCTCTCTCTCTTGTGCTGATGTGTTGATGTGAGTGTATTGTGCATTGTTGTGTATCATGGTGCATGATGTGCCTTTTGCTCTTGAATTTCCTTGTCTTTTCATAATCAAGTATTAAACCTCTTTCTCTCGATCTGTGTGTGTGTGTGTGTGTGTGCGTGTGTGTGTGTGTGCGTGTGTGTATGTCTCAGGGAGCCGCGGCGTGTGTTGATCCACCGGGGCTCCACGGGGCTGGGCTTTAACATCGTGGGCGGTGAGGATGGCGAGGGCATCTTCATCTCCTTCATCCTGGCAGGGGGTCCGGCCGACCTGAGCGGGGAGCTGCGCAAGGGAGACCAGATCCTTAGCGTGAGTCTTACCTCCACCTCCACCATCCCCGTCACACTCCTCCCCATCACAAACACACACACACACACACACACACACACATCTCTCTTCCCTTCTGACTTCTCAGCTGGAGAACAAGATGATTTATTTGACCCCTCAACCCCATCACCTTTAATGTTCAAACAGTACAACGCCCTCTCTCTCTCTCTCGCTCTCTCTCTCTCTGTCTCTCTATTGTGCACGTAAGAGAGGATGGCGATTATAGAGGATGGCGATTATAGTATAGTAGATATAGTGTCTGCGGCCAGAGTGGATGGGTGTTATTATGGACTCTATGCGGGAGCAGCCCCTCACCCCCATCTCTCTCACCCTGTGTACACCTAGCCAGAGAGCCCCCATCCTCACCGCCTCCATCACCCTGACTGCTGACTTCACCCAGTCACTCCACTCCACTTTCATGTCTCCCCTTGGCTGATCTCAGATCAGGACATCAGGTGGAGGATGTGGCACTCTCCTCCATCACCTCCTCCTCACCCCCACCCCCACTCTTTCTATCCCCCCATCCAGAGGGCAGCAGTGGGTCGGCAGGCGGGCATAGTCACCCCTCTCCCCCCTTAGAGTCTCAGACAGGATAATGGCCTGACCTTGTTCACACACACAGCCTGCTGTCTAGGCACTGGGCTTTTTATCCACTGCAGACTTGTCTGCTCTTCTCTTTCTCTCTCTTGTTCTCTCTCTCTATCCCTCTCTCCCTCTCGCCATCTGCTTCCCCTCTTTCACACCCCCCTCTTATCTTTCTGCCTTGTTCTCTTGAATTTTTCATCCTCCATCTTTTAAACTTGCTCTTACTGGCCATCTCTGTCTCCTTTTCCTCCTCCTCTTCCTCCTCTCTCTTTCACTTGTAATAACTCTGCCCCCCCCCCCTCTCTCTGTCTCCCTCCATCACTTTCTCCCCCTCTCCCCTTCTCTCTCTTTCTGTCCGCCCATCTCTGCACAGGTGAATGGGGTGGATCTTCGGCATGCCACTCACGAGCAGGCAGCGGCAGCACTGAAGAATGCTGGTCAGACCGTCACCATCATCGCCCAGTACAGACCTGAAGGTATGGCACCTACACATCCACCCAGGCCATTTCCTCCTACCATCACGGTTAGTCCATTACGTTACATTTAGATAGCAAAAATAAAAATGAAGACTGAATGGAGGTGCTTAGCCCTGTGCGCCATACACTCAGTGATGTTCAAGTTGATTGTGAGGTTGCACACAGTGGCCAGATGTCTTATAGTTACATGCATCTAACCCATCAGTCTACTTTAAATTCAATTCACTCCTTACTCTCCAGTGATTCAGGGTGCCTATTTAAAACCCCATAGAGCTCACCACACTGATTAAGACCATAAGGGACAGAGGATCCCATTCCACTCTAGAGGTCCCTGGCCTTTTAACACAGACTCCTGTTTCCTATTCTAAAAGCATTAAGTCTCTTGTGGACCAACACAGCATAGACATAAACATCAGTAGGGACTTTTATTGCCGTGTAGCTGTAGCTGTAAGCACACTTTGTCTCGGGCACTTAAAACTGAGCGACACAGCAAAGTGTGAGAGTATAGTAAGTAACACCTGTGTGTGCTGCTGTGATGTTGACTGTTCTACGTGTTGTGTACTTGTGGCTGTAGAGTACAGTCGGTTTGAGGCCAAGATCCACGACTTGAGGGAGCAGTTGATGAACAGCAGCATGGGATCAGCCACGACATCATTACGCTCCAATCAGAGAAGCTTTTACATCCGGTAGAGTCCACTCAAGCTCTCACCAATCCCAGTTGGTGGGATCCCAGTGACTTTTGCACATTTTATTTTTTTAGTCACAGAAGATCTTGTGCATAATTTCCAACTGCATTCTCTAGTCAGTCCAATCCAACTGCAGAATTACTCTTCAGTTGTCACATCAGGAAATAAAGTTGCTTCACACCATTTCCTAACTGCAAGAGACTTGACTGAAATGTTAGCGGCAAAATCAATTTGGTTTCTTTATTTTCAGTTGGGCTATCCTAACTGATAGCGTACTGATGGGAATATCCTAACCGCAGTGCTGGGTGACATGATGCTGTGCAACCTTAAACTGAACTTTTGTCGCTCTGTCCGTTTTTCTGTTTCTGTCTCTCACAATGCTTTGCTCTGTTAGTTTGAATGGGGAATCTCTCTGAATGGAATGGCCTCTTTAATGGATCCAGTGTAGACAGGAAACAGTCAATGCTGTTCGTGCGGTGATCATGTGGTCATGTGACATGCAACAACTCACATCCTCTCCTTCCCTATTCCCTCTATTTCTGACTCATATCTTCTCTTTCACCCTCACTGTATCCTTCACTCTTTCCTCTTTCTCCCACCCTCCATCTCTCTCTCTCTCCCTTCTCTCCAATCCCCAGGGCTCTGTTTGACTATGATAAGACAGCTGACTGTGGTTTCCTGAGTCAGGCCCTGGGCTTCAGCTTCGGGGACGTGCTGCACGTACTCGACTGCTCGGATGAGGACTGGTGGCAGGCCCGACGCCTCAGCCCACACGGCGAACTGGAGGAGGCCGGGTACATCCCCAGCAAGAGGAGGTACGTGTGTGTGTGTGTGTGTGCATGCATGCGCGTGTGTGCGTGTGTGTGCGTGGAGAGAGAGAGACAGAGCGATCATGTGTTTGTGTTTGTATGTTTGTGTGTGTGTGTGAGTGAATACGCATATGTGGCTCCAGTATTTGGTTTCTTGCTTGTATGTGTGTGTGTGTGTGTGTTGACACAGCCGTCGCCATATGTTGACTGAGGCTGTGTGTTTAGAGTTGCCTACATGCGTGTTGTGTGTCAATCCTAGCCCTTGTTTACTATAATGATTTACTGTATCCTGCTTGTTTGCAGAGTGGAGAGGAAGGAGTGGTCTCGAAAATCTAAAGAACGGGGAAGTCTAGGTTTGTTAAACACATGACACACACGTCTACAAACACACACCCATATGCCTGTGTACTAAGCTTTCCTTCATTATTGTGTTGCTTGCAGTATGGTGTAAAATTTTGTCCTTCTGAATGTATTTTTCTGCAGGGAGAGACGACTACATCCAGAGCTATGAAGCAGTCACTCAAATAGAAGGTATGGAAAGGCATCATGCTTGTCATTCTGTACTGATGCCCGTTAAGCCTTTACACTGACAGTGTATTCATAAAGTACTCATTCATTATGTATTATATATTATATTATATATTCAGATTCCTCGTTACATATATCGATCCATCCAATATAGCACAGATGTAGATATTATCAGTGTGGGTGCCCATTTGAAATGCAGCAGTAAGTCTGAAAGATACTTTGCCTCGATCTGGCCAACAAGAGCAGGTGCTGAATAACTAGAGTAGTAGCCTCCTGGTGCAGCCGTGAGAGCAAAAAGGGGTTTATGAAAACACAACGATGCAGGGCATTGTCTGTGCTCACACATGCAACCTGATGGATGGTTTGTTTGTATTTTTTGATGTCGTGTGACTGTATTCTAATTCTGTGGTGCTGTGTGTTGTGTTTCAGTGCACTACGCCCGTCCCATCATCATCCTGGGCCCCACCAAGGACCGCGTCAACGACGACCTGCTCTCTGAGTTCCCGGACAAGTTTGGCTCCTGCGTCCCACGTGAGTCACTGCAGCTTCTGCACAGATGACCCCTGCAAACAGCACAAGATGATCAGTGCTCCGGGTCGGACTGAAACATGGAGAGAGCAGCCTGCTGCAGGCATCGAGATACAGACAGCTTAGCGAGATAGCTAAACCAAAGATCATTGAATACCGACCAAGGTTGTGCAACATATCACGTTAAAAGGGGAGCAAACGTGACTAGCTCTCATCTGCATAAGTGGGAGTGTCACATAACATCACAGTATAAAGTACAGTATAGTATCTTCTGTATCAGCATATGAGGACTCGACTCTGGTCTGCATAAAGGGGGATTTCCCTTCTCTCACCCTTGCGGAAGTAGAACACGGAACAGCAGACATTTGTGCCTCTCACTCCACTCCCTCTCTGGCTAAACCCAACGTTGTATTTCATTTATTTCACTACTGGGACACTGTTACCATGAGACTGACAACTGATGTCTTAATTCAGTACAATGTTGGATGTTGAAGGCAGCGTAAAGGATACATAAAAACTAACAAAATAAAGGGTAACTCAGACAGGCTGAAGTATTTGATTCTGACATGCCTCGATGCCCTGCTGCCACTCAGCCAGCTATTTTAGAGGGCATGATTTTCTCCATTTCAGATAGACTCTCTGTGTGTATGTGGGGGGTGGTGGGTGGGGGGAGTGCTTACTGATTAGGCCCAGAGAATGCATCCTGCATGAAAGCTCTTCCTCTGGGTCTCTTCCAGATACGACTCGACCCAAGAGGGACTATGAGGTGGACGGGCGGGACTACCACTTTGTGTCGTCACGGGAACAGATGGAGAAAGACATCCAGAGCCACCGCTTCATTGAGGCCGGCCAGTACAACAGCCACCTGTACGGCACCAGTGTGCAGAGCGTCAGAGAGGTGGCTGAGCAGGTGAGACACACACACACACACACACATACACACACACATTCATACATGAGGTTCTGAGACCAACTATTTCGATTGGATTCAATTCAGTTGTTACATTATTGGCAATGACTAATACTGACTAATGCAGTGTTGCCAAAGTATAACAACAACACATATAAACTATTAATATCGCTCTCTCTTTCTGTGTGTGTGTGTGTGTGTGCGTTTACAGCAAGGGAAGCACTGTATTCTGGATGTATCTGCTAATGCTATCAGGAGACTGCAGGCTGCTCAGCTTCATCCCATCGCCATCTTCATCAGACCCACCTCTCTGGAGAATATACTGTAAGTGTGTGTGTGTGTGTGTCTGTATGTGTGTGTGTGTGTGTGTGTCTGTATGTGTGTGTGTGTGTGTGTATAAACAGGGATGTTAAGAAGCTTCTGACTGCCTATATAACTGTGTGTGTGTATAAACAGGGATATTAATAAGCGTCTGACTGAGGAACAGGCAAGGAGAGCTCTGGATCGTGCCATTAAGCTGGAGCAAGACTTCATCGAGTGTTTTACAGGTACACACACACACACACACACACACACACACACACCACACACACACACACACACACACAATACACTTGTATGACATAATATGCACATTTGTGCGCACACACATGCACATCCATGACACACTTACAAATACACAGTTTGCACATTCATACACACACACACACAAACAAAACACACACACGCACACACACACAATACACACACACATATGGTACACATAAGTTCATTCTCTTACTCACACACATATGCACACATGCGCACACACACACACACACAAATGAATGTTGCTTACCTGTCTGTGTTTTTGTGCAGCAATTGTGGAGGGCGAGAGCTTCGAGGAGATCTACCACCGCATCAAATCAGTGATCGAGGACCAGTCAGGACCTTACATCTGGGTGCCCACCCGAGAGAGACTCTGAAGAGAGAGAGGAGAAAGAGAGAGAGAGAGAGAGAGAGGGAAGGACACAAACACAAACATCTAGGAAAGGCCATACGTCTTAGAAAGAAAGACAGACAGAGTGTTTCTGTGTGTTATTTGCCAGAGGCCCTGTCTTTCTCCTTCTTTTTCTCTTTCTTTCACTCTTTTCTCTTTTTCTTCCTGACACTGTCCCTCCCTCTCTCCGAATGTCACTCGGCGCCATCTCTCTCTTGTCCGTTTGGGGAAAAATGGACTCCCAAAAAGAGCTCTCTGTCTGGACAATCTGACAGCGTGACACAAAGAAGACGGACTTCTCTGCTAGAGGAGCGAGGAAGAGACCAAGTGTCCGTCTAGAGGGATGAGGAGAAGGAGGAGGAGGAGAAGGAGGAATGATGGCGTTTGGTTTTCACACTGTGGGAGTTTGGATTAGAGAGGAGTCTCTCGCTGTAGGAGGGAGAGAAGTGTGTGAAAGTGTGTGTGTGTGTGTATGTGTGTTGGTGTGTTAGCTGGCCAAATACACATACACAAGGAAATGGCTCAATGACATGCCAGCACATACACACACAACAATGTGCACACACACACACACACACCAAACACACACACAATTATATAGCTACACACTCTTATACTAATACTCTCATTCACACACATACACACTATGAGTCTGTATGTCTACGAACTGATGGGAGATGACCAACAGCAAAGACAGACAGTACAAAAATTCCTGTGATGGTGTGTGTGAGAGAGAGTGTGTGTTTACTGTATGTGTGTGTATGTGCATATAGCCCTTTGTAGATTGATTCTCATATATTTGATGTATGTATTTAAATTCAAATGCAGAAAAATGGCTTATATATATATTTGCAGTGTGTGTTTGTGTGTGTGTGTGTGTGTGTGTGTGTGTGTGTGTGTGTGTGTGTGTGTGTGTGTGTGTGCATCTTTTGTACAGTCTTTGAGGAGGGGCTTGGTGCTCTCTTATAAGTGAATGGAGGAATCCCAGAAGGGAATGGTGGCCTAGAAAGGTCAAAAGGTTCAGGGGGGAAAGGCGAGAGGCAATATGACATCAGAGGAGCACAGTGCACTTTACTGAGACTCTCTCCCTCTAGACCTAACACACACACACAAACACACACAAACACACACACACACACACACACATACATACACACACAAACACACACACACACACACACACACTCACAAAGTTACAACACACACACACACTTGGCCTTTCTACTAACGTCCTCAGCACTTCTCTTCCCTTCCACTTCCTTCTGCGTGTGTGTTTGTTTGTGTGTGTGTGTGTGTGTGTGTGTTTGTGTGTGAGTGTGTTCAAGCAGGCTCCCAGTTTTTCCATCCAGATGCTTTTGTGCAGGGCTATTGTTTACACACCAGAGAGGGAGGGAGAGAAAAGAAGGGACAGAGAGAAAGAAAGAAGGAAAAGAGAGAAGTGAAATAGACAGAGAGAGGGGGGGGGGGGAATCATGGAGATGTGCAGACGTACACCTCCATAGAGGTACGCAAAAATTGTCTTCATTCTTTTTGTTTTACAAAACTAATCTACAATACTAGAGTATTACAGATAAAATATGCTGAAATTATGACGTATGATATATTCTGTTCATGAGATGTAATATTTACTTGTTGGGTGGGGTGAAGGGACGTTATGTTGAGTGAATGAGTGATCAGGTAGGTTTTGGTGTGAAGCATTTCATTTTGATCTTTGCGCTTTACTTTAAGACTTTGTTTTTATGAGTTGAGATGCCTGGGGGGCCGAGGTCTAAGATAGCAGGTTAACCTATAGGGGCCAGACTTTATTTATTACTGAGTGGCCCTATAGGGGCCAGACTTTTATTTATTACTGAGTGGCCCTATAGGGGCCAGACTTTATTTATTACTGAGTTGCATTGTTTATTTATTTTGACAATATATTTACTAATTTATTTATCAGTTTTGTTTATTGATCACAGCTGAGGGAATGTAAAGGTTAAGAAGAGGAGAAAGATGGGGTGAGGGAGAGGTTTTTTTTTTTTAATCTTGTATAGCACGACAAGTTTGTAAATGTCTGGATGATGAAGAAGATGATGATGATGATGATGATAATTCTGTACATAGAAATGTGTGTTGGACTGTATGACTCTTAAAGGGGCTTTAACACTCATCTTTATCAGGGCAACAAAAAATAACACAAGACATACACACACACACTCACAGAACTCACACTACCGACATATGTACATCGCTGCCTCGCTACAGGACTACGTTTCCCAAAATCCATCTGTGCTCAGTGGATTGACAGGCATATCAGGGGTTAGGCTGACATTGAGTTGCCAGAACCACAGCAGCAGACCAACACTCATTCTTGGTTGGACATTCCCTAAAAAGTGTATGATCATAACCTTGGTGAGAAACACACGTGTACACACACACACACACACACACACACACACACACACACACAAATATGCACGTCATCACACAACTCGAATTCACTATTATTACCAACACACACGCACACACACACAAACTGATAAGCACACCCAACCATTTTCATGCTTAGACATTCATTTGAAAAAATAAAATAAATAAATAAAAAAAAAACATATACAGACACACACACACACACACATTCACACACAGGGTATTCATGAGATTTTCCGATGTTTCATATCCTTGTTCCCTCCACCCTGTTCAGTTGCTAGAAGCTTCTGTCATCTGACATGACAACTCCTGAGGCCCAGGAGAACAACTTGAAGGGTTGTCTCACACAATCGCCTGTTGTAAATTAGCTATAAAATATTGAATTAATGAATAATATTAAAATGTTTTATGAAGAAATGTCTCAAAGTGATTTGGCTTTATTTATGTATCTTCATGACCTGACATCATTTTGTGTAGGCTGACAGATAGACATTCTCCTGCCTGGTTGCTCTTGTGAGATCTGAACTGGAGAATGTGTTGATGTGGTTTGACCACTAGAGGGTAGTGTTCAGCAAACCCAGTTCCCCTTTACTCTTCCTTTCCATCACATTTTTCTCTCTCTCCATCCCTTTCCTCTCTCACAACCTCTCTATTGCATCCATCTCTCTATTTCTGTCTGCCTCACTGGGTCTCCTTTGTTCTCTTCTGTTACATTACACCCTCAGCATCCAACATTGCCCTCTCTCTCTATCTCTCTCTCTTTCTCTCTCTCTATCTCTCCCTCTCTCTCTCTCTAATTTTGCTGTTGCTCTTCTCTTTGTGCTGATATTTTTCCCTTTTCTACCGTTCTTTGTCTACCACCCTCTTCCTCTGAGGAAGTCCCTCCACAAAGCCGCTTCCTCTACTGTGTGTGTGTGTGTGTGTGTGTGTGTGTGTGTGTGTGTATGCGCAGGTCAGTGTCCTTGCAGTTTAGTTTAACCTTGGTGTGTTGGTACATGCATGTATGTGTATATTTGCTTTTTTTTTAACCAAAACAGAATTCTCTTTGTGAGCATGTTGTACTTTGGTAAGATGATCTGTGTGTGTGTGTGTGTGTATTGTGTTTAGGTGTGTGTGTCAGTCGGTGGGGTTGTGTGCAGGGGTAAAATGGAAAAGGCGAGACAGACAGAAACACATGTTGCACTAATTGATTTCTCACACTAACATGGTGGAACTACACAAATGTGTGTGTGTGTGTGCGTGTGCGCATAAGTGTGAAAAGTATTGTATGAAGTAGTGTATGTAGTGAATGAAAAGTATTGTATATTTTTGCGTAATGTATGAGGAGGGAATTAATTTGTGTGTGTGTGTGTGTCTGTCTATGTGTGTGTGAGAGAGAGAGACAAGTACACATTTTTGGAGAGCTAAACAACTTTTTGTAATTTCTGATATCTGGTGTGTGTTGGTGTGTGTGTGAAGAGAGAAAGAGGGTTATATTGGAAACCAGCTGTTTTAGGGAGACTAAATACACTCCAGTGAATTGTCTAGCCTGACTCTTACTTGGATGTTGTGAAACTGTTTTACCCATGCTGACCCACATCAAAGCTCTGTGTGTGTGTGTGTGTGTGTTTGTGTGTGTGTGTGTGTGTGTGTGTGTGTGTGTGTGTGTGTGTGTGTGTGTGTGCGCGCGCGTGTAAATCACCAGTGGAAAATACAATTTTACACAAAGCGGACAGACGTCTATAATGGCAGGAGGGGTGAAGAATGGACCGATCAGGTTTCCCCCCTCTCTCTCTCCCTCCATCCCTCTCTCTCTCCCTCCCTTCGTCCCTCTCCCTCCATCTCTTCCTTTTCTTTCTCTTGCTTTTCCCGCTCCTCATCATCTCATCATCATCATCATCATCTTCTACTTTTACCACCTAATCTCTTAAATGCAGAGTCTGGTATATATATTCTCTTGGACAAACACACACACACACACACGCACGCATGCATGCACACACACACACACACGCACAGTGGAAAGAATGCCCGTCAGTGCATATGCCCTTTCCTCCCAATAGGCACTTAAATTTGACCCTAAACTACCTACCGTGCCCTTCAGCCCCCATGCACACACATGGCACACGTCGACACACACACACACACACACACACACCCTTACACACACAGACCCCCTCCTCCCACACACACACACACATACACACACACACCCTTAAAAGGCTGCTTACTGATTTGTGCTGCATTCCAAACCACAAACCTGGGAATTCAATTAAAACAGCAGTCGCTCCACAGTTCTCTTCTTTCTCTCTTTTTGTCCTTCCATCTCTCTCTCTCTCTCACCATCACTCTCAATCACTCTTTCTCTCCCTCTCTCTCTCACTCCATCTGTCTCCCACACCCCTGCAATACTTTCACCAGATCCCTTTCCTTCTCTCTCTCTCTTTTCCTCTCTCTCTCCATCCTGTCTCCTGCCTCCATTATAAATGAAAGAGGTCCATTCACATGACAGCCTAATCTCTCTGCTCATCCCTGTCTCCTCTCCTCTCTCTCCTCTCCTCTCCTCTCCTCTCCTCTCCTCTTCTCAGCAGGCCTATCTCTCTGTCTGCCTTTATCTCCCGCACAGAGTCACGGCTCTCAGAGCTGCACTCCTGATGACCACACACACACACACACACACACATTCAGGCAAACTCTCTCTCTCTCTCTCTCACACACACACACACATTCAGGCAATCTCTCTCTCTCTCTCTCTCACACACACACCACACACACACCACCACACACACACACACACACACACACACACACACACACACATTCAGGCAAACTCACTATCTCTCTCTCTCTCACACACACACATACACAGATTCACTCACATTCAGCTTACACACATACATTTAGACAAACTCTGTTTCTCTCTCACACACACACACACTTAGAAATGCAGACACACACTTGCACACATTCACTTACTGACTTCTGTACACTCAGATGCAGACAGCCTCTTACAGACATATACTTGGTCATATCTATATAAACTTTCTCAGGCACACACGCACACACACACACACACACATTTTAGCTGGGCCCCTCGGTTGAAGCCTTTTCTTGTGTGTCTTGCTGTTAGCCTTTCCTTTCTGCTCCCTTTCCCTCTCTTTCTCCCAGTTTCTTTCTGTTCCTCTCATCTTATCTCTCTCTCTATCTTTACCCTCTCTCTTCTCTCTCTCTCTCTCTCTCTCTCTCTCTCTCTCTCAGTTACTCTCATCTTATCACCAAAAACCACAGAAGCTTTCATGGAGATATCACACTTTGCTTTGCTGATCTCTCTCTCTCTCCTTTCTCTCTCTCTCTCTCTCTTTCTCTCTCTCTGTGTGGTGTGTGTGTGTGTGTGTGGTGTGTGTGTGTGTATGTGTCTGTGTCTGTGTGTGCCCATGCATGTATTCTTGCTTGGTTCAGATCAATCATAAGTATGATCACTTGACACGCATTAACCCAACCCGATCATTATTCCCTTTGATCAATAGCACTAATGAAATGGATATTGGGGATGTGTTTAACACTCACAGATAGTGGCAAAACATTTAAACACACACACACACACACACACACACACACACACACACACACACACACACACACACACACACACACACACACACACAGACACTCACTTAGGTAAGGATAGAAGCATGAGGGAGAAATAGTGTATGCGTTTGTACAGACATAAAATGATGAGTCAGACAGACACGTGCACACACAAACACACTGACTCACATATACACATATATACCATTAGGAAGAATGTGCGTGAGTGTCTCCATGTTTATGCTAAAGCGACCACACACACGCACACACACATTTTTGCTGCTTGATAAAAGGTTCTGGCGGAGGCAGTAAAAGCCAGCAGATGTGTGTGTAAATGCAGGCTTGGGTCTTTCAGCCCAGTCCTGAGGCATGCTTACAGTAAGACATTACCTTAACAGTTCATTAGGACAAGAATGGCTCAGACTTATAGGGGAGTGTTGTTGGAGCGTTAGTGGGTGTTGTGGAGTCGTTAGCCACTGACTTCACCCACTCACCATGCATGACCAGGACAGAGAGACACACCCAGCTACAGGTCAGCATGCCTGGGCGAGTCTACCTATGAATTGCACTTTGTGTGTGTGTGTGTGTGTGTGTGTGTGTGTGTGTGTGTGTGTGTTTGGGGGCGCTCAAATGACATATGTTTTGTGTTGTGTCGGGCATGATGCATGCTTTGTGACTCAAGTTTGATAGTGGGTTAGTGTGCTTGTGCGTCTGTGTGTGCGTGTGTTAAATGAGAGCATGTCGGATGCAAGGGGCCAGCGCATTTCTGTCTCCCAGCTGCAAATCTGTCATGGTGTGTGCCTGTGTGTATCTTTGTGTGTGTGTTTGTGTTCAATGGGTAGTGGTGATAGAGCGAATATCATATGTGTCACATTTAGCTGCTGGCTATTGATTCTTTCTGTCTCCTCTCTCCCTCTCTCTCTCTTTCCCTTCATTTCCTTGGTATGTAAGTACTCAAGCAGTATACAAATTTATGAAAACATTTACAGAACATTTGGTGAGTTAGGGATGGTATGGATCTCTTTTTCTTTTCCTGCCTTCTCTTTCTCTTTCTACTTCTTTGTTTCTTCTTTTTTTCCCTCTCTCACAGCACCTTTGTTCTTTCTGATCTCTGTCTTCTTTCTTGGTTTGTCATGTTAATTATTGGGGACCTTTGAAGTGCATGCTGAGAGAGAGAGAGAGAGAGAGAGAGAGAAAATTGACGAAAGTGTTCTCTGGATGAACTGAGAGTGTGAGTCACCTAGAGACAAAACAGCAGTGACCTGCGGACCTGTGTGTGCGCGTGTGTGTGAGAGAGAGTCTTCTAAGAGTTAAAAAAATCCAGGGATCTTATCCACAAACTTTGCCCCATAAAACCTAATTGATTACTTTTTGGGGTAGTTCAATATTTTGACTTTTGGCACTAAAGACATCACAAATTCTCATGTAGGCCATCACACTCACGCACGCAGGCACGCACGCGCGCGCACACACACAAAAATGGATGGCCCAAAAAAGATGAGGCAAATGCTGATAGCACCACAAGCATCCAGCGATAATTATGTCTTTAGCGCAGGGCAAGCCCTTCTGGAGTAATCTATGCGTGCCTCAACTCAGCTCAGCGTCACTGACCGGTCCAGAGTTGAGCAGGGGTCGCGCTGTCAACGCCGTCATTAGCGGCTGAAGCGCCTCTTTGTCCCGCTGAGGGAAAAAAATCAAACGAGAGCTGTTGTCAAAGAAGCCTTTCAGCCACAATGGAGAATCAGAGTGCCAGTGGAAGCTGTGAGTGTTTGACGTTATTTTTTTCTTTTCGCCCCACTTTTCTCATGCTCATTTGTCGCCGTTATCGGGCTGAAGACTGACACTAACGACCTCTTGATAACACCGGTTTACGCCTTCGGGGGAGGGGGTCCATCCGCCCCTTCCCCAGTTTACAGCGTCGAAGCTGACCGATGGATGAAAGACCCTGGCGGCCACTCCACCGACCTGGGGTCGTCTCTCTCTCTCTCTTTCTCCCCGCAGACAGCTGTCTTATCTCGGCAGCAGTAAATCAATCAGGCTCGCTGTCAGAACGAAAACCGGTGCTTATCTTTGGGAGGAGAGACACCCGGGAAAAGCCTCGTGAACTCCGCCGCAAGGTTTATCAAATTCAACTTTGTTAGGGCTGAATGCAGCTCGATATTATTAATGATGTTAATGCTTATCCTGTTCAACCTGTGAAACCCATCGATTAGCAGGACAGTGTAAATATATACAATAGATTAAAAGTTTGTATTATTTGGGATCTATATAAATAAGATTTAAGTCTAATTATAAATATACCCCACACTTCGACCCATATGCTCCACATGCAGACAGACACACATAGAGACACACAGACTATGTCTCAACCTTTAATACAAACTCTAATGTGACCCTGAAAGTATGTCCCAAAATACACACACACACACACACACGCATGCTGACATAGTCCAGACACAGTGTTGACAGTCAGGAAGAGGAGGTCCACTGACTTCATGGTCCGCTGTCTCATAGGTTCACACACACGCACATATGCACACACACGCACACACACGCACACACACACACACACACGCACACACACACACATACAATCTCAGACACCTCTGCCCTGCTGCTGCTTCTTGTCTTTCCTTTCCTCTGTTCAGGAATGCAGTGATGTCACGGGGGGAGGGGAGTGTGTGAAGAGCTGTTTGTTTGATATTGTTTTATTACGGGTAATTTACTTGTCCAATCCTAACGTTGCTGATTACATGCCTGTGTCAGATTTGTGGTGAGGTGCTTGGTGTGTGTGTGTGTGTGTCTGTGTGAGTGTGTGTGTGTGTGTGTGAGTGTGATAGACGGTGAGCATATGTTTTCTGTCACAGTGTCATCA
>PYXC01001497.1:52500-65000 GCA_015244755.2 Tenualosa ilisha
TGAGGTCTCTGCCAGGTTGTGAATAGAGGAAACGACGCGGTGTTTCTCATCGAAATAAAAGTAGGTATCGGATAACCATCACCTCCGGTTACTCCTGACAACTACCTGTCGAGCGCGGGGTTTCAATGGAGGCTTTGACACCTGCGAGCGAAAATGACCTACAGTGCACGCAGCAAAACAATAGCGCGAGCCGTGTCGGTGGGTGTCAACTGTCACACAGAAGATCCCGTGCACCTCCATCTCACAGAAGTTAAGAGCGAGAACTTTGGCACCTTTTAAGTGAGGCTCGAGTTGTCTACACGCCGTCTGTGACGGATTTCTCTCCCATTCTAATGGAGCTGAGTGAGAACCGATAATGCAACCCCCAGTGGTTCTTGAAACGAGGATCATGGTGTGAAAAGGATCCTTTTCTCCCTCAGAAATCTCACCCTAGCAATTCTTTGGGAGTTTGAGAGATTAAAACAAAACCCGATTATGCTTCATCCCCTCAATGGAAGAGAGCGAGCATCACCTCTGTACCGTCTTCATCCGCTTAGTGCGCCGTCGATCTGAGCAGTAAACCCTCAAAAGATGCGAATACACCCAGATTCCAGCAGCTGTAGGTCTAAATACAGGGGGATAGCATAAGCACCAAAGGTTCAGAAGCTAATCTGTATAGCGATCTCTCATTCGGTGATATGCAGATATTCGTGGGAGGCAGGGGTCGGCAGGCAAAACAATTGGGGCCAATTTAAGATATTTGGGTTTGTTATAACTGCCATTTCAGTGTATTGTAGAATATTAAGCTGCAGTCTTTAGGTAGGCTTGATAAATTAAGAGAGCATACATCCGCTTGCCAGTCTGTCTGCCACTGTTTGTCTTTTTGTCGCCATGAGCAATGGATCAATATCATAATTAGACTAACTGATGTGAGGCGACTTCAGCAGGTGTAGCGACTCGGCCTGCTTTCTGCCGCTGGGGAGAGAAGGGGGCAAAGCGGCCAAGCAACCCAGAAACGCAGTAGAGGTGGAACATGATCGATAGAAGTCCATTGATTAATCGATAACTAAACGTCAGGCGTCAGCTCCAGAGATAAGGTCAACCTTTTTAAGGCGGCTGGAAAATACGAGAACTCCTCAAAGGAAACAGACCCAGACAATTATCCACATCCATCAAACTCCTCACCTGCGGCCAGGGCTCTGCCTATTAGTTTGTTCTGTGTGTGTGTGTGTGTGTGTGTGTGTGTGTGTGTGTGAGTCTCAAATGTCAATTGTAACTGGCAGGTCAAACAGTTCTGTCACACTATCCAATTACGCGCAAAGGGAAAAGAAATTGTACTGTGTATCCGAGCTGTTCTTGTGTTTTACTATACTTAAAATTACACAATGCTACTTAGACTGTGGTTGGTGCATCGGCTACTTAGCATCACACAAGTAACATTCGCAGCTTTGGGAAGAAAAGACGCATGAGGCGACCAATCAGAGAGGGGGAAGGTGACTGTGGGCGGGAGGCTTGGACAGGGTGCTTTTCGAACTCCAAATCCACGCTTCTGCTTTAGTCCGCTGCCGCTGCCCTGAACACTCTAGGAGGCATAAAGTTGGTGCCACTCTCTGTCTTGTGTTTGTGTTTGTTTGCGGTGCGCGTTTACATTGAGCCGAGAGCACAGCGATTCTAAAATCGTCAGGGTTTATACAACGGGGCACTGAAGGACGGATTACAGACTGGGGCGCAGTGGATGATTTATTCTGAACCGCAGCCGCCTGTTTTGTTTTCGTCCCCCCCAAAAAGAAGAGTGGAATGCGGCGGTCGTGGTGACGGGAAAGAGGAGTCAGAGAGGTTGGTATCGCTTGGCACGGACTGAAAGGTTTGGAAACAGCGGGGTACCCTGTTCTTTCGGGTGCTGCGGTGTCTTCGTTTACCAAAACCGGCACGAAGACCAGAACAGCTTCCTTCTCCCGCTGGTGAGAGCACAGCACACCGAAACTGGATTCAGAGAGACTGGGACAAGAGCAACGAAGGGTTCTAAGGAATAATCACACTCTTCTCTGTCATCCAAATCAGTCATGCTTCCCATGTGAATAGGAAAAAAGATAAAGTAGACCACTTTCTTGGATGAAGTAAAGAGGGACTTTTCTTGTACGTAATTTAGTATCTATTTGTTTGGAGTTGTTCTTTGTCGTTTTAAGCCTTTGAACCATACGACATTATTTCATTATTGTTGACTGAGGTTAGGACGGAGAATATATACGCTAACGGCTCTATTTAACGTTGAGTAGCTATGTTAAGACCATTCTGAATTTTTGTTCCTCGCGGGAGACAAGTGTCCGACAAGCTCCTAGTCACTGATGTGGGCAGCAGGGCTTCAGGCTGAGAGACGGCCTAGCTGACAGGACAGGGCGTGAAAGACACTTTGAAGTTTTGGTCGAGACTATACTTTTAAGGAATCGCCTACCGTCCACGGTTTATCACCGGTGTTCGGCAAGCCGAGTCCGTGACAGCTGAAAATGGAGCGTGTCCTGCGGGCGACTGTCCTCGTGCTGTGGCTCTCACTCACAGGACTGACCAGGCCGTGTTCTGCGGATGAAGGTATGTCTATCTGCTGTCTTGTTTACAAAAGTTTAACAAACTTAACAAGATTATATGTATGACATGTAAATATATAGGCTAATGTCGCATCACTTTGCATACATTTTGTATTGTGCATAATCGCAAATCATTATAGTACAACCATGAAAAAAAGGTGTCAACAGCAGATGAAAGTGCTAAAGGTATAGCCTACTAGCTGAAAACATTCTTGTGACTCCCGTGACTTGAAACGAAAAGATGTTTTGCTCAGTTTTAAAACGCAAAATATGCAGTGTTTGTGTGGCCCCTTACTTATGGCAACATGCGCCACAAATGCTCCGACTCTACAGATTTTTGTAGTGTCGTTAAGAGTCTTTCCATTTGACTGGGTTTGAAATTATGCGTGCGTCAAATTTAATATTACATGCAGTCTTTTGTAATTACCTCAGCTGAAAATGCCCTGCAATTTATTAAAAGTTTGTACAGATAAGCGTTGAAAGTTTTCGTTTCTGTAATCTGATTGCCCCCCTTCACAATTTTGTAATGTAGCGTATACAAAATAAATAAATAAATAAAACAGCCCAACGATTAAGCCCGATAACTGTCGGTTTTGTATTTAGTCGAATGCACTTGGGTCTGCCTTGACAGAGGTCAACGCGCTGTATAGCCTGAGGTTAAAAAGTAACAGCACCGCTTTTGAACAAAAGTTTGCCGACTACCTGTTGCTCCCGACGAAGCGTTTAGCTCGAAGGTTCCATCAATGTTTTACAGTGCAAATCTGTCAGTGTGTACAATCAAAGTTCTGAGCGAGCAGACTTGCCGTAGATGGTTAACTGGTCCTGACAATTAATTCCCTTCTTGTACAAATTGGAACAGATGCTTTTGAAAAGGCCATGCATAAGAATCGGACCGCAGCGCACGCAAACAAAGGCGAGGGCCTCCCAACAGCTGAACCAGCGGTAGTGGCTTTAGACTGATGACAGTCTCCTCAAAGATTTGACTACAGTATTTTTTTTAAAGTTCACTGAACCCATTTCAGCGTAAGAAGGACGAGAAAAAGTTGCTGCCAAGTGCCTACAAAAGAGGTCGCACTTAGATATAGACTTAAGTGGCGCATTGAAGACTGAAGAAGCTGTCCCTTTGCATGCATAACACGAATATCCCATGCGGGTCATATGCCTCTTTAAGTGGTGAGACAGTGCGCTTGTTGTGTGAGGTATGTGAAATGTGCGTGGCGACTCCCTTAGAATGTGGGTCAACACGTATTGCCCTCTCTGTATCCATCCGTGGCGAGGGCACTGTTTCTTTATTGAAGGTCAATGGCCGTCAAGAGGCTGTTTGCTAGAACTGTTAGGCTACTATTTTAAATCAGACTCGACTTAAATGCTTTTATTTTTATTTTACCATCATGAAGCTACAGAACACACTTGAAAACAAGCAAAAGGCTGGTGGACCACCCTTGGCCTGCTGAGGCCATATCTGGTAGTCTGACTGATTTTTGCTCATCGGTTGTCCGGCTTTCATCTGGCCCCACCATTTTACCCCTCGTAGTCCACACACTTTTTTTTTAAATTAAACAAGTTGTTCTTTTCCTTAAAATAATAGATTATTAATATTCGTGTCAAGTTTAATGAAAAGGCATGTTGTTCCAACAGTGCACCAGAAGTGGCACACGACCGTCGGCACACTACCAGTGGTCCTATATGTGCAAATCTGATTTTGCTATCTGGGCACAGCCCCAATGGAAACGGTCTCTATCAAAAGCACTTGTATGGCAACCGGCTGCAGGCTACACGTGTTAAGGCATACAGCACGCTTATTAGTTTAGCAGTTAATGTTGCACCCTAGAACAGAAGACCAAAGGTGTGTGTGTGTGTGTGTGTGAGTGTGAGAGAGAGAGAGAGAGGGTGAGTGATTTTCCCACTCCATTCGCACTCTATAATATATTATGAGATGATTAAGCGGGCCGACCTCATGGATTGTTCACAGCTGCACACAGAGCCACACAGAGCTCATTATTAAGTCACTATTTTTTTCTTTCATTCTCACTTTGGCGAGCCATCCCACCACACACACGTGTGTGTGTTAAGTATATTTATGCTAGTGTGTGGTCGTAGCCTAGTTGTAGTTTCATAATGACAGATCGATTGGAAAGTAGAAAATGGACAGAGGGACAGAGGTAAGGATTTGTTCCGCGTTTCACGCCGCAATGGAGACACCTGGTCTCTGTCAAGGACAATCAATTACCATGCTCTTCAGTGCGAGGCCCCGCGGATCCGCCGCTGGGAGGTGATGGCGTGTTATTGCCCGAGGAAGGGCTCCGGATTATGGGCATCCCACGGTGCGCCGCCTTGGTAGGGTAACGAGCGCATTACACCGCAACGGGATCCGAGAGCTTCGGCTAATTAAAAGCGCCATCAGTGTCAGATTCGGTTATCTTTAATATTTCACGAGAAGATGTCAAACACGCCTACATACTGCGCACAACAAGCTACTGTCAGAGTTTGTGAGTGTGTATTTGTGCGTGCGTGTGTGTTTACGTTTTATTCAGTGTAGGTGAATTACTTTTTTGTTAAACCGAACTTTGGTTGGCTCCTTTTTTTATTAACTAAAATGAACACAATAAAAACTGTTTTGGTTTTTATATATGCAATCCATAGCGTGAGTTTAAATGAACTGCATTAAACATACCCGGCATTTTTATTACTGTGCCTGTTCAAGAGAGAAAGACAGACAGACACACACACACACACACACACACTCAGAGAGGGAGGGATGGAGAGAGAAATGCCAGCTGTGGAACGTCAACGGGAAACAACTGCTGGAGAGTCCACATGCTTTTCTTTCTTCTTTTTAGAACACTAATGATTCACAATAAAACGTCGTCCCACCATCTATCCGGCGACCCATTTCTCACACCATCTAAACATCCAGGACAGCCTCGAGGTCATAAATACCCTCTCAATAACATTAGCGAGCGGAGCGCGCGACCCCTACGAATACATTTCAAAGCAAAGACAAGTAGTTCAGACATGTATCTCATGAGTTTTTAAAGTTGCGCCTCATAAATGTGTTGATTTATGGATCCACGACGTATTTTTGTTATACCACCATAACTTTATTTCAAAAGTGTAAAAAGCGGAATTAAAAAGTAAAGAAAAAAGTTGCAACTTGTTCTGACCCGAGCGCGAAAAGTCTGTCCCGGCTTGACTTGGGAGGGCGACAGAGAGAAGGGGAAATTTGACATGTCAGCGCGACAGGAGGAATCCTCGCGTTTCATATCTTCTGAGGAATCTTGCCAGGAAGTCCTGGCGCACGACATGGGCTCCCAAACAATCCACCAAAAAGGCTGGAGACTTTAGACGTAGAAGGGAGCCAATTTCTTTCCCTTCAGTCCTATCTCAATAATAAAACATCTAGTTGATGTTAGACAGCTCTCTTGCCACCGAGAGACTGGAAAAGTCATATCATGACTTAATGGCGCTGCATGAATACTCGCCTCTGTTATTTTAAAATCCCGGCACTGGGGAGGACCGAGACTGTTGGAGTCGGAGGTCGTTCTGTAAGTTGCCCTGTTTTGTTCAGGCGTCGGAGGAATTCCGCGCTGTTTCCACGCGATCGCGTTTGGTTGGTGAGAAAAGTGGAGAAAAGTTGAGAAGCGGGCGTCGTAATCTCTCAGAGAACTCTCTCTCTCATTCTTTCTTTCTCTCTCTCTTTCTCTCTCTCATACACACACACTCACACTCACTCACGCACACACACACTCTTTTCAAAACCCATTGTTGGAGATCTGCACTTGAGCAGAACCTGGCAACGTCAAGTGTGTTATGAAGCAGAATATTAAAAGAGATGACTGTAGCACACATGTAGGCAATACACACACACACACACACCTTTTACAGCTCTCCCTCTTGTCTCTTAAACTTTCCCCTCTGTCTTCTGTCTGGGGGGAAACTTAGAAAAGGGTCTCTCTTTCTCTGCTTCTCTTATTATATTCCCTCACTTTTCTGTCATCCCTCCATTCCTTCTTTGTTTCCTTTTATTCTGTCTTTCTTTCCCTCTATAGTGGTCATCTCCGCCCAGACTGGTGCAGCCAGTGTGTGCTTCTACTCAGACATATGATGGGGGCATTTGGCTTTATAATGAGAGACACAGAACCATGTGTAGTGAAAGAGCTCTGTGTGTGTGTGTGTGTGTGTGTGTGTGTGCAGGCTATTTGGTGCAGCTGTTTTTCTTTCAATATGTGTTTTGTATGTGTGTGTGGGTGTGTGTGTGTGCATGTGCATGTGTTTGTGAGTGTGTGCATGTGTTGTGCTGCGTGAAGCTCAGAGATTTAAACTTTCTTTGTGTGTTGGTGTTCCTCTGTTCTTTTTGTCTCCTCTGGGCCTCTGTCGTGTGACTGACTCTTATATTGTGTGTGAGTTTGACCAGAGTGGCAGCCGTGGCTTTGGGAGAGAAAGACAGAGAGGACCAGAAAGAGAGAGAGAAAAACAGAGAAAGAGACAGAGAAAGAGAAAGACAGCCTAATCTAGATAGTGTCTGCCCTGTTTTAATGTGAGGAACCGTGAATGCGAAGTGTTTAGCATTTGAGTGAATGAAAGTCTGACTGTGGTTAAGCATTTGTGAAAGACACTGGGCGAGCTAATGCGCGTGTGTGTGTGTGTGTGTGTGTGTGTGTGCATTAGAGAATAAATGCATGCTTGCAGGCCAGTTTGAGCGAGGAGTTGCACTTAGAATATGAGTGTGTATGTCTGTCTGATTATGAAAGTGCCTCTGTGTATGCCTTTCCAGAGGTGTGTGTGTGCATGTGTGACTGATTGAAAAGGTTCATCTGTGTGTGTGTGTAAGCATATGTGTGTGTGTCTTGTGGCCGTCTGCTCCCCTGCTGTGGAAATGAGGTTCTGCTGTCCCTAAGCCCATTAAAGACATCCCTTCTTTTGGAGAGAGGGATGAGAAGGGGGGGAGAAAAAGAGAGAGGGATTAACATCTAAAGTGACCCACAGCTCCCCCTTCTCTCCCCTTTCCTCCATTTCTCTCGCTCTTGCTCTCTCTCTCTCTTTCTTCTTCTTTATTCTCTTGGTTTCTAATCTCTAGATTAGCCACTTTAAGAGTTAAACAGTCACTGAAATTCAGCGCTGGAAATTCCCCGCATCCCACCCTCCGCCACTGCCACCAAACACCAACACCCTCCAAGAACCTTCCCTCAACCATCAGACAACACTCAGGACTGACCGTAAACAACCTCAAGCAATCCCCCAAACAAACCTAACATCATTTCAAACATCATTTCAAAGCCATTCAAGTGTTCACATTTAGAGAACAGTCACACAACGTTAGGCGAGACAGAAGGAGTGCTGGTGACTCAGACTGTTCGTGTGTAGAGGTTATCGTTAGTGTTGCAATCCATTGTGTGTGTGTGAGTGTGTGTGTGGGGGGGGCAGAATGAAGGCAGTTGATTAATGATCAGTCAGGTGTATTAATCACACCGTGACTACAACCCAACCCCCCCCCCACCCCTTTGTGATGCGCTAGAGATTGTGTGTGTTTATGTGTGTGTGTGTTCAAGAGAGATGGAGGGATGGAGAGACTTTTTTTTCAGTGAAGATGTACAGTGTGTGTGTGTGTGTGTTTGTGTGTGTGTGTGTGTCATAGTAGGAGGGGACTCAGTGATGTGTGACTGGTTTTTGCGGTCTGTTGTTTATGTGTGTCCCAGGGCTTTGGATGAGGCCTAGTGTGTGTTCTTGGTGCACCCTGGCAGGAGCTGGAGGGGAGACAGGAATGAGAAGGAAAACAGATATTAAAAAAACATGACCAGGGTTTGGGGACCAGAGACTCCCAATATGAGCCAATGGAAAGTAACCAGATTCAAAAGTAGAGAGAATTTGAAAATCCATATTTAGTCTAATTGAACAAACGCAGGTAATAAGAGTCAGGAAATGAACCTGTACGTAGTGTGTCTGGGAAGTGAAGCTGTCAGATAAGTAATCTCTTACTTCACACACACATACACACATATACATACACATACATATGCATGCACGCACACACACACACACACACAGTGCTCTGTTGTTTTGAGTAACCACAGCCATGGACAAGTCATTGCAATGCATTCAGCATGTTTAACCAGCTTTATTCCATTACCCAGAATATGTGTGGGTGTGTGTGTGTGTATTTGTGTGTAGGCCTGCACACACATGAGTGCAGAGCTTTAGAAAGGAACAAATGGTCCCAATCCTACTGTGCATGTTGCTCATTTTGTTTATTGTCATCATCATTTTCTCTCTCTGTATTTCTTCTTCTCTCTTTCTCTGCCTTCTTTTGTCTTTCTCGTGTGTGTGAATGTGTTTGTGTGTGTGTGTGTGTGTGTGTGTGTGTGTGTGTGTGTGTGTGTGTGTGTGTGTGTGTGTAAGTGGGAGGGAGGAGGTGTGCATGCATTTTAACATCTGACAATTATTAAGATTGTAGTTTGTGCATGATTTTAATCAAACTTTTTTGTTTGTATACCAGTCGTGTGGACACACACACACACACACACACGCGCGCGCACACGCAAACAGACACACACGTTTTTCGTATGTCCGTACGCTCTGTCTGGGATACATGTAGCTTGTAAGAGAGTTTATGCGCTGTCATAAATATTTGTATTATTGCCAGGACTGAAACTGATCTTATCGTATCCATTGTCTGAAATGATGCATGTGTGTGAGAGGGAGAGTGAGAGTGTAGTGTGTTGTGTGTGTGTGTGTGTGTCTGTGTGTGTGTGTGTGTGTGTGTGTGTGAGAGAGAGAGTGAGTGTGTGGTGTGTGTGTGAGCGCGCATGCATGTGTTTATTCGATCTGAGCTCACGCACACACACATATGTGTGCTGGACAGGAAAAAGGAGAGTGAAGGTATCCGTTGTGTGTCAGTCTGGTGGACTCCATTAAAAAACACAAGTGTGTTTGTGTTTATTTGCATTAGACCGTATTACATTTGCATTTGTGTTCTATTGCCAGTGTGTGTGGCACACACCGTTGGTGTGTATCTTTGTCAGGGCATTGTTTCTGCATGCCCATGTGTGGCGGTTTGTGTGTTGATGGGATTTATTTGCATGAGACTTAATCTTGGAGAGGGCACATGTGATCACACACACACACACACACACACACACACACACACACACACAAATACACACATACTCAGACACACACACACACAAATACACACACACACACACACAAAAATACACACATACACAGACATCGACAGTATCGTCTCCAGTCTGTATGACTCACAAAAAGACACTGAACTGTAGCCAGATAAATGAATAAAAATGGAAAAAAGAGCAGAAGGAGAGAGAGAGAGAGAGAGAAAGAGAGAGTTATGAGAGAGGGGAAAAACTGTAGCTCCTTTAATGAATGTTTGTAATGGGATGTTTCCATTGAGGCCCACTTCGTTAGGTCCGTTAAACATCATTAGCCTAATTATAATGACTGGCCAATTAGAATGCCATGTTGTGCTTCCTCATTCACATGGAATCTGAGGCTAATTGCTTAACTGACACTGATCCTCGTTATGCCATGAAAATTACACCCAACGACCTTCAAGCATCTTGTTTTGTTTTTGATGGGTGTTCTTAGGACTAATCAAAGGCGTCCCTCACCCCCTAACCCCGTCTGTTGTGCTGGTTGCCTGGCGCCTGGGTTGTTGATAGGAACGGCGGCCAATCGAAAGCTTGGAGTTTTTGGTGGGATTTAAGAGACAGAAGTTCACTCTTATCCCTGTCAACATCTTGTGGTGGGTCTGGTGCAGAAACACTCGCCCCCGTACACATTTTTATATGTGTATAGAGAAACTGCAGTTGACAAGCATAGTACTGCTCACACACACACACACACACACACACACACACACACATGCTCACACATTCCGTGGTAGGACAGCCCGTCTTCACTCTTGATCCTTCTCCTCTCCACAGAGATTCTAGCATAATCCCGTTCTCAGGGAAGAGGAATTCCTCTTGGAGTCTTGCACACTGCGGTTGCCTGGACACCAGCTAAAGTCATCCCTAGGATAGTAGAGACATTATGAACCCACTTCAGTCACAGCTCATTCACACGTAGACATACACACACCCACGCGCGCGTACACACACATACACACATGCACACATACACACACACACTCACGTATGCATTTGTGTGTTTGTTTATGCTTACACTCTAAGTTTGAGTTTCAAGTGACAACTACTTTCACATAAACCCTGTTAACCTCAAGTTTGAAGGTCTGACACACACACACACACACACACACACACACACAACACACACACACACACACACACACACGCACATACTGTCCCCTTTTTCTGACAAGCTCACAAATGCATCCACACATTTGCAGGCCCCAATTTCCTTTACAGACTCAAACATAAACCCTCTAGACACACACACACACACACACACAAACACACATTCACATAGTGGTCTGGTACATGTCATGTACACTTGTTGGTGACACACAGCAAATCTTTATACTAACACAGATCGCTTGTAAACTCCGGGCTGCCTCATTAAAAAATGAGAGAGCACTTCTGTGATTAAGTGAAAGTGTGTGTACGGGTAAGTGTGTGTGTGGCCAAGTTAAGAGGGCCATGTCAGTCAAGTGTGTGAGAACCTGTGGAATTCACATCTTATTACGCTCTGTTAACTCTTGAACACACTTAAACACACTTACAGGCAGGCACACACACACACACACACACACACACAACACACAGAGAGAGAGAGAGACAGAGAGAGAGAGTGCAGTGCTCAGACACATTTACTTGCTTTACTTTATACAAGCATATTTCTTCTCATCTCTTCCTTCCTCTATCTGTGCCAGTCTTCCCCCCCCCCTCTCTCTCTCCCTCTCTCCCTGTCTCTCTCTCTCTCCCTCTGTAATTAAGTGATCTGTCTGATTGCAGCTCTCTCTCTGAAAGCTGTAATTTTTCCGTTCTGCTCTGCGGACAGCCTGGAATGGCCAGGAGAGCTGCCAGCAAGAGATCTCTAATTTGAAGTGTGTGTGTGTGTGTGTGTGTGTGTGTGTGTGTCTGTGTGTGTGTGTGTGTGTGTGTGTGTGTGCGCGCGTGTGTTGTAAGTGTTGTAAGAGCCTTATATTATAAATGGGTTAAAAGTTTGTTCAAGCGTCAAGCGTTCTCTGTGGAGGGTATGTGTCTTTGAGTGTGTGTCTGTGTGTGTCAGGGGGAGTTCTTTCCTCTCTCTCTTTGTATGTGTGTTTGTGTGTGTTAAGGAATAGAAAACAAAAGTAGTCAAACAACAATCATTATTGACAATAATTACTAAGATATTTGTATCGCAATCCAACTCTCATTAGTTTCCAGTGTGTTTTTTTTTTTCTCCTGCAGTCATTCTTAGTGTGCCTTTTTCTCTTGCTAAGTAGCTGAGTTGTATGCACCCAGTCCCTTATTACACTCATTTTGTTTGCTGGGACAAAGCAGACCTCCTCTCTTAGACTTCACTGCCAGAGGACTGACATTGTTCCTACCTCATTGGAGTCAGAACCCCAGTGCGAATTAAGGTGGTCTTCGTTATTGAAGTGTATGAAAATAACTCTTACAAATGCAATCAACCCCATATATCCAAATGTCTCAGAATGATGATGTCATCTTGTACAAACAGAATCGTTTCTATCTGACTCATCAAAGACAGTAGTGTGTGTGTGTTTGTGTGTATGTGTGTTCATGAGTGAGTGTGTGTGTGTGTATATGTGCGTCCATTCTGTGCAGTGCACCTGGCCTAATGATGATGGATTTGTGTGTTTTATTGCAGGGTCTGGTGGTCTGTGTGTCTGTGTTTGTCATCCGTCTGTATGTGTGCCTGCCTGCCTATCCAGAGGCTCTGAAACTTTTACAGTTGGGTCTGGCACTCTGTTCTTTTTGTTTATTGTGTGTGTGTGTGTGTGTGTGTGTG
>PYXC01001497.1:70000-75000 GCA_015244755.2 Tenualosa ilisha
CCACAGCCTGGTGGAGCAAGCCACGGGCTCCTGTGTGCCCAACGCCGCCCCGGCCCCCGCCGCGGGGTCCGGGGCCGCTCAGGCGGCTCCCCCGCCACCAACCATGTTCTGTGGGGAGGATGGGCAGTGGGTGGGGGTGCCCACGACCAGCTGTGCCTGTCAGCCGGGGTACGAGACACAGGATGTGGATCTGCATTGTAAAGGTGAGTGTAAGCATATGTGTGTGTGTGTGTGTGTGTGTGTGTGTTAGAGAGAGGAGAGGAGGAAAAATGAAAGCGGGAGAGAGGAGTGTGTGTGTGTGTATGTGTGTGTGTGTTTGTGTTAGAGGGAGGAGAGGAGAAAAAATGAAAGAAGGAGAGAGAAGTGTGTGTGTGTATGTGTGTGAGTGTGTGTCCGCGCACATCTTGTGTATGAGTATGTAAGAGTGTGTCCATAAAGCTCAGTAATGTAAATGTGTGTAAGCAAAAGGTGAAGTGTGTGCTTGTATGAGTGTGAGAGTGAGTGTGTGTGTATATATGTGCATACATTTGAGTCCCGGTGTTTGAGAGTGGAGACTAACTTGTGTGTGTGTGTGTGTGTGTGTGTGTGTGCATGGGTGTGTGTGCGTTTGAAAGCAATTGAGTGTGTGCTTTGGATTACATTCCTGCAAGTGTGTGTGTCTGTGTGTGTGCGTGTACACGTGTGTGTGATTGTATGTGTGTGGGCTGAAGTGGTTGAATTAGGGTGCTTTTGTGTGTGCTTTTGTTCTTGAATTGTTGAATGTGTTTATGTCTGTGTGTGTGTGCACGCTTTTGAATTGTGTGTGCATTTGTGCGGTTGGGTGTTCCTACTTAAAGTATCTGGGGTTGTGTGTGTGTCTGTGTGTATTTGCTATGATTTATCGGGGACATATGTGCATGTGTTGGTATTGTGGAGGCTGCCAAGCTTGTGTGTGTGTGTGTGTGTGTGTGTGTGTATGTGTGAATGATTGGGAGCACATGTGTGTGTGTTTGTGTGCACACTTGTGTTTATGTGTGCACAATTGTGTTACTGTGACCAATGGGCCATTGGCAGACTGATCTATATAGCTCACCATCATTATCATCCACATAAATAACCTGTGGCATTACACACACACACACACACACACACACACAAATACACACACACACACACACACACAATCATATGTGCACAGTAAGCATATACGATAAATAGATAAATTCAGTGGTTGGCTGGGAGCCACCTAGAAGCTGTTCTGTATTAGGAGCGAGGGATCATTAGGGTAGAGTGATATGCAGAGGCACGGCTGAGGGAGGGATGGAGGGAGGTGGAGGTAAAGAGGAGGCTGGAAGGAGGTCCACTACCAGAGTGCTGTTTTTCTTTCAGTCATCCTTTTTTTTCTTCTCTCCTTCTTTTTCCTCCTTCCTCCTCGTTCTTTTCTCTGGTCTGTTTTTCCCTCTCCTCTGAGTTGTGATTGTTCGTTAGAAGTGACCCATTTCCACTGCGCACTTTAAACAAACGCACGTGTAGGAGCGTATGTATGATCACACACCACACACACACACACACACACACACACACACACACACACCACACACACACACACACATATACATATACACACACTGACCCGTGCAGAGCTAGTACGACCCGTTCTGGCTCTGATTAAGACATGGACCAAGGTCATGGTTAAAGTCACGTTTGCTTTGCCTCAAGGGCCTACACATATGCACTCATACATACATACACACACAGACACACACACACACACACACAAACACACACACACACACACAGAGAGAGAGAGCACAGCACCACTCAGATTCCCTGAGGGTAGGCTAAGTCTAACAAGCTCAAGCTAAACTCCAGCTTTTCTCCACTTCCATTCAGTACACCTTCCCTATATCCCCCTGTCTTTTTATTCTCTCTCTCTCTCTCTCTCTCTCTTTCTCTCTCTCTCTCTTACTCTAACATTCTGGTGACCATCTGTTGACCGGGTTTGTAAAAGCCGAGGTCAAAACTTCTGGAAGGAGAGGTTAAGACCAACCCGAGAGATGAAGAGAGACAGAGAGAGAGAGAAAGAGGGAGAGAGAGACAGAGGGGGAGAGAGAAAGAAGAGGGATGGAGATAGACAGACAGGGATTGAGAGAGTGAGAGAAAGAGAAAGTGCGTGAGTGAGTGAGGACAAAGAGCGAATTAGTGTGCGTGGAAGAGAGAAAGACTCGATGAGAGCAAGGGGGTCACCGTGTCAACTGCTACTCTGTGTGTGTGTGTGTGTGTTGTGTGTGTGTGTCTGTTTGTCTGTGCCTCTGTGTGTGTGTGTGTGTGTGTGTGTTAAGGGGGAGATGGAGATGGAAGGTCAGACTACACCATTGTATGCATGTATGAATCTGAAAGAAGGGATTTGTATTTGTTTGACTGTGGGTGTGTGTGTGTGTGTGTGGTGTGTGTGTGTGTGTGTCTGTGTGTGTGTGTGTGTGTGTGTAGAATTTGTAAGTGAAAAAGCAAGTCTGCCTCTGCACACCTGGGGAAGACATTCATTAGTCTGCCTCTGTCTGTGTGTGTTTGTGTTGTGTGTGTGTGTGTGTGTGTGTGTGTGTGTGTGTGTGTGTGTGTGAAAGAAAACTACCACCTTTGGCCACATCAAAGAGTAGGACACAGGAGAGGGAGTGAATGGGAGTGAATGGGAGAGGGGGATAGAGAGGAAGTGAGGGATGGGTGAGAACTCCATGAGGATGCTCCCTAAAGAGAGGGTGGGGATGCCTGGAGCCCACTCACATTACCCAGCGCCAGGCACAGAAACACACAGGGCCACACCCAAGACACGCAAGGGCTTCTGGGTAGCGTTCAGGGCTTGTCAGTGGCTTTAGAAAGTAGCACGGTGATCTGACTCAGACACACACACACACACACAAAAAACAGACACACACACAGGCGCTTGGAGGCGCACAGGCACACACACACACACACACACACACACACACACACACACACACACACACACACACACACACACATTTTGAGGAGCGCAGCTGGTTTGCATTGATCCTTGTGATATGATTGAGTGAAGGAGTGAAAGTGAGAGCGAAGTGGAACATGGAAAGAAGGAGGTTTGGAACATTTTTGTCAGGCAGAGGGGACCTTTGTGCAGCACATGCATGTAGAGGGAGAGGGAGAGGAGGAAGATTGGATCCAGACTGCTTGTTTTTCTCATTAAAGGAGGCTCTTTCAAAACAAGCACGATGGTAAGCTTGAGCGAGGGAATGAGAGAGAGAAGAGAAAACGGGTGTGTGTGGGGGGATGGGGTGATGCAAGAAAAAAAACAGTAAAGTGAGAGAGAACAGTGGATCGGAGACAGAGGGAGTCCTGTCTCAACTGATGAAGAGATAGAAAGACACAAGGAGGAAGAAAGACAGAGAGAGAGAGAGAGAGAGAGAGAGGGATAGGGAGAAAAAGTGAGAGAAGACAGGGTTTACTGTGTGTTTACTGTGTTAATACAAAAGACACTGCTGGGATAACGAGCACACGCTCACAAACACACACACACACACACACATACACAGAAACACAACAACAACTGTTTGAAATGGAAATCCCCTCAAAAAGATTTTTTTGCAAGCTTTGTTATTGTAACAGATAATTATATTTATTGTTTATTTTGAGTAAAAGTCATCTAATATATACCAGTAGGGTCCAGGAAAAAAAATGACAAACTTGCAATAAACGTGGACAGTATAGGTAGTATTTGTAGGGTAGGGGTGTTGGTGTGAAGTAGAGAGAGGAATAATGGCCTCCAGTCTGAGCTGCTCTGGATGCCTGGCCCTGCACAGAACGTGAGAGAGAGAGTGTGAGAGAGAAAGAGAGAGAGAGAGAGACTGAGAGAGAGGGAGATAGAGAGAGACAGAGAGAGAGAGAGAGTGAGAATGGGGAGGTTGTGAGGTTGGACTCTGCCTCTGGAGCACATGCAAATCTGAGAGAGATTTGAACACACAACAGTAATAAATCTTTCCCTCCCTTTCTCCCTCTCTCCCTCTGACACACACACATACACACACACACACACACACACACACACACACACACACACACACACACACACACACACACATGCCACAGCAGCAGGTGGCTGAATTTGTTTGTGCTAATTACTGGGTTCTTTTGTGAGCCTTTTGCGTGTGTGTGTGTGTGTGTGTGTGTGTGTGTTGGGCTCTTCCCTCTCTCTGTCTCTCTCTCCCTCTGTCTCTTTGTGTATTTGTTTGAGGGTCATTCCCCTCCTCTCTTGTCTTTCTCTCACAATAAAAGGCAGGTCATTTAAGGGCTGGTCCCCAGATTGTAGCTCAAGGATAATAGAACTTAAAACACACACACACACACACACACACACACACACACACACACACTCCAGAGGGTCTAGCGAATAGCGAATGTTCCACATATGATTTAACTGTGCTGTTGCAGGAGTCGTTATACCTGCTGGCACATTTATGAGACCCATAAGTTGTAAAGCTTTAACTTTTTGCCTTAAGCTTATTTTGATATTAAACGATAAATATTTAAACTTACTAAATTATATCCTTGGATACGTTTTTTATCATTTGGTGATAAACACACACACACACACACACACACACACACACACACACATACACTATGCAGCCTGATCAACCCTTTTGATGAGGCTGTTCATAGTTCAAACGCAGTAATATCAGCTGTTCAGGGTCAAGTTAAGAACATAAGCATTATAAAAGTCACTTTGTGTTAATAAGACACACACACATACACACACACACACACACACACACAAACACATACACTCACACGCACCCAGAAATAAAGAAAATAAAGGTTTGTGCATGTGCGTGTGTGTGTGTGTGTGTGTGTCAGTGTGTGTCAGAGCTCTGTGTTTGTACAAGATATAAACTCTTTCAGCTGTGCTCTGTCTCCACTATGTCGCCTGAGTGCCTGTCTAAGCTATTTCCTATCTTCCAGGTTCTCTCTCTCTCTGTCTCTCTCTCTCT
>PYXC01001497.1:80000-87500 GCA_015244755.2 Tenualosa ilisha
GGCCAGCGCAGAGCGAACTGGTGGGGCGGCGGGTGGTGGTGAGGGGGTTGCAGCCACACACCACCTACATCTTCACCGTGCTGGCACTCAATGGGGTCAGCGCTCGGGCACTCTCTCCACCCGCCAGCGAAAGTGTCAACATCACCACCAGCAAAGATGGTATGTGTGTGTGTGTGTGTGTGTGAGGGTGGGTGTATGATATTAGTACCACCAGAGATGATGAGAGGGAAAGAGAGAGCTACAGAGGGAGAGAAAGAATGTCTTAGTGTGTGAATACGTGTGTGTATGTGTGTGTGTGTGTGTGTGGAGGAGTTTGTGTGTGTGAGAGAGTTAGGTGTTGACATGTGTGACTGTGTATTTTTGAAACTGAGTGTATGTTTGTGTGACAGAGTGTGTGTGTGTGTTAATGTACAGGAGAGTAATAAAGTGTATTTATATAATCTCAGGAGTCTGAAGGTTTGGTTAATACCAGCTAAGAATCTACAAATTTGTGTGCTAATGTCTATTTTTCCTCCCTGTCTCTCTCTCCCCCTAACCCCACACACCCCTAACTTCTCTTTCTCTCTCGCTCTCTCTCCCTCTCTCTCTTCCTCTGTGCTGTGCTGTGCTGTGTGTGTGTGTGTGTGTGTGTGTGTGTGTGTGTGCAGTGCCTGTGCCCATCTCTGACATCAGGAAGACCAGGGCGACAGAGAACAGCTTGGCTCTCAGCTGGCCTGTTCCCCACCAGCCGCACTACACTGTCCTGGAGTACCAGCTACGATACTGCATGAAGGTACACACACATACACACACACATACACACACACACACACACACACACACACACACACACACACACACACACACACAGACAGACACAAACAGGAGCACCAGCTGTGTTACTACATAAAGATACAGGGGGGAGGGAGAGAGAGAGAGAGAGAGAGAGAGAGAGAGAGGGTGGGAGAGAGAGAAGAGAGTTGGGGAAGAGAAAGATAGTACAGAGAAGGGAAGGACAAGCAAGGAGAATGGCTGGAGTGGTGGAAGGAGAGAATACATATTACAGCCTGAGAGTTGGAAGGAAACTGTCCAGGGAAAGAGGGAGAGAGAGTAGGGGAGGGTGACTGGGGACATTGAGATAGTAGAGAAGAAAGAGAGAGAGAGAAAAAGAGAAAAGAGGGGGAGGTAGGAAGAGATTGAACAAGAGAGGACAGGTCACAGAATGATTAAGCCGGATCCCTGGAGCTCTCCGATAAGAGCCAGATTGCCCAAAAAGAGTGCAAGTGAACTTAAAGCACCCCCCTCATACACACCACACACCATCAGCACCGTTCTCCCCATGACCCCTCAACTTTGACCCATGACCCCCTGCAGGATCCTAATGAGGTGGGCCAGAGCTGGCAGTACATGAGCAGTGAGAGGAACTCGGCGGTGATCGGGGACCTGCAGCGCGGGACGCTCTATGAGGTGCAGGTGCGCGCCCGCACCATGGCCGGCTACGGACACTTCAGCCAGGCCAGGAATTTCCGCACCATGCCCGACGGTAAGGACACACATGCACACACACGCGCCACACACATATATGTGTGTGTGTATAGAATGCACATGCATATACATAACATACACACATACACACACACACACACACACACATACACACGTCACACACACATATTTACATTTACATTTACATTTAGGCATTTAGCAGACGCTTTATCCAAAGCGACTTACAAAAGAGATAACATTCAAGCTACAACACAATGAACTAACAAGGAGTGCATATTGCTAACATAGAATCTGCGCTGTTTTAAGTTGAAGTGCAATAGTGTAACACAATGTAGAGAAATTAAATTATTAAGTGCATTCTCAAAGTTTACATATGTGTGTGTGTGTGTGTATAGAATTCACGCTGTTAGCACATACATAACATACACACACACACACATTTTAGTATATTGTGTATCCTGTACACACACTAACACACACAGTGTTATGTGTGACATTATAACCAGAACAGAATTATCACAGGAAACTAGGCTATGTTATGTGCCTTTCCTCAGGAGCTGAAACTCAAACACTGAACTACTGAACTGAACTCTCTCTCTTTCTCTCTCTCCCTCTCTCTCTCTCTCTCTCTCTCTCTCCCCCATGCTCAGACGAGGAGTCTCACTCGCGGATGGTAGTGACCGGTGTGCTGGTATCCATGGGGCTTCTCTTCCTGATCGCCGTGGTGATTGTTGCCGTGTACTGTTTCCGGTAAGAAAGCCGGTGGAACCTGGGAGGCAGAGAAGGAAGAAAGGACAAACTCCATAGGGAGACTGAGATAAAGATAGAGAGAGAGGGATAGAGAGAAAAATAGAAATAAAAGGGTGATAAAAAGGGAAGAGGTGAAAAGGTAACACATTAAACAGTCAGGGGAGAGGAGAGGAGAGAGATGGGGTGAGAAGGTGAGAGGGTTTGCTGGGGGGTACGGAGGGATTACAGAGGACAGGAGAGAGAGAAAATAAAGCGAGGGATAGAGAGGGGCTGACAAATGAGAGCGAGGGAGGGAGGACAGGATGCATCCACCCTGCAGCCTCTGCAGTGGACAACCGGCTAGAACAATAGAGCTGACCCCAGGAGCACTGACACACGCACAGCTCACCTAAACACACACACACACACACACACACACACACACACACACACACACACACACACACACACACACACACACTCTTTCTCTGGCTCTTTCTCTCTGTCCTACACACAAAAGCTCATTTCACACACATTCAAACAAGTTCCTCATCGACACAAAGCTTTACACACACACACTGTGTGACGACCCCCCCCCATTTTTTCTTTCACTCTACACCTTTCTCTCTCTCTCTTTCGCCATAGTGACTCTCTCTCTCTCTCTGAACCATACTGACTCTCTCTCAATCTTGGACCATACTGACTCTCTCTCTCTTTCTTGGACCATACTGACTCTCTCTCTCTTTCTTGGACCATACTGACTCTCTCTCTCTCTCTTCAACCATACTGACTCTCTCTCTCTCTCTCTTCAACCATACTGACTCTCTTTCTCTCTCTCTTGAACCATACTGACTCTCTTTCTCTCTCTCTTGAACCGTACTGACTCTCTCTCTCTATTGAAGCACATTGACTCTCTCTCTCTATTGAACCACACTGACCCTCTCTCTCTCTTTAACCATACTGACTCTCTCTCTGTCTTTTGGTTCCGTGTAGAAATATTTGACAGGAGGAACCCGCACCCACCACTATTTCTGTCTCATCGTGTGTGTGCGTGTGTGTGCGTGTGCACGCGAGTGTGTGTGTGTGCACGTGTGTGTGTTGGGGGATGGGTGTATGTGGTAATCAAGGCGAAAAAGAGTCCAGTACATTGACAGTGGCCAAAAGGATGAAAGGAGGAGAGAAAATAGGAAACGAGTAGAAGAGACAGAACACAGAAAATGAGGCGAAGGGAGAGAGAGAGAGAGTAAACTGGAGAAGCTTTTGGCTTCATTTGATTGACAGATGAGGCCAAGCCATTGTCTCAGTTTTTGAAATGTGAGAACAGCAGAGGATGAGACAGACACACACAGAGATACACACACACACACACACACACACACACACGCACACACACCCTCACCCTCTCACACACATAAAGCTCATGTACATAGACACACACATAGTGACACAAACCAGTGTTGTTGACAAGCGCCACATTCAAACTCAACTGAACTCTCTCTCTTTTTTCTGTGTCTCACACACACACACACACACACACACACACACACACACACACACACACACACACACACACATTCTCTCGGAGCCAGACATCCAGAGTTCACTGGTCCCGAGGGTGAGATGGAGAGAGAGACAGCTGGACTGAAGTCTCCAGGGAAAGATGAAAAGTTGGTGGGGGGATGAAGTTTTTGTGCGTGTGCGTGTGTGTGTGTGTATGTGTGTGTGTGTGTGTGCGTGTGTGCATGTAAGAGGCAAAAGTAAATGGAAAGCGAATCAGGGAGTGACAGATTCACAGGAATCATGGGAAAAGAATGCTGTCAAACGAAGCAAAGCATCTTTATTAGAGAGTGGTGGGACCACTAGAAAAATACCACACTCTTCCTGCACCCTTTTTCTCTCCTTCCCCCTCTCCTTCTCTCTCTCTCTCTCTCTCTCTTTCCCCTTCCCTCACTCCCTTATTTCCCCCTCTCTCTCCTCTCTCTAATTTTTCAGGTCAGCTTTTCCATTTCCCCAAGCGCTCTCTCATTCTCACCCCCCTGTACTAATCTCTGGTTATCGTTAAATAAACAGCGTTATCGGCCGTGTTAATATTATTGCTATCTCTGCCTCTCGCTCCCTCCTGACTCCACAGAAGGCAAGGGGAAGCGGCTAAGGCCTCAGGAATCTCTTTTTCAATAAATAGTACAATCCATTGTTTTGTCTTTCTCTCTCTTTCTCTCTGTCTATTTCTCTCCCCTCCTCTCTCCACCTGGTCCGCTGCTTCTTGTTTCAGACGCCACTCCAGAGTGAACGATCCAGAGATCATGGATAAGAACGGCCAGTACCTCATGGGGCAAGGTGAGTGGCGTGTGTGAGTGTGTGTGTGTGTGTGTGTGTGTGTTTGAGACAGAGAATCTGTGGATTAAGAAATGTAAGCTGCCTCTGGTGTGCAGGTGTGCATAAGTTTGTGTGTGTGTGTGTGTGTGTGTGTGTGTGTGTCTGCATGTCTGTGAATAGTGTGCAAGTGTGTGTGTTTTAGTTAGTGGATAGGAGGTGGCAAGGTACCAGATCTTGACCATCTATCCCCATCTGGTCATTATAATGTAATACATCTGTAATCTCTAATGTAAATACTCGCAGGAGCTTTCCAGCACTGCCATTTGTCTGTGTGTGTGTGTGTGTGTGTGTGTGTGTCTGTGTGTGTGTGTCTGTGTGTGTGTGTGTGTGTGTACTGAAACCTGATGAAGGACAGGTGTTGAACTGCTGCTTTTTATTGCAGGAGTGAAGGTGTACATCGACCCATTCACATACGAGGACCCAAATGAGGCAGTGCGTGAGTTTGCCAAGGAGATCGATGTGTCCTTCGTGAAGATCGAAGAAGTGATTGGAGCAGGTGAGTCCCTCCCCCCCCACCCCCCACCCTCTGTGTTTGCTAAGGCCAGTCTGCCATTACAACTCTAGGGCTGTTTACTCACAGGACAGAAGCCAGGCAAAGTTCCTAGGTAGAGCATGTTTCTTCGGATGTGTGTGTGTGTGTGTGTGTGTGTGTATGTGTGCGTCACTCATCGATCACACAAATATATATATAAATATATATATATCTTTCAAGCTGCAGGAGAGAGTTTGTCAGAAAGTCTTAAGTCGTTTCACCACCACTCTCTTCTGCTCCCTTGCCTTTCGTCTGAGCTCATTTGCTCCATTCCTTTTCTCCACCTTTCTCTCTCTCTCTTTGTCTTACTCCTTTCTCTCTCTCTCCTCCTTCTCTCTCGCTCCATCTCCTTGTGGAGTGATTGAGTGCAGAAGCCTTTGGCTAAGTGTGAGATTAAAGGGTCAAATTGAATATGAGCCCTATCAAATGAGTGGGAGTGAAAGTGTGTGTGTGTATGTGTGTGTGTGTGTGTGTATGTGCATGTGTGTGTGTATGTATTTGAGAGATAGAGACAGTGTCTTAGTAATATAGATTTGTGTGTGTAGACAAGAGATAGGAGTTTGTGTATGTGTGTGTGTGTGTGTGTGTGTGTGTATGTGTGCATGCATGCATGCGTGTGTGTGCGCGTACTGTATGTGTGTTCATGTGTGTCTGGTGTGTCTCAGATGATTTTACAGAGCCTGTCCCCCCAGGCAAAAATAAGCGGCAGCTTTTCTGTCCACTCATTTTTCTTCCCCGATCTGTTCTCCCATTCTCCCTCTCCCCCTCTGCCCCATCTCCCTCTCCCCCTCTGCCCCATCTCACTCTCTCTCTCTCTCTCTCTCTCTCTCTCTCTCGCGCTCTCTCTCTCCTTCATTCTGTTCACCTCCTCCAAGGGCTGCAAAAACAAAAACAGGTTTCAGCTTTCTCTGTCTCTGTGTTTGTGTGTGTGTGTGTTTGTGTATAAATGTGTGTGTGTGTGTGTGTGTGAAGGGACATGTCTCTGTATGTTTTAGTGTCAGGATCAGGTTTTACTAGAGGGCGTGTGTGTACCTGTGTGTGTATGCCTATGTGTGTGTCTGTGTGTGTATGCCTACGTGTCTGTGTACCTGTGTGTGTGTGTGTGTGTGTGTTCTGTGTGCATCTGTGTAAATAAAGGCTAAAGCAGCCTAGTCACTATGTTTTTATTGCTGCCGATTGTCTGCTGACCTGGATAGACAGGTGTGTGTGTGGGTGTGTGTTTCTGCAAACAACTCTGTACTTACATGTTTTTTGCTAGAGATATTTGACTCATGGACTATTTTCGTCTACTCCGTCTTGTCTTGTCCGTTTTGTGTGTGTGTGTGTGTGTGTGTGTGTGTGTGTGTGTGTGTTTGTATAGGTGAATTTGGCGAGGTGTGCCGCGGACGACTGAAGATCCCCGGCAAGAAGGAGAACTACGTGGCCATTAAGACGCTGAAGGGCGGCTACACGGACAAGCAGAGGCGGGACTTCCTGTCGGAGGCGAGCATCATGGGCCAGTTCCAGCACCCCAACATCATCCACCTGGAGGGAGTCATCACCGCCAGCTGCCCCGTCATGATCCTCACCGAGTACATGGAGAATGGAGCCCTCGACTCCTTCCTCCGGGTGAGTGAGTGTGTGTGGGTGCGTGTGTGTGTGTGTGTGTTTGTGTGTGTGTATTCGACAGACAGTCAGAGAGAGAGGGAGAGAGTGAGAAAGAAAGAATGTGTATGAGTGTGTGTGTGTGTGTGTGTGTGAGACAGAAAGACAGAGAGTAAGAGAATATATATGAGTGTGTGTGTGTGTGTGTGACAGACAGAGAGAGAGGGAGAGAGAGAGAAAGAAAGAATGTGTATGAGTGTGTGTGTGTGTGTGTGTGTGTGTGTGTGTGTGAGAGTGTGAGAGACAGAAAGACAGAGAGTAAGAGAATATATATGAGTGTGTGTGTATGTGTGTGAGAGAGAGAGAATGACAGGCAAACTGTGTGTATGTGTATGTGTGTACTCCCTTACATCTCTCAGCCATCTGTTGCACTTGTCTCCTCCTCCTCCTCCATTCCTCTCATCCTTCTAGACTTTTCTCTCATCTCTAGTCATCTAATTCCTCAGTCTCTACTCTCAGTGCTCTCATAGGCCCCATACTGTAATCATGGAAGAAAGTTTAACAGCAGTCCGATAAACGAGTGCTAAATCCCTCTCTCTCTCTCTCTCTCTCTCTAGCTGAACGACGGGCAGTTCACTCCTATCCAGCTGGTGGGCATGCTGCGTGGCATCGCCTCAGGTATGAAGTACCTGTCGGAGATGAGCTATGTGCACAGGGACCTGGCAGCACGCAACATCCTGGTCAACAGCAACCTGGTGTGCAAGGTGTCCGACTTTGGCCTGTCCCGCTTCCTG
>PYXC01001497.1:95000-102500 GCA_015244755.2 Tenualosa ilisha
ATGTGTTTTGTCTGTGTAGCTCAATAAATGATCTTGGGAGGAAATGAGTGGTCCAGCTCTCTTCTACTGAGCTCATTCACTCAAACTACTGAAATGCATTAACACACACACACTTACACACACACAGACACTGACACACATGTGCACGCACACACACTTATACACACACCGTAATTGTAATTTATTACACACTTCAAATATGTCCCCCCTTACACACTTTTACACACAAAACAATAAATACCAATGGTCTGACAAATTTCAAAGAGCATCAGTCTTTTCAGACACACACACACACACACACACAGTAATTCTAAATGGTTACACACACAAACTTCAAAAGCCTTACACACATATACTCTCACACACAAACACAATAAATATCAATGGTTAGACAAATCTCAAAGCTCATAAGTCTTTACACACACACCACACAAACACACTCACACACAGAGACAGAGGGAGAGAGAGAGAGAGAGAGTTTTTTTTTTTTAAATACACTTATTGGGATTGATTGAATTATTCAGTTATTGGTAAAGTACATGTCAAGTTAAATTAAATTTGTTCTCATTCTGGGGGACGGAAAGAGAAGAAGGAAAGAAGGGAGACAGGAAAGCTTAAAGAAGAAAAAGTGGAGAGGGAGAGAGAGGCAAGAGAGAGAGAGAAGAAAAAATGTAAGTGGAGGAGAGGAAAGAAAAAAGTCAAAAAGAACGCAAGAAGGAGAGAGAGAGAGAGAGAGAGAGAGAGAGAGCAGGCAGAACGGGGATGGGATTCAGTAATGGGGGAAATGTTGCCATATGATCAGATGGGAGCCCGGGGAGAAGTGGAGCTTATTGATTTTTGTCTTTTTTTTTCTTTCCCCCGTCGTCTTTTCTTCAGAACCTGCATTTGTTTAACTTTCATTCCTCTATCTCTCTACCCTCATCCGTCCACCATGAGCGTCTTTCCTGTTTAGCCTCTGCCATTTGTGCTATCTCTCCATCCATCTGTTGATCTTTCTCTCTCTCCCTCGCTCTCTCCCTCTGCTTGGGTGTGTGTGAGTGAGAGAGACAGAGAGTCAGTGAATGTGTGTTTGCCCTGACCTCTCAGATACAGGACACCCATCGTTCTTTATCTGTTCATCCCAAACCCTCTTCTGTCTCTTACCATCTCTTTTCTTCCCCCACCCTTTCCCTGTATCAGCCATCCTCTCTTTTTCATGGCCATATGCTCTATCTCTCTCTCTCTCTCTCTCTCTCCTGCTGTGTCTCTGATAGCTTTCCACCTCTCTGTGTTTTAGCCTGGAGTGCCAAGCTAATGAGAGAAGAGGTTTTTGTGTGTGAGTGTGTGTGTGTGACAGTGTATGTGTGCGAGTATATGTGCATCTTTGTATGTATATGTGTGTGTGTGTGTGTGTGTGTGTGTGTTTGGGGGGTGGTATAAAGGGAGCATAAATGGAGAGAAAGAGAGTTGATGGAGGGTGAAGACGAAAAGAGAAAAGAGTGTTGGAGAAAGAAAGGAAGAGTGTGTGTGTGTGTGTGTGTGTGTGTGTGTTTGTGTGTGTGTGTGTGTGTGTGTGCAGAGAGAGAGAGATAGTGGGTAAAAGCTGCAAATAAAGAATAGATAGGAGCCTTTTGGATAGGGGAAGAACAGATGCATTTGAGATTGTGGAAATGGGGGCAAAAGAAAAAGAGAGAGAGAACAGGACAGAGGAGAGAGAGGGAGGGATAAATGCTCTAGAGAGAGAGAGAGACAAAGAGAGAGATGGAGTGATAGAGAGAAAAGAGAGGAAAGGAGAAGAAATTTTACAGCATACTTTCAGTGGGCAGCTACGGGGGCAGGAGTGCCAGATAGAGTTACACGGCCGAAAGAAAAGAGAGAAAAAGCTCCATTCCTCCTGGGTGAAAGGCAAAACGGCACTCCTCTGGCGAGGCCCGCGCTCTGCACTCTTTCATCTGTGTGCTGCATTTAAGTCTCTCCCTCTCTTTCTCTCTCTCTCTCTCGTTCCCTTTCTGCACTCACCATTTATGAAGAAAAAGTCATTACTTATACTCAGGATCTCTCCTGGATCTGCTTTCTCCATGTTACCCTCGACCCCTATGACTCTCTCTCTCTCTCTCTCCCTCTCTCGCTCTCTTTCCTCTCTCTCCCTTTCTCTCAGTAAGGGTGTCTCCCTCAGTCTTTCATTCTCTCTCCCTCTTTCTCTCCATCTCTCTCTCTCTCTCCCTCTCCTCTGTTCTGTGGTTCCTCCCCCTCTCCCATGGGTGTGCCTGGGACGACTGGGCCTTTGCTCTCTTACTGTATTTGTTTATGCATAATTATTTCTTAATATAAACCTAATAGTCTCTCAGGTGCCGGCCCAGTGGTTAGTGTTCCAGTGTTAGGACATGAACAATAGACCCAATTAGGTCATACGTACACACACACACACACACACACACACACACACACACACACACACACACACACACACACACACACACATACACACACACACACACACACACACACACACACACACACACACAAAGATACACACTGACACATATGTGTGCATACTCTTCCATCCACACATTCCCATACATACATGACCCACACACACATTCAGTGACTTATGACTTTACATGGTAATATTCGCCTTGGATTCCCATAGCTCTCTATTACCTGATATGTCTCCACCATGTGTGTGGATTTAGGGTGTGTGTGTGTGTGTGTGTGTGTGTGTGTGTGTGTGTATGTGTGCAAATGAGCCCACTACACTTCACCACACACACACACACACACACACACACACACACACACACACACGCACACACAAGGTCACACACACACACACACACACCCAAGGTCTTTGCAGGGCTGGTGTTTTTTGTGTCTGGAATGAAAAGCCTTGTCTGGCAAGATGAACTCTGACCCCCAACTCACCGAGCTCAGCCTAATCCAGGGGGCTAAAGGTGTTGGGACAGCCATGGCTTTTTAATTACCACTGTTATCATTCCTCGCATCTCATATTGGGAATATCAACTCGAGATTATCGCAAAGCAACCCACAGACTGAACAAATACTTACTTTGAAAGAAATATGGAAGGCTATACTTCCGACAGTTACTGATATGCTGTAAAAAAGACCTTAAATGAATATGTGCGGCAACAGCTGGTTGATATCCAGTTGGGTGGGTATGTGTGTGTCTATGAGGGAGTCTGTGTGTGGGTGGGTGGGTGTGTGTGTGTGCATGTCTGTGTGTGAAAAATAGAACACAAGGGAGAGAGTTGATGTGATATGATGTGAGGGGGTTTTGTGTGTGTGTGTGTGTGTGTGAGGGGGTTGTGTGTGTATTTGAATATCGCTCAGTATGAGAGTGGCAGGCAGTGATTTTCAGGGCAGTTGTGTGCTGAATTCTCTCTTCAAACAGTTCAGGTTTCAGTGGGAGTCCACAGACATAAACTCAGTCCTTCACATGAAGAATCTCATGATTTTACAGTAACGCAACACACTCACAAACACACACACACACACACACACACACACGTGTGTACACGAGTCCGGTGCTGTCTAACATGTACTCCAGACACTTGTTAATAAATGATTATTTAAACAGAGCCACAACGAATTCACAGCTGCAGCCCTCTCTCTCTCTCTCTCTCTCTCTCACACACACACACACACACACACACATGCGCACGCACGTGCACATGCCCACAGTTTAGGATTCCAACATGCTGCAGGTCACCTATAGTCACCTAAAAGTCTTAGGTCAGCTGTGAGAGTGTGTTTGCATGTGTATGTGTGTGTGTGTGTGTGTGTTGTGTGTGTGTATGTGTGCATGTGTGTGTGTGTGTGCGTGTGTGTGTTGTGTGTGTGTATGTGTGCATGTGTGTGTGCGTGCGTGTGTGTTTGTACGTAAGGTGTTCTTTCTTCAGCTTTTCACTCATTTCCTCTGAAGCTTCTGTCACAGACACACATACCCATGCAGGAAGCCGCAGCTGATTCACTTCCTGAGTAAAAGGTCACACACAGGGCCCTAAGGACCCCCCTTTACAAAAACACCCATGCCCCAACCCCTGTGACTCCAGAGCAGGTACCCCTTCAAAACCAAACCCTTTTAATAGATTCATTAATCCCATCAGCCATATATTTCTGACAAACTGTTTTATTGATTAGACGTAATGATGTGATTTTATATAGATTATTGTTACATACGTCATCTCATCATTACCTGATATGGAATCTTTCTATCTCAAGAGATAATTCATCAGTCTGTATGAGAAAAAAATAAATGATAGACAAAAAGAGGAGTTTGCAAAGGACTGAATAATGAATGTTCTGCGGCTTAAATGAAATGACATCACATCTGAGTTCATCTAAATTCTATGGATTAGACAAGAGTTGGGAAACCATTTTAATTAGTTGTTTTAATAAAATCACATTAAGTATGTTTGATGACACTGGCTTTGTGCACAAGAGCAAAATAAATATTGTTTTATGATGAAAATTAAAGTGCGCAGGGAAACCAACATCTGGGTGATCAGCAATGCTTGTTTAATGAGTCATTTTTCCCCAAAATCAAACACCCACACAGCATTAGAGGTCATGCCTGTGTGAATGTGCGTGTGTGTGTGTGTGTGCGTGTGTGTGTGCATGTGTGCATGTGTGCGTGTGTGTGTGTGTGTGTGTGTGTGTGTATGTGCGTGCGTGTGTGTGTGTGCGTGCGTGTGTGTGTGTGTGTGTGTGTGTATGTGCGTGTGTGTGTGTGTGTGTGTGCGTGTGTGTTTGTGTGCGTGCGTGTGTGTGTGTGTGAAAGGGTGTGGGGGGAGCGGGAAAACACAGTCATCTGAATGATATGAGCGGCACTACTATGTGGTCAAAGGCTTCCAAGTGAAAAAGAGAGGGAGAAACTTGAGTTGGCGTTTATGAACCTCCATTTCTCTCAGTCCAGCCTTTCTTCTTTACTTTGCTTTGCTTGTCTTTCTTCTTGCACCACCAGTGCTTTCATTCTCTTGGTATTCAGCTCGGGGATTTACGGACAGACATTAAGACATGCGGAGTGTGTGTTTGTGTGTGTGTGTGTGGGAGAGGGGGGGAGTGTGTGTGTGTGTGGGGGGGGGGGTTGTGCTGTGATCCACTGAAAGAAACTAAAAGGAAAGACAACGCACGAAAAGCCTGTTTGCAAAGTGTGTATGATCTCAGCCCAGCCGTAGTTTATATGAGCACACTGTCAGATACACACACACACACACACACACACACACACACACACACACAGACAATCGTCTGTGGACTTCACACATAGTATGCATGGGCCTAACCACAAACAGTTGTAAACCATCAGAGCAACTCTCTTGAGTGGGCATGCCGTACAATTGGTGTTAACTCTCATTACATACCCTTTGTCTGGACCACAGTCAATAACTACCATATAGTTACTACATTATTACTAGTTACTACTTTAGTATTAGTTCACTACATCACTTACTAGATCAAACAAGTCGATGACCCAAACTAAAGGCTCTGTCTTTTCCTAGTGCCAAACCCCTGCTAACTTGTATTTATCAGTTATTAATTAATATGTATTAATCAGTCACTGTTTTCTCCTCTCAATCTCACTATGTGCTTGAACTAGAATCTATTTACGTAGCTGACAATAGAGTGTCAGAACTATGTTCTGTGGGGTTTTTTTAGGGGAGTCTAATGTTGTCATGACAATGGAAGTCGGGGCGAATCGGAGGTCAGACAACTGTCAATCATATGGCCAGATCAAAGGCAGCCTTAGCGCTCCAGCCGACCCCGGCGTGTGTGTTTATGAGGGCCAGGGCTGGGACCTGTGCACCTTACTGCACCTGGGGCTCCATCACTGGCCGCAGGAGTGTGTGTGAGCATGACCGAGTGAGTGCATGTGTGCGCACACAAGCGCACACACACACACACACACACACACACACACAGACAGACACAGACAGACACACAGACACACACACATGCACCCACATACAAACTTGTGCATATGCTGCACACACATGCTTGTAAAGAGTGCGCTTGTGCTTTCTTTTAAAGACAGATTCTGCGTAAAGTGTGTGAGTGTGTGTGTGTGTGAGTGTGTGTGTGTGTGACTGACAAGCAAGGAAACTTTATACTCAGGAAACATTTGGTTCTGATTTTAGGAGCGACTGTCTGGCAGCCATTTAAGTATCCAAGGGGGAAGAGAGAGAAAGCGCGTGTGTGTGTGTGTGTGTGTGTGTGTGTGTCTGGGAGATGCATTCCATTCTTGTCCTACTGTCCCATGATGCATTTGTCAATGTGACGGTCAATTTAAGAAACGTGTTTGGAGAGGGTAGGATGTAAGACGAAGGAATGTTCAAAGACAGAAGGAGAGAGAAAGAGAGAGAGGATAAATTATGTTGCTAATAGGGATAGTTCGTGTGTGTGTGTGTGTGTGTGTGTGTGTGTGTGTCTGTGTCTGTGTCTGTGTCTGTGTCTGTGTGTATTTTATCTGGATGATATCAGAGGTTCAGATAAGTTGTATCAGATGTAAGTGAGTAAGAGCTGTATGCATGGTGTGTGTGTGTGTGTGTGTGTGTGTGTGTGTGTGTGTGTGTGTGTGTGTGTGTGTGTGTGTGTGTGTGTGTGTGTGTGTGTGTTATTACTGCACTGTATTCATCTTGGATAAAGCCTTTAACTGGCCACAGATAAAGGATCGTGTCAAGGCTGTGTAATTAATGATGAGTGAAAATTTACCCTAAAAAACCTAGTTCTGTGCCTGCGTGTGTGTGTGTCCTGTGTCACTGTGAGTCTGATTTTGTGTGTGTGTGTGTGTGTGTGTGTGGTGTCTCCCATTTGTGTTTTTTGGGGTTACTGTGAGTCTGTTTGTCTGTGTGTGTGTGTGTGTGTGTGTGTGTGTGTGTCCATGTGTGGTGTGTGTGTCCACATACTGTTCTAATATTGCTGCTTGAAGTGTGTTTATCATGAGCGGGAGAGTATCAATAAAGACATTTTTGGGAGATGCTGTGTGTGTGTGTGTGTGTGTGTGTGTGTGTGTGCGTGTGTGTGTGTGTGCAGTTTGATGTCAGCCTCTGAAGGAGGCATACACATGACTGCATATGTCAGATGTATTGATAAAGAAGTGTGGAGAGAAAAAGAGAGAGGGAGGGATAGAAGAGAAGAGGGATAAATAAAAAGGGGGAAACAGCGAGAATTTAAAGAAACATAGAGGGGAAATGCAGTGAAAGTACAGAGGGAAGAGGTGTCAATGAAGAGAGACAAAAAAGGATAGATGGAGGGAGAGAGAGAAAGAAGGAGAGAGAGAAAGAGAGAGGGAGGTTAAGGGTAATTGAAAACTTGTGCTGAAACCACAATGACAAGATTTCAGCAGGAGGGGGAGGGAGGGGGTCAAAAAAACAAGAGCTCCATTTCAACAGCAACCGCTGTGTGTGTGTGTGTGTGTGTGTGTGTGTGTGTGTACGAGTGGGCGAGAATGTGTGTGCACATTCATACCATATGCATTTACATTAAGATATGCATATATCTATA
>PYXC01001497.1:107500-112500 GCA_015244755.2 Tenualosa ilisha
ACTGTCTTTCTAGGAATGCCTATTCATCACACAAACCGCAGCCAATTAGACTACAGCCTACTTTAGAGGAGTGATAGCGATCCAGGAATCACTTTGATGGGATAATTCTGAGAGGTTCTGTGAGATTGAAGCTATCAGAAGACATCTGATAATGTGAAAACATTTAAAAACTCCTGACTCAGTAGACCTTCTGGGGTTAGAGCAGTGACATCATAAGTTCATTTCTGCCTTTCTTTCAACCCTCAGCCTGAGAGCTGAGAGACCTTGAGAAATGAGAAATGACACGACAGCAATCTGTCAAACACTAACTCAAAACAAACACCTGCAGTCAGCCCGCAAACCAGCAGCAGATGACAGCTCGCTGTGTGTATGTGTGCACACGCGTGCCTGCATGTGCATGTATGCATGTGTGTGTGTGTGTGTGTGTGTGTGCATGTGTGTGCGTGTGTGTGTGTGTATGTGTGTGTGAACCCATCAGGATTGTTAAGTGATGAGTGCTTTCCAAGATGCCTCCAACATTTCCTGAATAAAGCATGGGTGTGTTTCAGGTGAGAAATCCACTAGTCTGAAGAAAAAAGTGTCCCAGTGGAGTGGTGAGTTATTATTCCTTGGAAAATCCCAGAGCAGGAGAGACAGTAAAACTTCTAAAGGACATGGGAGTTGGCCACTGTTGTGATGCAACCAAGGTTATGCAGCTGTTTCTGAAAAAAAAAAAACAGTGACAAAACATTTGAAAAGCAGTTTCTCACCATGTTTCTACCTCTCACCATGTTGTTGTCTACTCCAGTAACAGTGAACATCTGTTACTGTGTACATAAGTACAGTCAGAAAGTTGCAAAGAATAATGGATGCTACAATCTCATAAAATTGTCTGAAGATGAAGGTAAAGAGAGCTTTACAAGCAAGAATTTGGTCAGACCTGTTTAAGCTTTTAATTCTCAGGATGTATCTGTCATGAACAGACAGGGAGGCAGAAAGAATGTGCTGGGGTGCTTGTATTCACAAGGGTTTGGCACACACCGGTGAAAGTTCTCACCAAATGTCTTGCTTCATTCACACTGTTAAAGTGAAAATCAAAAGCTATTAATCCTTGAGACCGTGAACTACATGGGAGGCTGGTATGAATAGTTCCAAAGAAAATTCTTGTTGATGACAGATTTAATGTTTTCAGAGCAACAAACAGACCTCTTTTAAATTTTCCTGTTTTTACAGTTAAGCCTCAAGTTTTTGGAAGTCACCCAGAACTTCATCTCTTTGAGACAAACACAGAGAGATGAGCGGAGACACCAGAGGGACCAAAGGTCCTAACATAATCAGTGTGTTATCATTACAACAGCTAAATCTGTCAAAGAAAGTATGTAAACAATAAATAATAAGGGACTTAGGACAGAACTCTGGGGGACTCCTGTGCTGACAGGGCATTAGGGGGATTTTTAGAGAAATCAAGGGTTCCCTCGCTAATGAAAGAAAAAATCATCTGTGAGATATTATGGAACTTGAAGCACTAGAAAACAGGACCATGAACTCTAAGTCCACTATCAGCACCGAGAGCCAAGCAGATGTAATCCCTGACTGGATTACAAGGATGGAAGAGTGAAGAGAGGAAGTACGCCAGGAACGAAGGCAGCTGGGAAAAGGTGTGTGTGTGTGTGTGAGTATACACAGGTGGGAAACAGATTTATGTATAGATTCTGTCAGATGTTCAGATAGCCACTTCCCATAAGTCTGTGTGGCTTGCCTGCACTCAGCCTATGCAAAGTGAATAGCTACCATATCATATCCTATCAAAAGCCCCCACTTTAGATGGAGTATCCATATGCGGTCAGTATGTACAGAGTGGTGGCAGCCTGTGCACACAAAGCACTTCAGCAACAGAACGGGTGTAACTGACACTACAAAAACAATATTTCCTCTGGCTATATTTCTTCACAGCTCCACGCTAATGTCTTAGATCTGCATACGCTTCGGCGAGGTGGCACCGCATGTAGAGCTGGTGAGCCGAAAGTATGCCTAACATGTGTGTGTGTGAGAGAGAGCGGAGGCCGATTTATCTTGGCAGTTTGCTGGCTCCAGCCGTAAGAGGATAGCTCAGACAGTGTAAAAAGTATGTTGAGTGATTATTTAAAGTTCAGTGGCCAGAAAATATCACTTATGCTTGTATTTAGGCTAATGAAAAGCAGACTTGCTGGAGTTCCCACTTTCTGATGAATATCTCTATCTGTGAAAGTGTTAGCTGTGTGTGTGTGTGTGTGTGTGTGTGTGTGTGTGTGTGTGTGTGTGTGTGTGTGTGTGTGTGTGACAGAGAGAGAATGAGACTGAGACAACACACATATGGGCAGAATGTGCTTTCATATTTTTAATAAACAGTTATTGTGTATATGTGAGAGAAAGTCTACACAGAATTCTACACAGAACTGAACCAATGTTCAATGTGAGTGTGTGTGTATGTGTGTGTGTGTATACGCGTGTGTGTGTGTGTGTGTGTGTGTGCTTGAGAGAGAGAGAGACAGAGACAGTCTGTGCCACGAGTTCACCTACATTGTCTGTGTGTCATCTGATTTGCCATGAAAACCAACCTCCTCTTCACTTCACACCTCTTCATTTCTCTCTCCCTTTGCCTGTGCCACTCTATCTCTCTCTTCCTCTCTCTCTCTCTCTCTCTCTCTCCCGTGATTGTGTTTTACACTCTCCGGGTCCAGAGCCTTCACCTCTCTGACATCACCACTCCCTGTTTTCTGGTCTCATCCCACTATCCCTTCTCCTCTTTCTCTTTTTGTCCTCTATCGTGCCATCCCTCGCTCTTGTTCCTCTTTGTAAATAATGAATAGCTGTTGCTTTTGTGTGTCAGGTTTGTAGCCTGTGGCTTTACTGGTGTGATCACACACACACACACAAACACACACACGTGCACACGCACACGCACACACACACACACACACACACACACACACACACACACAATAAAGAGACTGGAAAAGTGAGAGGTTAGATGAAAGAAGAAATTCCATCTGTGCGTGTGTTTGAGTGTGTATGTGTGTGCGTCCTAGGAGAGAAGTTATGAACTTTTCTGCCAGTAACTCCTTTCAAGAGCTGCTAGTGTCTCCATTCCACACACACACACACACACACACAGATTGATATGGGCCTCAGGTAATGTGCATACCTGTCTGTCATCAGCTGATTGGTGGAGCGATAAGCTGACAGTGGGTCATGTGACTTCCTACTGCTGTCACATTAATGACATTAATTAGGGGAAGGGGGAGAGGGAACCTCCGCAATGTGATACCTCACACACACACACACACACACACACAACACACACACACACACACACACACACACACACACACAAACAGGTACACTCATGCACCTCTTCATAGGCATAAAGACACATACATGCTGTGTGGAGTAAACCACATGCCCACACACACACACACACACACACACATACCACCTCCACCACCACCAAAAGCAAGCACACATACACACAAACTCAAGCACACATGTCTTGACATTGACTTATGTAAAAAAACCATATTCTTAGCTTATACACACTACCACCACAAACATATTCAGTACATTGCACCATGCCTAGCAGGATGATTATTGTTACACGGTTAAGAACTGTATAAACGTACAGTATACTGTTTTTCATACACTATTGTAGAATTACTGCATCATATATAAAATGTACACACACACACACAGACAGTAATGGAAGTAGGGTACGTTGGTAGTTCCCTGTAAAGCCCCAAGCAGAAGAGACTGACAGACAGAGAGACATACTAGGACAGCCGAAACCACTAGAGAGATAATGAGGTGGAGGGTCATCAGATCAGGGCCATCACACACCCATCACTCACCCCTCAGTGTGGCGCAAGCCAGTGCCTGAAGTCTAGTCTATGCTTGCCCCTATACAGAAGGCTTTGAATAAATGCACCAGAAATGCAAATGTGTATTCATTCCACACACACACACAAACACGCACACGTGTGTACACATGTACACACACACACGCATGCATAAAAGTTTAGGCATGCTGCCAAATGTTTGTGCTGAGGTGACCCAGAATGTAAGGGAGGGTCGTCAACGCAACAGACATGGATACAGTTACCAGGAAAGGTCGGACACAAACATTCTCATAATCAATTACAGTGTGTCTTTAACCCACCCTTGCCCGCACACACATGCACACACACACACACACACACACACACACACACACACACACATACACACACACACACACACACACACACACACACACACACACTTACACACACACAGCTGACAAAAAACATATTTTCCATGCACATTAAGAAAATTTAATACAGCCAATGTGTTGGTAATCTTACAGATTTTTACACACACACACACACATACACACACACACACACACACACCGCCTGGGGTACAGTACAGTTGTGTGTGTGAGTCATTGGCCATTACGTTACCATCTGAATGTCTGTGAAAACAAAGCAGGGATCTCAGCTTACTCCTTTTACTGTGTGTGTGTGTGTGTGTGTGTGTGTGTGTGTTTGTGTGTGTGCATGAGGGGGAGAAATAAACAGGGAATAAACAGGGATAAAGAAAGTTAAGGTAACAGCACATTGGAGTAAATGAATAAGTGAGTGAGTGAATGAATGAGTATGTCGTGTGTGTGTGTGTGTGCGTGTGTGTATATGTGTATGGAGGTGGTTGTATGTGAGCACAGATGGATTGACAGGCAGATTGGCGATCAGGTAATTGGATGAGAGTAGAGTATATACCTGGCAAAGTAAGGGGACACCAAATACCTTTCCATCTCTTCCCTTTCCTCTTCATCCCTTCCTCCCCTCTCTCCACTCCTCCTTTTCCCCTTGTCTTTAAGCCCCCTTCCCTACCATCTGTCCTTCACCCCATCCATCCATCTTAACACTCTTTCCTTGGCTTCTCTATTTTTTCCCTGTGTTCTTTCATTTTTAAATGTACATTTTTGACTCAAGTACCCTTTTCATTAT
>PYXC01001497.1:117500-120000 GCA_015244755.2 Tenualosa ilisha
GAGCTCAACTCACTGCAGTTTCATGTGACAGTGAAATGTGTGAGGTTTCCACTGCTCTGTGCTCCATATGGTGCCGATTACTGTCAACCCTTTCCTTGTGTGTGTGTGTGTCTGTGTGTGTGTGTGTGTGTCTGTCTGTCTGCATGAATGAAAACTACGATGGATAAGCATGAACCAACAGAAGACCATTTCAACATGCTCAGTCATGAGAAAATATAAATCTGAGGGCAAAAAACAACTCAGAGAAAAGAGATGCTGAAGCTGAGCCATTGGGCCAATGGGTTTAAGTGCAGGGTGTTCCTGTGTGCCGTCATGTGCTGCCTCTTATGGATGATTCAGAGAGGGAGGCAACTCGCCCTGCAATTAGACTTTTCACAGGGATGGAGAGAAATAGAGAGAACAACATGCAGGAACAGAAGGAACAGACAGAGAAAGGATAAACAAAAGGATAGAGAGAGACAGACCTAGAAAAAGACAGATAGAGAGAGAGAAACAGAGAGAGAATGGCCAACAGACCAACTTCTTGAATAGATTCCATTGTAAATTCTTTGAACCTTGATGCTATGAAGTGAACTAGCCAACATATCCAGCAGTTTGGAAGGAAACCAGGTTGTCTCATCAATAGAGGCTAAAAGTGTATAACAGTTAATAACGCATAAACAGGAAAACATTCTATGACAGGTTCTGTGAAAACAGTGGAAATAAGACTCTCTTGGCTGTGGATTGCTAGCTAACATTCAGTATGTGTACATGCACATCTAAAAGAGCTATTGGCAACCACCGAGCTAGTGATTTAACTGGAGGATCCAACTGACCTAAATACTATCACAGTAGATGGCCATATACTCCTGTTCATGTTTCTACCACCCTAATTGTGGCTAATTATTTTACTGTCTATGGTTAATCCAAAGAGGCTGATCCAAAGCACTGTAGGTACATTTCATACATAGTTTACTTTTCAATGTTTTGCACATGAGACACTGACTGTACATGTATACACCCAACAATGCATGCAGGGCTCCAATACACCCAACAATGCATGGAGGGCCCAATACACCCAACAATGCATGCAGGGCTCCAATACACCCAACAATGCATGGAGGGCCCCAATACACCCAACAATGCATGCAGGGCCCCAATACACCCAACAATGCATGGAGGGCCCAATACACCCAACAATGCATGCAGGGCCCCAATACACCCAACAATGCATGCAGAGCTCCAATACACCCAACAATGCATGGAGGGCTGAATTAGGACAATACCCACTTTTAATTAACATAGAAAAAAGATGAGATGAAATTCTTCAAACACCGAAAAACATGTGACACCAAATCCTTTTGCTTCCAAGGCCTTAAAAGCCAAGCCCTCATCCAGCTGGTCTTGAGGCTCACGAAACCTCATAGAACTAATCCGACTAACACAACTAACTACCAGCCTCAGAACCTTGCCACCATTGCTCAAACAATTCAGCCCAATCAAGAAATTAATGCAAAACAAAACTACTTTACATATTAGACTGAAACAACCACAAATCAAAATAAACTTCAATGCTCTTTGGCCTTAAACAGGCCTCTCCACAGTTACTAATACTAAGCTCAAAAAACCCTGACCAGACACAGACTCATAGTCTGGCTATAGAAAAGGGCAGCCCTACCTAGAGCACAAAATGTAACCAAGGCACCATAGAAACTGAATTTAACTTTCTGAATGCAGACAATGAAAAGAAATGCATAAGCAATTCTTTCCAGAATTCGGAAATATGCATCCTGACTTTCCAAACCTAGAAGATAACAGGTTACTGAGAATACTTCTAGGTGAGGAACTAGAGAGTGCAAGAGTTGCAGCCAGGTATGTAGATGCCTGCCACAGAGAGAGAGAGTCACCTCATGAATGAAGCGCATGAAGAATCACTAGAAGAACACAAATACATATTGCCATGTACAGATATCACACACACACCTGCATACACATGCATCACATCCACACACGCACACACATGCATGCACAGACACGCTGGCACGCGCACACACACACACACACACACACACACACATGCACATGGTTGTTAATGGTTAATTGTTGTGTATGGTTAATTGGGTTCTGTCCTTGTTTATTTTTGTGTGCACACTACTTGTACTTTGTACAACTAGAAATGCTTGGGCAATGCAATGTGTATTTTTGTCATGCCAGTAAAGCTCTATTGAACTGAATTGAACTGACAGAGAGGGAGAGGGAGAGAGAGAGAGAGAGAGGGAGAGAGAGAGGGAGAGAGAGGGAGAGAGAGAGAGCAAAAGTTAGAGAAGAAGTTGAGTGAGAGAAAGCATAACTTTCTGTCCCATCATCCCTGAGAACATCTGCACATCCAAACTGAAGATGCGTTTCCTTAGAAGCTGGAAACAATTATAATTCTGTGTGTGTGTGTGTGTGTGTGTGTGTGTGTGTGTGTGTGTGTGTGTGTGTGTGTGCGTGTGTGTGTGTGTGTGTAAAGGTGTGTGTG
>PYXC01001497.1:125000-130435 GCA_015244755.2 Tenualosa ilisha
TGGGTTTACAGTCCTGCCACTCACTCTGATACTCTGATTATAGTTTATGTTCTCATTGTTTCGAAGGGGAGCTCAGAATAGACTCTTGTCATGCTGTTAATGACTAGAGCTCCGATGTGGTCACTATGCTACTATCCCAAGAGATACAAAAATCCCTCCCCCCTGCACATAGTGCTTATAAATGCTTTCATCTATAATCAAAACTAAACTCTTGCTATGATCATAAATTCAATTCAATTTTACTTGTTTATAAAACTCCATTAACAAATGGCATTTTCTCGAGGTAGTGGTACGAACCCCATGCAAAGTTAGCAGACAGGGTAATGTATAGCATACGTACGATTACATACGTGCCTAATACATGGCATACATAGCATTGCAGCTGCTCCTCCTGGAATTGCTGTTTAAGGCTGTTAACTAAACAGTGCTGACAGGGTAAGAAGCATTGGATCATAATTTGTGTGAGAGACTGTCAGAGAGTCAAAGCAGCTTGTTGTGTTGATGAACTGTTAAAGGAGAATATCAGAGTGCTTGAAATTGCATGTTTACATAATGCCTGTAATTGTGTGATATGTATCAATTTAGTGTGATTAGTTCTCATTTATGTTTGACATTCATATTTACATTTTCTGGACATACCATCAATTAGCAGATACTTTTATCCAGAACTAAAGTCAAAAAGACTAAGAAACACCCTGTGTCGCCAATGAACAGTAAGGTGTAATTATTATATTCCATCAACGTTTGCTGAAAAACCCTCATATAACTAATGATAGCCGGTGCTGGCTAGTGTCTTGCACAGGCATAATGAGGGATTATTCACAAGGAATGCCACGTATTCCTATATCATAGAGTAAAATAATTCGACCATCACTCCCACTTAAAGGACTAGCACTCTATTGTGTATGGAGAAAGAGCACATTTTGATTTGTGTACCAGAGATTATAAGTTCATTCAGACAGATGCATATATACGTGCTGGATTTTAGTGGAGACTAAACTCAAGTAGAAACACTTTACTCACCTCAAATAGGGTTTATCTACCTCTTTATAGGGTTTATGCCCCAAATGCAACATTCACATGTAGCCAGCCATTTAATACCACTGCTTTTGCTATCCAAGCCCTTGACAGTAACCTTCCTTCACCAAACATATCCTGTATGTGTTATTTAAACAAATGATTCATCCACAGCCCTACTTTACGATGATCCTAGAATTCATAGTTTCCTCACCTTTAGCTTTACAACTACACTCCTGTATGGACGCCTGGATGGATCTGTGCCTATCGAGAGCTTTATTGATCTGAGAGCTCAGTGAAAATGTTTTGATCATTTAGATCTTTATATTTCATAAAACACGATACAACCTCCTGACAAATCCGTCTACTGCATGGCAGTTGTTCTGTTTCTCGTTGTGATGTGGACCAGATACATGAGGAATTCACTGAAGTCAATGGGAGGAAATGAGTGCAAACAGCATGCAGTGTGAGGCTTTGATGGTACACTGAGCTCAGGGTATGAGAGAACACTCCCTTGGATCAAATTGATTGTGATGTGAAAATGAGCAATATTTCATGTTGAGTTTCATTTAACACATTTAACATCTGATGGGGGGAAACCTGAGGTAGAAACACACCACTGCTACACACCACCCTAAAGTGTGTGTGTGTGTGTGTGTGTGTGTGTGTTGTGTGTGTGTTTATGTATGTGTTTGTGCCTCCATGACTGTGTACAATGTATGCAGTGTGTTTGTGTATGAGTGTGTGTGCGTGCGTATGTCCGCATTTGTGTGTGTATGTGTGTGTGTGTGTGTGTGTGTGTGTGTGTGTTTGTGTACACGTGTTTGTGTTTGCGCCTCGCCTCCATGAACGTGTGAGCATGCATGCAATGCGTGTGTGGGAGTAATTGTTTGTCTACTGTAGTGCGCTCGTTTGGTGTTTGCGTAGGCTGTCTCACAAGAGACTGTTGTGTTGGTCCCTTTGATTTGGGGCATAATGTGTGTACGTGTGAGTCTTTATGCGCACATGAAATGTGCCTGTGTATGCATAGTTACCAGCTTGTCTCTCTCTCTCTCTCTCTCTCTCTCTCTCTCTCTGTGTGTGTGTGTGTGTGTGTGTGTGTGTGTGTGGTGTGTGTGTTTGTCAATGTGGTACATGCATATGTCAGCATGCTGGTGTTTTTTCTGTTAATTTATAGCTAGAGGTGTTTAGTGATTTGCATATTTAATTGGTTGTGGTTAATTAGAAGCTCTTTCAATCTGTGATAAGTAGGAGTTAATCAGATCTCTGTGAACATGTGAGGACATAACACACACACACACACACACACACACACACACACACACACACAAAACCGTAAGAATTTTGTGCATTACAAAACAATGAAAATCACTCTTTTGTGAGGTTTTTTGGGCTTGTGTTTGTGCTTGCATGGAAGTGGATGCATTTGTGTGTTTGTATCAGCCATTGTGATGTTGCTTTATCACTGTGGTTTTTTATGTGGTGTGTGTGTGTATCTGTCTGTGTGCGTGTGTGTCTGTATGCCCATGTTGCTTACTATGTGTGTGTTTGTTATGTTTGTGGGGTTTTTTTGTGTGTATGTAAATTGCTTATTGTATGTGTGTGTGTGTGTGTGTGTGTGTGTGTGTGTGTGTGTGTGCATGTGTGTGAGATATATTATGTGTTTGCGTTTCCAGATGTTGTTGTTTATCTTCTCCAGCTGTGTTTGAGCTGAACTGGGCTCTGGCCTGGCAAATGCAACCATTTGAAGTGGTGACAGAACGCAGAGAGAAGGAGTGAGAGAGAGGGATGGAGAGAGAGAGAGAGGGATGGAGAGAGAAAAAGATGGACAGAGAGAGGGATGGAAAAAGCAGGAGAGAAAGAGAGTAGGTAAGAGAGAGAAAAGGAAAGAGGGCTGGAGAAAGAGAAACAGATAGAAAGAGAGATAGGAAGGGAGATACTGTGGAAAGAAAGAGAGAGAGAGAGAAAGAAGAGAGAAAGAAAGACAGAAAGAGAGGGAAGTGACTGGTGGTTGGCAAGTGTGGAAATATGTTGGCGTGAGCAGAGCGAAGGGTAAAATGCTTCTCATTAACGAGGAGAAAAATACACACATGAGAGAAACAAAACAGGACCCATATGAGTAAGTGTGTGTGTGTGTGTGTGTGTGTGTGTGTGTGCGCACACGCGTGTGTATGGAAGCGTGTGTGCAAGGTTAAGTGCTCTATGTGTGTGTGGCTACCCTGATTTGTGGTTGATGAACAGAATGCTTTTCCTCCCCAAACCACTGATAGAGAGAAGGAGAGAGAGAAAGAGAGAATGAGAGAGGGAGAGAGAGAATAAGAGAGGGAGGGAGTCGCTGAGAGGGAACGGGACAGGCAGAGGGATGTAGGGAGAGAAAGAAAACAACAGAAGAAAAACAGATCTGCATTTCTGCTCTCTTTCTCTCTCTCTCTTTATTTCTCCCTTTCACTCCATCTTCCTCTCATGCTGTCTTTACTCCCAAATTCTTTCTCTCACATTTCAACCTTTCATCACCCGCATTTCTCCTCTCTCACAGTAGTATGTTCTTGTTCTTTATTTTCTCTTTCATTCTCTCTCTCTCTCTCTCTACTCCACCACTCTCTTTCCCACCCTTTATCATCTGCTTCCTCTCCTTATATGGATGGGCTACAAGACAGTTAGAGTGTGTTACTAGAGGGCTATATGTCATCAGTCAGTAAACACACACTACACTGTTCTGGATTAAAGGATGCTGTGTGTGTGTGTGTGTGTGTGTGTGTGTGTGTGTGTAGCATGTATATTCATGTCTGACTGTGCTTGTGTTGAACTATGTCTCTCAGTCTTTGACTGAGCCTTACATTGTGGTGTGTGCATGTGCGTACGCTTGTGTGAACATGTGTGTTTGCTCATGTCTTAGTGTGTGAGGCCGGCTGTCAGTCATTGACTGAAGCCATTGTGTCTGTGTGGTTTCATGACAGAGTATGACTTTTGATGGAAGAGAGAGAAAGAGAGAGAGGGAAAGAGGGAGTGCGTGTATGTGTATGTGTGCAGATTCTGATCTCTGGCCCTGAGTGTCCGGAATGGCCTCACCAGGTGGCCCACGCTCCACTCTTCCCTTGGGTCTCTGCTCTTTTTCCCTCTCTGTCTATCACACACACACACACACACACACACTTGGACAAATGTGCAAACACACAGTATCTCTTCTGTCTATCGCCTCCAGCAAAGGAACCAGGAGAAGCTTTTGACCTTGGGGAGAAGTCTGTGTGTGTGTGTGTAGCATGATGTATGTGTGTGAGCATGTGTAAAATTGTGTGTGTGTGGTGTGTGTGTGTGTGAGAGAGAGAGAGAGAATGTGTGTGTGCACAAGTTCCATGTGTGTAGTACGTGCACATTTGTCCACTGAAGAAAAATAACTCTGGTATCAACTCTGAACTTCAACCCCACTGCTAAAGCGATCCACATTGATAGTGGATGAAAGAGCGGAGAAAAAAAAAACAAGAAAAAAAGAGAAGGAGAGGAAGATGGAGGGAGCAGAGAAGAGTGGATGAGAGAGCAGAGAGAGGGATAAAGGGGAAAGGTATAAGGGATGAAAGAAGAGATCGCACAGATGAGAGCAGTGCTTTGTGAACCTGGGTCAGAAGCTCTGTGGTCCCACTGAGGGAAAGCCACTTAATGCAGACCAGACCAGAGCACAAGTCAATACATGCACACACACACACACACACACACACAGACACACACACACACTCTCACTCTCATATATACACTCATGTATACACATGAGCACACACACATGCACATCACACACACACACACCAGTCATTTTCTCAAACAAACCTCTGTCCCTCTGCTTCTACGTGTGTATATTTCACGTCCATGCTCACGTACAGCAAATGTGAACCATACCAGCAGTACATTCAAAGCTACTTTATTACTGTCACAAATTACTCTTTTGCTGTCTCTCTTTCATTCATGCTACTCTTCATCCATCTTTCTCTCCATCTCTATCTGTCTCTCTCTCTCCCTCCCTCTGGATCTCCATCCTTGCCTTTCTCAATGTCATTCTCTCCATCTGTCTTGCATTCACAGATGTATGCTAACACATATGCATAGTATTCATCATTTCATACACAGACACACAGACACACACACATACACACACAGACAAACAGACAGACACACACACACACACACAGATCCAGACGCACTAAACACACATATACACACATTCCAGACAGAGAGAGAGAGAGAGAGAGAGGGAGAGAGAGAGGGAGAGAGAGAGGGGTGGACAGGGTGGGGTAAGGTGGGGTGGGGGGGGTTATGGCCTTGAGTTTGGCTTGGCAGTTTAGTTTTTAGGTGCCTGTGTTGGTGAGTGGTTGACACTTCATATAACACTTCACTTTCACCTGTGGAATTTCAACATTTAGTGGTTAATA
>PYXC01001498.1:0-7500 GCA_015244755.2 Tenualosa ilisha
ATCTATCTATCTGTCTGTCTATCTATCTGTCTGTCTATCTATCTATCTGTCTATCTATCTATCTGTCTGTCTATCTATCTACCTATCCGTCCATCCATCCATCTATCTACCCATCTACCTACCTATCCATCCATCTATCCATCCATCTATCCATCCATCTATCTATCTATCCATTTATCTATCTACCTATCTATCTATCTATTTACCTATTTATCTGTCCATCTATCCATCTACCTATCTATCCCATCCATCCATCTATCTATCTATCCATCTATCTATCTATCCATTATCTATCTATCTATTCTATCCATCTATCTGTCTACCTGTCCATCTATCTATATATCTATCTATCCATCCATCTATCCTTCTATCTATCTATCTATCTATCTATCTATCTATCTATCCATCTAGATATCTATTCTATCTATATATCTTTATGTGTGTTAAATATGACATGTTAGATCTATTTCTCTCCCGAAGCAGAAAGACACTGAAACTTGTGTGTGTGTGTGTGTGTGTGTGTGCGCGTGTGTGTGCGTGTGTGTGTGTGTGCGTGTGTGTGTGTGCGTGTGTGTGTGTGAGATCCTACTCACCTCTTGGATGTCTTCGGGGTTTTTACGGGAGATGATCTGTGAGACACAGAGGAGAGACGATGCGTTTCTTCAGCATATAATCTGCGCTAATCTAATCCCTACTGGCTACTATAGAAACGCACCAACGAGACCGACTCAAGATTAGAGGATCTAATCTTTTATTCCTAAATACCATTAGAGCAGCCTAACACGCCTCTGACTGACAGCGAGACGATGTTGTACATCCGTACAGTGGTGTGTGTGTGTGTGTGTGTGTGTGTGTGTGTGTGTGTGTGGTGATGTCTCCCCCGCTCTGTGATTTTCACAATGTCTTCATTGTCCGGGACCCCCCCCCGGCCCCAACACACACACACACACACACACACAATGACAACACTGTCCAGTACGCGTCTGAATCCCTGCGACAAACGCTGACGTTTCAAATAGCAAAACTGTTCCAACTGTCTCGAGTGCCGAGCGTTAACGCCCTGCAGTACGGGGTCCAGCCACCAGAGGGCCTGTTACCTGCAGTGACCCGGTTTAGCCAGATTGGAGTGGCTGTGTTTGAACAGACAGACATGGAGTCAAACAAGGGTCCACTGGTCAGAAAGGTGAGGCTACTACACTGCACCATGAGAGCACTGTTCTGGGAACAGTACCCCCCCCCCCCCCCCACATCATCCCCCCAGGCTAAGACATACAAAAGCCTAACTCTGAGACACCCATCCCTGACCTAACTCTGAGACAGACACCTGTCCCAGGAGACAAACTCTCGCTTAACTCGGAGACACCCACCCGTCCCAGCAGACATACTCTCGTCTAACTCCGAGACAGACAGCTGTCCCAGGAGACAAACTCTCGCCTAACTCTGAGACAGACACCCGTCCCAGTAGACATACATTACATTACATTACATTAAGCAGACGCTTTGATCCAAAGCGACTTCCAAAGAGAGGACATAAACACCAGCATGCAAAGTGTACAGTGTTCGCAGGCAAAGAATAGATTAGATAAGTACTAGTGCAACAGTTACATACACAAAGGTCTAATATACAGATGTCTGAATGCAGGGTGATATTGCACACTGGTTATACAAGTTATTGCACAGATTATTTTTGCTCAGTGTGTATATTGCAGTAGAGGTTTCACCAGGCTGGGACACTTACAACCATATATACACTTGAGCAGTGCAAGAAGAATCAGTGCAAGGGGGTTATTTAGTTGAGTAGGGGTTCGTTTTGTTACGAGGGGAAGCTCTCTCATGGAAGAGAGGAGTCTTCACAAGCCACGTACAATAGGCTACTTCTGAGACATCCATCCCAGTAGAGATATAGCCTAACTCTGAGACACAGGATAGTCTTTGGCCGCTGCTACATTGTCCAGCCATAATTCCTGATAACCACCTATGGACTGACTACCATGTAATGTAAAGTGGCATAATACTCTGGAACTATTGTGAACCTTAGCTAAAACCATAGGCAACTTGTAGTCTGTCATGGTTACTACTAATTGTAATTTTTCTCCATGACCCCTGTCAGTTGGGTTAGCCCCTTGAGTCATGGATCTGCCCAAGGTTTCTTCCTAGACGAACTAAACATAAGGGAGTTTTTCCTTGGCCCCTGTTGCTCTTGGGTTAGCCCCTTGAGTCATGGATCTGCCCAAGGTTTCTTCCTAGACTAACTAAACATAAGGGAGTTTTTCCTTGGCCCCTGTTGCTCTTGGGTTAGCCCCTTGAGTCATGGATCTGCTCAAGGTTTCTCCCTAGACTAACTTAACATAAGGGAGTTTTTTTCCTTGCCCCCTGTTGCTCTTGGGTGCTCCTTCTGTGAAGCGTCACGAGACAATACTGTTGTAAAAGGCGCTGTAGAAATAAAACTGAATTGAACTGAATCATTCAAGGTCAGTGGAGGTGTGACGGCTGACCTCTCCAAATTGTCATTTCGGCCTCTTCCAAGTGTCTCTCAAAAATTGTAAATGCAAGTCACAGAAAGAATTAAGTGTGAAATTCAACGTCTGTGATGTCTGGGTATTCCAGACACCATCTCGAAAAATTTCCGGCACTTTCTTTGGCCTACATCATACCGGAACTTTTATTCACACAAACATTCACACAAACAGTTAATCTATTTGCATTTCTATATATACACATTTAGCAGACTGTTTGTGAGGAATGTCAAACACTTCTACAAACCTGTCAGGATAAACTACACTGATATTTACTGAAAGTGGATTTGATTCTCAGTGTGCAAAACTCTCATTCACGATTAGTTTCTCTTAAGAAAACATAACTGGTTATGCGATTGCTGTATTAAAACGACTGAGGTATCATTCAAAAGCTAAGTTGGTTGCTTTTCAAAGCGTGTGGGTCACGTGATGTAAACAGGAAGTGTAAACAGGAAGTCTGTGTACTTCAACTCTACAATTCGTCTGTACTTTGCTGTTTCGTGTGGATTTATCGTGGGTATTGTGAGTAAAATCACAGATTACTCGACGAAGGGATGTCACACAAACATCCTACATCCTAAATTCTACTGTTAATTTCCACCAAAATCATTTCACCTAACGTCTAGTTTGTTGACACTGCGATCCTAATATATATTTTTTTTTTAAATGAATCTGTAAAAAGTGTTTCCTTTCATTGGCCAATATCTCCACTAAGTCGACCTTACAGCCATTGTAAAGCTGATGGTCTTGCTGTTCGTTTGACATACAATTCGTCGGTATTGCTTACAATTCATAATTAATATTTTCATTTATATTTTTGGGATATGTTTGATTTAGGCACGAATACGACTTCGACAACCTTGAAATGGCTTTTATAGCTAAATGTATATCGAAAGTAGAAGTTCCAAGCTATCCAAGGGCACCATGGGTATGCATGTAGCACACAGAGAAGTTTAACGTTGTTCTAATTAAGTTATAAATTTTATATCATGTAAATTTATATATATATCAATAAAATTATATATGAGTGTCATCCCTGCCTCATTCCGGCGGACTCCTCTCACCCTCCCCTCCTGAGTGGACTACAACCAACACGACGGGAGGCCCATGTCAGGACCGACTCCCCATCACAGAGGACCTTCCTGGACGCCGATGCTGGGCCCGACTCCCCTTCCTGAGGCTTTGTGATTGACCCCCCCCCACAATGGCGCTGTCAAATGGACCCTTATTGTTACTCCCATGACCCATCTCACTCCTTTGAGTTTGTCACTATGCCTGGCCGCTCCTACATTGTCCAGCCATAATTCCTGATAACCACCTATAGACTGACTACCATGTAATGTAAAAGTGGGATAATACTCTATTATGAACTATTATGAACCTTAGCTAAAACCATAGGCAACTTGTAGTCTGTCATGGTTACTACTGATTGTAATTTTCCTGCATGACCCCTGGCAGTTGGGTTAGCCCCTTGAGTCGTGGATCTGCCCAAGGTTTCTTCCAAGATTAACTGAACATAAGGGAGTTTTTCCTTGCCCCTGTTGCTCTTGGGTGCTCCTTCTGTGAAGCGCCATGAGACAATACTATTGTAAAAGGCGCTGTATAAATAAAACTGAATTGAATTGAATTGAATTGAATATATAATTTTGTCCATCAGCGAGCAATAAGATCACAAAAGGTTCACGAGCACGTCATACTGAACGACCACTTAAAGAGTCACGACCCGGTCTGACGAAGACTTCAAGACCCTAGAGGAGCAGCATTTGACTAAAATCAGCACAGACATTCCTCCATCCTCCATCCTCCATAACTTAACACAAACAAACACTCTGTGCGTCCTTCGGTTTGGCTGTTGGCAGCTCGGACAAAGCACCATCGCTGGGGCCAAAGGTCAGCTTTGGTTAGGCTCCTGGAGACAAAGTCACCAATCATAGGACGGATCAATTGCTGGAGACAAGTCACCAACCATAGGACAGATCAGTTCACACGAACTATGTTGCTTGGTTAGGATCAATTGATGTCAGCCACATCGCTCACCATATTTCAATAGTGATATCTTGCACTGCAGTGACATGTTATCAGTCTGTTTGATTGACAGGGTTAGGATCTATGATGCTCTTAGGCTGCCCATCATGCTAACATCTGACATCCGTGAAAATGCAAGTGTGCATCTTCAACGAGGGTTTTGGTGACACACAGCCAACTTGTCTTAACGTTCATAATCACTGACAACTATCTAATCGAAGACGAGAGACGTATTGGCTTCTTGAATGCTGATCTTAACCTCTTCGTGTCAATGTAGCCAAGCTAATTAGCATTTGATTTTCTTTGACGTGGAAATGATCACAACCTGTCAAAAGATGACGAATGCAAACGTGAACGTTTACAAATGCCTAACAAAAGAGAGCGATTACTCTCATTTTAACACAGTAAACTTATATAAATTTAGGACAGCCTTGTGAGGATGGTTTACGTTGAAGCTAAAGTCTGGCACAGGTACCAGCACTGATTGCAGGGCATTCACGTTAGCTTAGCATCCTGCTAAAGAGCTAACTGCTCTTGCTAACGTTCACAGACTGGGCTTCCATATCAGTAAGCTAACGTTATCACCAGCAAGAGTAGGACAACGTGGAGGAAAGAACTCATTTGATACCTATGTACATTTAGGACAGCCTTGTGAGGATAGTTTACGTTGAAGCTAAAGTCATACACAGGTACCAGCACTGATTGCAGGGTAGTCACGTTAGCTTAGCGTCCTGCTAAAGAGCTAACTGCTCTTGCTAACGTTCACAGACTGGGCTTCCATATCAGTAAACTAACGTTATCACCAGCAAGAGTAGGACAACGTGGAGGAAAGAACTCATTTGATAAAAAATGCCATAAACTAGCTAACTATTACATTGTGTCACTAATGTTAGCCATGAGAACGAGCAAAAGGCATCAGTAAGGAAGCTATCTAACGTTCAATAGCAAGCTAACCAGCTAGCAGCCTAGCTGGTACATCCAACAACACTAGCTATCAAGCTATCAGCTATGCTATACAGCTAGCTATCGAGTAGCCTTTTTTCATACCCAGCTGTGACAACTTACCCTTGCTGTGACTTTGTAAACAGTATATCCTTTTTCGTGTTTCCTGGGCTCCGTAACGGTGTAGAATCGAGCAAGTTCACCTTTTTCCCTCTGCGATATCATTCTGATCGGGACATAGCCGCTCGGTAGCTCGCTACAATCCCGGTCTCGGTCGGTGGGGCTTCTCCGAGCCGAGCGTTGGATGCATGACAGCAGAGAAGCGAAACCGCTGGACCGGTTTGATATTGACAGAGGATGTCCCGCCCTGATCTAGATCATCATCAAAGGGGACTGGCTTCCGATATGATGATCCGATGCCTAATGGCCTTATTACTGTGTCTATTTATAATCAGGACAAAATAAGCAACTTTACATTACATTACATTTAGCAGACGCTTTGATCCAAAGCGACTTCCAAAGAGAGGACATAAACAATAGCATGCAAAGTGTATAGTGTTTGCAGGCGAAGGACAGAATAGATAAGTACTAGTGCAAAAAGTTACATACACAAAGGTCTAATATACAGATGTCTGAATGCAGGGTGATATTGCACATTGGTTTTACAAGTTATTGCACAGATTATCTTTGCTCATTGTGTATATTGCAGTGGAGGTTTCACCAGGCTGGGACACTTACAACCATATATACACTTGAGTAGTGCAAGTTTGGTGTCAAGTGATTTTGATTGGTATATACACTTTCAAAACTTCACTGGTTTGATTTTTACAGCAAAGTTGCTTATTTTGCACTGTCTGTTATAAAAGCGAAGTTTAAACAGAAGTTCAAATAAAAATCGCCTCATTTTTGTCTGTGAAGATTCTCATTCATCGAAGTCATGGTAGTCAAAGTGTAAAGTTGTATGCAACTGGACTTCGTATGTGGAGCTTGAAGAGCTTCTTCAGTTCTGATCTGAAGGTGGAGAACCAGGAGGTACATCTCTGGACCGCTGTGGGTGGAGCTGTGATCTGTAGACCACACCCTTCATCATGTGACAATGGGTCATCCATCCAAGTCAATGGGTGAATTGGGAGTGAGAGTTATTATGATCAAAGGATCCAGAGAGTGTGAAGTACACTGATGGTGAGGTGTGTCTTAAGAGGAGAAGAATCCCTTGGCATTTACATTTACATTTATGCATTTAGCAGACGCTTTTATCCAAAGCGACTTACGTTTTTGTTGTCAACTATCTCCCCTGGAGCAAGTTAGGGTTAAGAGCCTTGCTCAGGGCCAAAACAACGGTGGCAGCTGGGATTTGAACCCACAACTTTTCAGGCTAGACTGAGTAACAAACCAGTAAGTATCATTAATCGAATGGGGCATAGCAAAAAGAAACTGTGAAACAGTTACTGTGCCTTATTCACTCAGTTGTCGGTTCGCTTTTCGCTCTATGAATTGATTCACACCGGATTTCTGGATTAAAACTTGAACCGTCGGCTCGTATTTGTCCACAGCATGCATTCTGATACAATACCACTAGGGGGCGCTCTGCCATTACGTTTACCGTGTACGACTCTAAAGCACAAAAATGAATTAATTTCTCTAACGCTGTTGGAGAAAATGTTGCCTGACTTGTTGGTTGACTTGTATTATACTTGCAGTAATGGCTGTATAATTTCTCTTTAGGTCTGTTCTGTCCTCTTTACCAGTTAATTGCCCAGATCTGACTTACACATTTAAAAAAAGCTTCCTATTGCATGATTTCCCTTAAGTCTACGAAACATTATTATTATGACATTTACGCCTATTGGTGATATCAAAAGCATGTGACAAGGCTTTTGCTGTAATAAATAAATAAACAAGAATTAATCAAGAAAAAACTGAAACAGAATGTCTTATGAAATTTTTATTACCTATCATTTTCTATCATTAATATTGTTAAGTGTTCATTAATGTTATTCCGTTAACGTCTTAAGCT
>PYXC01001498.1:17500-20000 GCA_015244755.2 Tenualosa ilisha
TTAAGCACACACACACACACACCCACACACACACACACACACACACACACACACAATGAAATGCAATCGTATTCACTAAAACACACACACACACACACACACACACACACACAATGAAATGCAATTGTATTCACTAAAACACACACACACGTGCACACACACACACACAATGAAATGCAATCATATTCACTCAAACACAAACACACACGTGCACACACACACACACACCCACACACACACACTCAATGAAATGCAATCATATTCACTCAAACACAAACACACACGTGTGCACACACACACACACACACATACAAACACACAATGAAATGCAATCATATTCACTCAAACACAAATACACACATGCACACTTAAGCGCACGTACACACACACACACATACACACACTCACTGACATGCAGGCAGGTGCTGTTCCTTACTGTGGATGGAGGGAGTCGAGGAGTGTGTGTTTGCAACAGCCTATCAGGTGATGTCGTGTGTGTGTGAAAAGCAGAGTGTGGACAGTCAGCAACGCTCACTGGCCTGGCAAGTCTCCTGGCAAAACAGTCCTTGGCTCTACACACACCCCTGAAGTTCTGTCGGCCACACACACACTCCTGTTCTTGTACAACAGACTGCGCCACACAGATGCTAACGGTGAAAGACTCTAAGACACTAAACCTTTCAGTTTTTCGAACTGTGAAAGACCGACACACTTAACCAGACTGCTATGCTAATGGTGAAAGACTGACATGCTAAACCAGATTGCTATGCTAATGGTGAAAGACTGACATGCTAAACTAGACAGCTATGCTAATGGTGAAAGACTGACACACTAACCAGACTGCTATGCTAATGGTGAAAGACTGACATGCTAAACCAGACAGCTATGCTAATGGTGGAAGACTGACATACTAACCAGACTGCTATGCTAATGGTGAAAGACTGACATGCTAAACTAGACAGCTATGCTAATGGTGGAAGACTGACATACTAGCCAGACTGCTATGCTAATGGTGAAAGACTGACACGCTAACCAAGACAGCTATGCTAATGTTAAGACTGACACACTAACCAGACTGCTGTACTAATGGTGAAAGACTGACATGCTAAACCAGACAGCTATGCTAATGGTGAAAGACTGACACACTAACCAGACAGCTATGCTAATGGTCAAAGACTGACATGCTAAACCAGATTGCTATGCTAATGGCGAAAGAGTGACATGCTAAACCAGACAGCTATGTTAATGGTGAAAGACTGACTTGCTAAACCAGACAGCTATGTTAATGGTGAAAGACTGACTTGCTAAACCAGACAGCTATGCTAATGGTGAAAGACTGACATGCTAAACCAGAGAGCTATGTTAATGGTGAAAGACTGACTGGCTAAACCAGACAGCTATGCTAATGGTGAAAGACTGACTGGCTAAACCAGACAGCTATGCTAATGGTGAAAGACTGACTGGCTAAACCAGACAGCTATGCTAATGGTGAAAGACTGACATGCTAAACCAGACAGCTATGCTAATGGTGAAAGACTGACACACTAACCAGACAGCTATGCTAATGGTGAAAGACTGACATGCTAAACCAGATTGCTATGCTAATGGTGAAAGACTGACTTGGTAAACCAGACAGCTATGCTAATGGTGAAAGACTGACATGCTAAACTAGACAGCTATGCTAATGTTGAAAGACTGCCACACTAATCAGACTGCTATACTAATGGTGAAAGGCTGACATGCTAAACCAGACAGCTATGCTAATGGTGAAAGACTGACACACTAACCAGACAGCTATGCTAATGGTGAAAGACTGACACACTAACCAGACAGCTATGCTAATGGTGAAAGACTGACTTGCTAAACCAGATTGCAATGTTAATTGTGAAAGACTGACTTGCTAAACCAGACAGCTATGCTAATGGTGAAAGACTGACATGCTAAACCAGACAGCTATGCTAATGGTGAAAGACTGACACACTAACCAGACAGCTATGCTAATGGTGAAAGACTGACATGCTAAACCAGATTGCTATGCTAATGGCGAAAGAGTGACATGCTAAACGAGACAGCTATGTTAATGGTGAAAGACTGACTTGCTAAACCAGACAGCTATGCTAATGGTGAAAGACTGACATGCTAAACTAGACAGCTATGCTAATGGTGAAAGACTGACAAACTAGCCAGACGGCTATACTAATGGTGAAAGACTGACATGCTAAACCAGATTGCTATGCTAATGGTGAAAGACTGACACACTAACCAGACTGCTATACTAATGGTGAAAGACTGACATGCTAAACCAGATTGCTATGCTAACGGTGAAAGACTGACATGCTAAACCAGATTGCCATGCTAATGGCGAAAGAGTGAAATGCTAAACCAGACAGCTATGCTAATAGTGAAAGACTGACACAGTGAACCATTTAGCATTTCTAACTGTGAAGGACTGACAGACTAAACAAGACGGATGCTAACAGTGAAAGTCTGATTGCCGCTC
>PYXC01001498.1:30000-35000 GCA_015244755.2 Tenualosa ilisha
GCATAGCGATACTAGCATAGCATAGCGATGATAGCGTAGCATAGCAATGGTAGTGTAGTGGTGGTAGCGTAGCATAGTGGTGGTAGCGTAGCAGTGGTAGCATAGCATAGCAATGGTAGCATAGCATAGCATAGTGATGGTAGCGTAGCGGTGGTAGCATAGCATCGTGGTGGTAGCGTATCGGTGGTAGCGTAGCATAGTGGTGGTAGCGTATCGGTGGTGGCATAGCATAGTGGTGGTAGCGCATCAGTGGTAGCGTAGTGGTTAAGGAACCTGGCTAGTGTGCAAGTAGCCTGAAAAACAAAAAATTGCCCTGAGGCAGAGAGAGAGAGAGAGACAGGAGTGTGTGGGAATGAAGGGAAGAGGGTGGAGGGGGGTGGTGGTAGCGGTGGTAGCTTGGGTGAAGGAACCTGGCTAGCTAGCGCTAGTAGCCTGAAAGGTTGTGGGTTCGAATCCCAGCTGCCACCGCTGTGCCCCTGAGCAAGGCAACTTAACCCTTAAAGTTTCTCTAGGGGAGAGACTGGCCCTGAACAACTGATAGTTGACAAATGGATAAAAGCGTCTGCTAAATGCATAAATGTGAATGTAATGTTGTGTTGTGTAGATGTTGGCTTGTGTTGAAATGGGTGTGTTGTGCGTCTGGTTCTTCGTTCAGTATGTTCCTCAACTAAGTCCGGGTTCTTGTCCTGGAACAGGTTCCCCAGTTTCTCGAAATCTGGACCAGAACAGTTTCTGCTCTCCAAACCTGCGGCCAAAGGGAAGGACAGACTGGTAGTCTATGTGAGTATCCCACACGGCCTTTGTGGTAACTCTCTGATGGCGCTCTGCTGATCTCTGATCAGTGCTGTGGTCTAGGTGAGTATCCCACACAGCCTGTATAACTGTGCTACTGCTCTACTGATGCTCTACAGTGCTCTGAGGCTTCACTAGCCTGGTAGCTTCACTAGCCTGGTAGCTTCACTAGCCTGGTAGCTGCACTAGCCTAGTAGCTGTGCTAGCCTAGTAGCTGCTCTAGCCTGGTAGCTGCGCTAGTCTGCTAGCTGCACTAGTCTGCTAGCTGCACTAGCCTGGTAGCTGCACAAGTCTGGTAACTGCACTAGCCTGGTAGCGCCACTAGCCTGGTAGCTGCACTAGCCTGGTAACTGCACTAGCCTGGTAGCTGCGCTAGCCTGGTAACTGCACTAGCCTGGTAACTGCACTAGCCTGGTAACTGCACTAGCCTGGTAGCTGCACTAGCCTGCTAGCTGCACTAGCCTGCTAGCTGCTCTAGTCTGGTAACTGCGCTAGTGTGCTAGCTGCACTAGCCTGGTAGCTGCACTAGTCTGCTAGCTGTCCCAATAGTAGCATGTCAATAGTAGCATGTTCCATATGACCCAGCAGGCTCTGATCTGGCTCTGATCGGGTTCACATTTGGCACAAATCACATCTAAGATGTTGTTGATGTATTGATGTTAGTTGTTTGTGTGTGTGTGTGTGTGTCTGTGTGTGTTTCAGATGGGGGAGGTGGGTCCCATCTGGTCGTACCCAGAGGCGACGTTGGACTGCGTGGTCGCCGACCCCAAGAAAGGGTCCAAGATGTACGGTCTCAAGAGCTACATCGAGTACCAGGTCACCCCCAATGTGAGTGTGTGTGTGTGTGTGTGTGTGTGTGTGTGTGTGTGTGTGTGCTAGGCGTGTGGCTGCTTTTTAGCACCTTTTACAATAGTATTGTCTCATGGTGCTTCACAGAAGGAGCACCCAAGAGCAACAGGGGCAAGGAAAAACTCCCTTATGTTTAGTTAATCTAGGAAGAAACCTTGGGCAGATCCACGACTCAAGGGCCTAAACCAAGAGCAACAGGGGCCAAGGAAAAACTCCCTTATGTTTAGTTAATCCAGGAAGAAACCTTGGGCAGATCCACGACTCAAGGGGCTAACTCAAGAGCAACAGGGGCCAAGGAAAAACTCCCTTATGTTTAGTTAGTCTAGGTTGAAACCTTGGGCAGATCCACGACTCAAGGGGCTAACTCAAGAGCAACAGGGGCCAAGGAAAAACTCCCTTATGTTTAGTTAGTCTAGGAAGAAACCTTGGGCAGATCCACGACTCAAGGGGCTAACTCAAGAGCAACAGGGGCCAAGGAAAAACTCCCTTATGTTTAGTTAGTCTAGGGAGAAACCTTGGACAGATTTATGACTCAAGGGCCTAAACCAAGAGCAACAGGGGCCAAGGAAAAACTCCCTTATGTTTAGTTAATCTAGGAAGAAACCTTGGGCAGATCCACGACTCAAGGGCCTAAACCAAGAGCAACAGGGGCCAAGGAAAAACTCCCTTATGTTTAGTTAATCCAGGAAGAAACCTTGGGCAGATCCACGACTCAAGGGGCTAACTCAAGAGCAACAGGGGCCAAGGAAAAACTCCCTTATGTTTAGTTAGTCTAGGAAGAAACCTTGGGCAGATCCACGACTCAAGGGCCTAACCCAAGAGCAACAGGGGCCAAGGAAAAACTCCCTTATGTTTAGTTAGTCTAGGTTGAAACCTTGGGCAGATCCACGACTCAAGGGGCTAACTCAAGAGCAACAGGGGCCAAGGAAAAACTCCCTTATGTTTAGTTAGTCTAGGAAGAAACCTTGGGCAGATCCACGACTCAAGGGGCTAACTCAAGAGCAACAGGGGCCAAGGAAAAACTCCCTTATGTTTAGTTAGTCTAGGGAGAAACCTTGGACAGATTTATGACTCAAGGGCCTAACCCAAGAGCAAGAGGGGCCAAAGAAAAACTCCCTTATGTTTAGTTAGTCTAGGAAGAAACCTTGGGCAGATCCACGACTCAAGGGGGCTAACCCCAAGAGCAACAGGGGCCAAGGAAAAACTCCCTCATGTTTAGTTAGTCTAGGTTGAAACCTTGGGCAGATCCACGACTCAAGGGGGCTAACCCCAAGAGCAACAGGGGCCAAGGAAAAACTCCCTTATGTTGAGTTAGTCTAGGAAGAAACCTTGGGCAGATCCATGACTCAAGGGCCTAACCCAAGAGCAACAGGGGCAAGGAAAAACTCCCTTATGTTGAGTTAGTCTAGGAAGAAACCTTGGGCAGATCCACGACTCAAGGGGCTAACCCAACTGCCAGGGGTCATGCAGAAAAATTACAATCAGTAGTAACCATGATAGATACAAGTTGTCTATGGTTTTAGCTAAGGTTCATAACAGTTCCAGAGTATTATCCCACTTTACATTACATGGTAGTCAGTCCATAGGTGGTTATCAGGAATTATGGCTGGACAATGTAGCAACGGCCAGACATAGTGTAACGTAAATGCAGTGTGGTAGCTTTGATAACGCTTGATAGCTTTTAGCCAATAAGGGCATAAGGCTTTTAAACAGAGCCCACCCTCTAAACTCACTTCCTGTTTTCAGAGCACCAACAGGCCTGTCAATCACAGATACAAACATTTCGATTGGCTGTACGAGAGGCTTCTGGAGAAGTTCGGCTCTGTGGTCCCTATCCCGTCTCTCCCTGACAAGCAGGTGACGGGTAAGGCAGTATTAAACACACACACACTCACACACACACACACACACCCGTACTCATACACTCTAAACCTACTTTTATCCAGTATTAAACACACACACACACACACACACTCGTACTCATACACTCTACTCCACCTTCAAGAAACCGTGTGTGTGTGTGTGTGTGTGTGTGTGTGTGTGTGTGTGTGTGTGTGTGTGTGGTGGTCATCTTGTATCATGATGGCTGAGCACTGTTGTGAAGACCCAGCTCTTCCAAGAATATCTCCTGGCTTGAATTTTGAGAATGCATTTAACCTCTTATACTTAATCTCTCTTTTATACTGCACTTTTATTACACTATTGCACTTTCAACTACAAATACTGCAATTTTTATGTTAGCAATATGCACCCTTTGTTAGCTTCTTTCATCGTGTTGTAGCCTGAATGTTATCTTCTTTTGTAAGTCGCTTTGGATAAATGCTAAATGCTAACTTTGGATAAATGCTAAATGCTAACTTTGGCTAACTGATAAATGCTAACTTTGGATGAATGCTAAATGCTAAATACTAACTTTGGATAAATGCTAAATGCTAACTTTGGCTAACTGATAAGTGCTAAATGCTAACTTTGGATAAATGTTAACTGTTAAATGCTAACTTTGGGTAAATGATAAATGCTAACTTTGGATAAATGATAAATGCTAAATGCTAACTTTGGATCAATGCTAACTGCTAAATGCTAACTCTGGCTAAATGCTAAATGCTAACTACTAAATGCATAAAAGTAAATGCAATGTAAATCTCATCCCCTGTCCTCCCCACAGACCTGTGGGGTGTGTTAGTTGTGTAGTAAGTAGAAAGTAATAGCCTAGTAATAACCTAGTAATAACCTAAAATGAGATGAAACCACACTACCACTCCTCTCTCTCTCTCTCTGCACCCAAGGGCGCTTCGAGGAGGAGTTCATCAAGATGAGGATGGAGAGGCTCCAGGGGTGGATGTGTCGGATGTGCAGGCACCCCGTGGTGTCCAGCAGCGAGGTCTTCCAGCTCTTCATCTCCTACAAGGACGAGAAGGTACCGGGGGGGAGAGAGAGAAACAGACGTAGAGAGAGAGAGAGAGAGAGAGAGGGAGAGAGAGAGAGAGAGAGGAGTCAGAGAGGGAGAGGATACCAGGAGAGAGAGAGAGAGAGAGAGACGCAGAGAGAGAGGGAAACAGACAGAGAGAGAGAGAAGGTACCAGGAGAGAGAGAGAGAGAGAGAGAGACAGACGGAGAGAGAGAGAGAGAATGTACAGGGAGAGAGAGAGAGAGAGAGACAGACATAGACACATAGAGAGAGAGAGAGAGAGACAGAGAGATGGAGACAGAGAGAGAGAGAAATAAGGTACCAGGAGAGAGAGAAAGAGAGAGAGACAAACAGACGTAGAGAGAGAGAAGGTACCAGGAAAGAGAGAGAGAGAGAGAGAGAGAAGAAGAATAGAAAAGAAGAGAAACTCCCATATCTACTGGATGCACAG
>PYXC01001498.1:47500-50000 GCA_015244755.2 Tenualosa ilisha
GCCTTACAAGATACGAGTTTAACCATGTCGTACGCCTTACAAGATACGAGTTTAACCATGTCGTACATGTTACAAGGTGCGAGTTTAACCATGTCGTACGCCTTACAAGATAAGAGTTTAACCATGTTGTACGCGTTACAAGGTACAGGTTTAACCATGTCGTACGCGTTACAAGGTGCGAGTTTAACCATGTTGTACGCGTTACAAGATACAAGTTTAACCATGTCGTACGCATTACAAGATACAAGTTTAACCATGTCGTACGTGTTACAAGATAAGAGTTTAACCACGTTGTACGCCTTACAAGGTACGAGTTTAACCATGTTGTACGCGTTACAAGGTACGAGTTTAACCATGTCGTACGCGTTACAAAACAGTGAGTCTTCCCGCACTTACTTCCCCACTAAACTAAAAACGTGTAAGATATACGGAACAACCGCCGTAAACTGTAACAAAATATGTACAATTATTTACAAATTAACCAGCAAAAATAAAGTAAAATGAAATAAAGTCAAGGGTTGCAGACTAAACACAATTCCAATCCAAAATAACATAACTGTGCGAGCTGTGCTGTGCCCAGTGGGGTCTGCGCCAAGCAAAAAGCAGATGAGATCAGATGAGATGAGAGAGCGGCCATCTTGGAATAGGGGCGGCTTAAGTAGTAGAGGGCCGGCCCAGCCAATCATCCAGCAGTTAACTCAGACTCCACCTACAAGACAGATAGAAAAAAAGGACAACACTGTCCCACGTTACACAGCTAGTCAATATCATGTTGTGTATTGTAGCATACATATTAACATAACATATTAGCATTAGCAATTATAGCATATTAGCTAGTGTTAACAGCTAGTGGCATGTTAACACGCCATCCTTACTGCACACTATACAAACTGTTACATCGCAAGTTACCAAGCACGGCTTTTATATCCCAGAGAGATTATACAAGAATCTGGTTTTACAAGGCAGACTGTAGGTTTCACAAGAGAGCAGCATGCAGGACACATCACAAGGTGTGTGTGTGTGTGTGTAGAATAGAATACTTCCTCCTGTGTACTAGATGCAGGCTGTGAACCATTGAGACAAGGGCTTGAAGTTTCATGTTTAGTGCACCAAGGCTTCGCTAAGTGTGTGTCATAATACGTAACCTCAACACTGTGCGTTAGCCTGATCGTCTGAGAAAAAGACAGAAACCCTGAGGTGTGTGTGTGTGTGTGTGTGTGTCGTGTTGTGCACACACACACACACACACACACACACACACACATACTCGTCTACACTGCCGCAGCTCCAGTCTCTAAACTCTCCTGGGTCTACTGTTCCTCTTCTCTTCACAGCCGAGATGAATCACTTCCATAGCAACCGTATCTATGACTACAACCGAGTGATGAGGCTGTACCTGGAGGAGCAGATCAAATTCTACGAAACGGTGAGATTACAACACTGGGTTAAACCAGATTAGCTAATAATACAGATTAGAAATCGAGGGGGGCCACTGAGGAAACTGAATCGGTTCTGAAGGAAGGACACGAAGCGGAGCCGATTGGTGCCAAATGGTCCCCATAGCCGCTGACAAGCGGAAGCCAAAGGGTTTTGAAGACCTATTTCAGCTAGTGGAGTTTGTGAGTGTGTGTGTGTGTGAGTGTGTTTTGCGGGAGGAGTGAGGGGTTTATTGTAAAGTAGGATGAATTTTGAGGGGGTTTACTGTAAAGTAGGGTGAGTTTTGAGTGGATTTTTTGTAAAGTAGGATAAGTTTTGAGGGGGTTCATTGTAAAGTAGTGTGAGTTTTGAGTAGGTTTACTGTAAAGTAGTGTGAGTTTTAAGGGGGTTCTTGTAAAGTAGTGTGAGTTTTGAGTAGGTTTATTGTAAAGTAGGATAAGTTTTGAGGGGGGTTTACTGTAAAGTAGTGTGAGTTTTGAGTAGGTTTACTGTAAAGTAGTGTGAGTTTTGAGTAGGTTTATTGTAAAGTAGGATAAGTTTTGAGGGGGGTTTACTGTAAAGTAGTGTGAGTTTTGAGGGGGTTTATTGTAAAGTAGTGTGAGTTTTGAGTAGGTTTATTGTAAAGTAGGATGAGTTTTGAGTAGGTTTATTGTAAAGTAGGGTGAGTTTTGAGTAAGTTTATTGTAAAGTAGGGTGAGTTTTGAGTGGGTTTATTGTAAAGGAGGTTGAGTTTTGAGTGGATTTTTTGTAAAGTAGTGTGAGTTTTGAGTAAGTTTATTGTAAAGTAGGGTGAGTTTTGAGGGGGTTTATTGTAAAGTAGGGTGAGTTTCAAGTGGGTTTATTGCAATGTAGGGTGAGTTTTGAGGAGGGTTTAGTGTAAAGTAGGGTGAGTTTTGAGTAGGGTTTATTGCAAAGTAGTGTGAGTTTTGAGTAAGTTTATTGTAAAGTAGGGTGAGTTTTGAGAGGGTTTATTATAAAGTAGGTTGAGTTTTGAGTATGTTTCTTGTAAAGTAGTGTGAGTTTTGAGTAGGTCTATTGTAGAGTAGGGTGAGTTTTGAGTAGG
>PYXC01001498.1:80000-87500 GCA_015244755.2 Tenualosa ilisha
AATGTTGTGTTATGTATGTGTCAATGTTTCATGTGTGTATTTGGGTTGAATTTGTCCTGTGAGGGACACCGTAGTTTTGGGGAAAAAAAAAGGGGAGAACTCTTAAGCTCTTAAGCCAGCAGGTGTGTGGGAACGATCCGATTCGGAGGCGCTGTTATTGAAAGCAGGTATGGGAACTATCACATGTGGAGGCTCTGTTATTGAAAGCAGGTATGGGAACTATCACATACAGAGGCTCTGTTATTGAAAGCAGGTATAGGAACTATCACATGCAGAGACTATGTTATTCAAAGCAGGTATGGGAACTATCACAGCAGAGACTATGTTATTCAAAGCAGGTATGGGAACTATCACAGCAGAGACTATGTTATTGAAAGCAGGTATGGGAACTATCACATTCTGAGGCTCTGTTATTGAAAGCAGGTATGGGAACTATCACATGCAGAGTCTCTGTTATTGAACGCAGGTATGGGAACTATCACAGAGACTATGTTATTGAGGTATGGGAACTATCACAGAGACTATGTTATTGAAAGCAGGTATGGGAACTATCACATTCAGAGGCTCTGTTATTGAAAGTAGGTATGGGAACTATCACATTCAGAGGCTCTGTTATTGAAAGCAGGTATGGGAACTATCACATGCAGATGCACTGTTATTGAAAGCAGGTATGGGAACTATCACATGCAGAGTCTCTGTTATTGAAAGCAGGTATGGGAACCATCACATTCTGAGGCTCTGTTATTGAAAGCAGGTATGGGAACTATCACAGCAGAGGCTCTGTTATTGAAAGCAGGTATGGGAACCATCACATACAGAGGCTCTGTTATTGAAAGCAGGTATAGGAACTATCACATGCAGAGGCTCTGTTATTGAAAGCAGGTATGGGAACTATCACATGCAGACATCTATGCAGTAACCGGAGGCCTATTTTACGTCCGGTTTCGGTGAGTTTGGTGTTAATCTAGGTTTTCACAGAGCTTGAGGTTAATGTTGGTTTTTCACAGTTTGGTGCTAATGTAGGTTTAATGTTGGTCAATGGCAATGAGTCTGACTACAGGGCAGAGATGAAGCACTTAGCTGCTCCTGAACACCAGCAAAACCATGGAGCTCATTGTGGACTTCAGGAGGCCTTCAGAAGGGGAGACGCTCATGACCTCCCCATCCATATCAACGGCATTGGCTGTTGAACGTGTCTCCGGTTTCAAATTTCCTGTGGACTCAGGTCTCAGAGAACCTGTCCTGGTCAACCAACACCTCCAGCCTGGTCAAGAAGGCCCTTCAGTCTCTGAAGAAGAACCACTTATCTGTTGACATCTTGGGGAACATCTACCGCTGCGAGAGCATCCTGACCCACTGTGTCACAGTCTGGTATGGGAGTCGCTCTGTGGCTGACTGCGGGTGGTGAAAACCGCCCAACGCGTCACAGGGAACTCCACTCCCTGCTGTTGAGGACGTCCACAAGAAGAGGCGTCTACGTCGGGGACTCCTCTCATCCAGCCAACAGACTCTTTGAGCTCCTCCCCTCCAGAACATTTACATTTATGCATTTAGCAGATGCTTTTATCCAAAGCGACTTACAACTCATCAACTATCAATTGTTCAGGGCCAGTCTCCCCTAAAGCAACTTAGGGTTAAGTGCCTTGCTCAAGGGCACAACGGTGGCAGCCGGGGATTCGAACCCACAACTTTTCGGGCTACTTACACACTAGCCGGGTTCCTTAACCACTTCGCTACCACCACACCCTCTTCAGAGGAGCCTTCTGACTCAAACCAGCAGGTTCAGGAACAGCTTCTGCCCCACAGTTGTCACCCTCACCCTACTGAACTCTGTCCCCTGCTGAACCTCCCTATTCACGCTACACCCTGGCATAACCTGTTCCCAACGCTTCTCTTCACTACTGGATATACATCCATAGACCTTTGCCTATCTTCTACTACACATCTGTATATACATATATTAACATATATACACACCTGTATATTTGTCCATATTACATCTGTATATCTGTACATCAGTAGATTGGCCTTAAATATAGTAGTATAGAACTACTAACTATACTAACATACTAACATACATACTAACATTGCTCTGTTGTAAATCAATAGTAATTTATCGGAATTCTAAATCAATACTAATTTCTACCCATCTTTTGCACTGCCCAATCTGTAAATAACTGCTCCCGTAACTTATTTGTAAATAATCTGCACATAACTATTCCCACACTAGTTTATTTGCACATAATCTGCACATATCTATTCACACTTTTATACTGTCCTTATCTGTACATCACTGCTCTTGACTGTACATATTGCACTCTCTGCTATTTGCACCTCTGATTAGATGCTGAACTGTTAACTTAAATACTCTGTGTTCATACATGTGTAATGACAATAAAATTGAATCTAATCTAATCTAATCTAATCTAAGTGTTCAAAGTCAACTTAGAGTTCAGTCAAGTTCAAAGTCAAAATGTTCGCGTCTCACAGCTGTTCTTGGACCTGTCCTTGTGGCAAATAGTGAGCCAGACCTCCTGGTGCTCTGATACCAAGCTGATCCCTAAGCTGAGTTTTTTGTCTGACGTTATATCAGTGTCAGTTTTTATGTTAGCAATATGCACTCCTTGTTAGTTTCTTTCATTGTGTTGCAGTTTGAATGTTTATCCTCTTTTGGAAGTCGCTTTGGATAAAAGCTTCTGCTAAATGCATAAATGTAAATGTAAATGTCAGAGGGAAGCTGATCACTCTGATCAATACTTGACTGAATAGAACAGAATAGAATAGAGTAGAATAGAATAGAATAGAATGGAATGGATTGGAACAGAGTAGAATGGAATGGAATGGAGTAGAATAGAATGGAATGGAATGGAATGGAATAGAGTAGAATAGAATAGAATGGAATGGAATGGAATGGAATAGAGTAGAATAGAATAGAATGGAATAGAATAGAATGGAATGGAATAGAGTAGAATGGAATGGAATGGAACTGAGTAGAACGGAATGGAATGGAGTAGAATAAAATGGAATGGAATGGAATGGAATAGAATAGAATAGAATAAAATAGAGTAGAATAGAATAGAATGGAATAGAATAGAATAGAATGGAATGGAATAGAGTAGAATGGAATGGAATATAATAGAATAGAATGGAATGGAATAGAATAGAAAAGAAAAGAAAAGAAAAGAAAAGAATAGAATAGAATAGAATGGAATGGAGCAGAATGGAATGGAATAAAGTAGAATAGATCTACCTAGAAGAGAAGAGACCTGGAGAGGAGAATGGCTCTTATGAGACCACACTGGCGCCTTTGGTGTCACCATAGTTCAACTGATGAGTTGAATTGCTCTCGGGTGTTCCGTCTGTAAAGCGCCACGTGACAACACTATTGTACAAGCCGCATTGGAAATCCAACTGAATCGAACTGAACTGAACTGAATGAGGGCGGCGTCGCAAACACACCCCGAGACGACACGTCGTCATCATTGTCATCGTCATCACCACCATCATCAGAGACTTCCTCCTCCTACCCCCGTGTTGTTTTTTTTTTCTCCATGGTAACCACACAATCCCCCCCCCCCCCCCCCCGCCCCCAACTACCATCAGCGTTTCCTAATAAGGGCATACGAGGACGCTCTTTTATGGAACCGCAGTCGGCCTTGACAGGGTCTCCCACCAGGACCTGGGAGCGTATAAGAGAGAGAGCCCCACCGCCAGTCCTGCTACAAAACCTGCACACACACACACACGCACACACACGCGCTCGCACGCACGGCCAGGGAGAAAGAGACAAAGAGGGAGCGAAAGAGACCACCGAACTGTGTGTTGCGTGAGTTGTGTGTTGTGAGTTGTGTGTGTTGTGAGTGTGTGTGTGTGTGTGAGTGCGAGGGGAGGAAAGAAGCCCAGACCGCCGCGGAACGAGAGAGAGAGCGGACCTCCGGGGCGCTGAAGAGGTCGGCGGGGGGAGAGGAGGGAGAAGCCAGACGTCTGCAAACAGGTGTGTCAGAGTTCCAAAATAAGATCTTATTTTATCTAAGACTGTTGTTTACCCTGAGATGGATAGATAGATAGATAGATAGATAGATAGATAGACAGACAGACTGATAGATAGATGGATAGATAGACACATAGATAGGTAGATAGATAGATAGATAGATAGATAAATAGACAGATAAATAGACAGATTAATAGATAGATGGATAGATAGACAGATAGATAGATAGACAGACAGACTGATAGATAGATGGATAGATAGACACATAAATGGGTAGATAGATAGATAGATAGATAAATAGATAGATAAATAAACAGACAGATTAATAGATAGATGGATAGATAGACAGATAGATAGATAGATAGATAGATAGACAGACAGACTGATAGATAGATGGATAGATAGACACATAGATAGGTAGATCGATAGACAGATAAACAGACAGATTAATAGATAGATGGATAGATAGACAGATAGATAGATAGATAGATAGACAGACAGACTGATAGATAGATAAATGGATAGATAGACAAATAGATAGATAGACAGACAGATTAATAGATAGATAGATAGATAGATAGATAGATAGATAGATAGATAGATAGTTGGATGGATGGATGGATGGATAGATAGATGTACTTTATTGATCCCAAGCTGGGAAACTCACTTTTTTTTTTTTTTTTTTAAATAGATAGATGGACTAGAAAAGTATCGCGTGTGAACAATTCCTCCGCTCAGGTTACAAGAAGTAGACAAAAAGAATATAATAAGAATAATTAATTTAATTAATTAAACAGAAACAATTAATTTGGTTTTTGTTTTATGCCTAATTTAATGTCCACATCGACTCCATGACTGTTTCCATGACTCTGTTGTATTTTGAGATTATTATGGGATGGCAGGGGATCGTTTCGACCGAGGCTCAGAATTGTTTTCGGATCGTTTTAGGATCATTCATGGTAACATTGCATGGTTTACATGTACATTACATGAACGTTTTTGCTCTTAACAGAAGCCTTTTATCCAAAGCAACTTACATATTTCTCAACTATCAATTGTTCAGGGCCAGTCTCCACTAGAGCACCTTAGGGTGAAGTGACTTGCTCAAGGGCACAACGGTGGCAGCCGGGATTCGAACCCCCAACTTTTCAGGCTACTAGCGCGCTAGCACCAGGTTCCAAGGCTTTCTTTCAAGACTAACTAAACATAAGGGAGTTTTTCTTTGGCCCCTGTTGCTCTTGGGTTAGCCCCCTTGAGTCGTGGATCTGCCCAAGGTTTCTTCCTAGATTAACTGAACATAAGGGAGTTTTTCCTTGGCCCCTGTTGCTCTTGGGTGCTCCTTCTGTGAAGCGCCATGAGACAATACTATTGTAAAAAGGCGCTGTAGAAATAAAACTGAATTGAATTGAACTGAACTGAACTGAATTGAATTGAATCGAATTGAATGTGACACCTAATCTCATTTTTAATCTCAGATTAAGGGGGATACGAGATCTAATCTCACTTTGAATCTCAGGGTTAAGGAAAACCATGTTTAGATTTTACTTTCTGATATCTTTCTTTTTGTTACGTTGGTGCCCAAACCCCTCGCTTACCACAGCGCAAGGACAGCCTGAGTGTGTGTGTGTGTGTGTGTGTGTGTGTGTGTGTGTGCGCACGTGTGTGTGCGGGTGACCGGACCGATGAATGAATAACGCTGCTCCATTCAAGACGAGTGCACAGACAGATCGCTTTGATCACACACACACACACACACACACACACACACACACACACACACACACACACAGACAGAGGGTCTGCTTCCGGCTCTAACTGAGAAAGAGCAGTGCTATATGTGTCCTCAAGGCCACACACACCCACACACACACACACACACACTGACATGAGCACACACACACCCACACACACACACACACTTACATGAGCACACACACACACACACACACAGTTACATGAGCACAGGCCAGACAATTAAGCGTATGGCGCACTCACTCTGTTCCATTCAGACACTCACACACACACACACACACACACACTCACACACACACACAAACCCACTTGCCCTGCTCCATTTAACACACACACAAAAGGCAGAAGTCAAAGAGTCTGTCCTTGGCTGGGGGAAAGAAAGGTGAAGCCAATCAATGCCTTTAGAATCGTTTCACTAACGAGTCGTCTTCACTAACGAGTCGTTTCACTAACGGGTCTGTTTCAGCGCTCTTGGATGTCTGGTGGGTCCTCTTCACTAACGAGCTGTTTCTGTTTCAGTGTTCTTTGAATCTGATGAGACCTCTTCACTAACGAGTGCTCTTCACTAACGAGCTGTTTCTGTTTCAGTGTTCTTAGAGTCTGATGAGTCCTCTTCACTAACGAGTCATCTTCACTAACGGGTCTGTTTCAGCGCTCTTAGATGTCTGACGAGACCTCTTTACTAACGAGCTGTTTCTGTTTCAGTGTTCTTAGAATCTGATAAGACCTCTTCACTAACGAGCTGTTTCTGTTATAGTGTTCTTAGAATCTCACGAGTTCTCTTCACTAACGAGTCGTCTCTGTTTCAGTGTTCTTAGAGTCTGATGAGTCCTCTTCACTAACGAGTCGTTTCACTAATGGGTCTGTTTCAGTGTTCTTAGAGTCTGACGAATTCTCTTCACTAACGAGTCGTCTCTGTTTCAGTGTTCTTAGAGTCTGATGAGTCCTCTTCACTAACGAGTCGTTTCACTAACGGGTCTGTTTCAGTGTTCTTAGAGTCTGACGAGTTCTCTTCACTAACGAGTCGTCTCTGTTTCAGTGTTCTTAGAGTCTGATGAGTCCTCTTCACTAACGAGTCGTTTCACTGACGGGTCTGTTTCAGTGTTCTTAGAGTCTGACGAGTTCTCTTCACTAACGAGTCGTCTCCGTTTCAGTGTTCTTAGAGTCTGATGAGTCCTCTTCACTAACGAGTCGTTTCACTAACGGGTCTGTTTCAGTGTTCTTAGAGTCTGACGAGTTCTCTTCACTAACGAGTCGTTTCACTAACGGGTCTGTTTCAGTGTTCTTAGAGTCTGACGAGTTCTCTTCACTAACGAGTCGTTTCACTAACGGGTCTGTTTCAGTGTTCTTAGAGTCTGACGAGTTCTCTTCACTAACGAGTCGTCTCTGTTTCAGTGTTCTTAGAATCTGATGAGACCTCTTCACTAACGAGTCGTCTCTGTTTCAGTGTTCTTAGAATCTGATGGGTCCTCTTCACTAACGAGCTGTTTCTATTTCAGTGTTCTTAGAATCTGACGAGACCTCTTCACTAACGAGCTGTTTCTGTTTCAGTGTTCTTAGAATCTGACGAGACCTCTTCACTAACGAGTCGCCTCTGTTTGCTGTTTCCTGCACAGTGATTGGTGGAGAGGCTGAAAGGCAGCGTGTGTGTGTGTTTGTGACGTCTCCAAGATGCTGTGGAGACTGCAGACGGGAGTGTGTGTGCTGCTGATGTGTGTGTGTGTGTGTTCGAGCGCGCCATGCCCTGGAGGACGGCC
>PYXC01001498.1:92500-97500 GCA_015244755.2 Tenualosa ilisha
GGGGGGTGTCCCTTCTTTCACTGGGAGACAGTGTTGTATATGTGTACATGCAAGATGTGTATATGATGCATATGTGTGTATATGATATATATGTGAGATGTGTATATGATGTATATGTGGGATATGTTATGTTATATGGGACATATTTATGATGTTTATATGCTGCTGGACACCATAATTTCCTTCGGGATCAATAAAGTAACTCTACGCTACTCCACTCAAAACACATCGCTTTTTATCAAAACAAACTTTGTCGAAACAAAACTTCTCGTCAAGGCTAAATTTTTCTTTCATGCTTTCCCCGTATGATTAAATATGTAATCTATAAGAAAGAATATATGTAATATGAAATATATAATCTGTAATATATGATTTTTAAAATGGGCTTCACGTGCCTTTTTACAGTAGACGATTTTTAAAATGGTGTTTACATGCCTTTACATGACGCGGCTATCAAGCCACTGCTGATTGATCAAATATGTTTGAGTCGTTGAACCGGTCGCGATGGTGGCACCTGGTTCGACCCTGTAGCTGTTAAACTGTGACCGCTTCGCTCCTCTAAGGAACGTTTTCTAGCACGGCCAACACCTTGCGCAGGTCGATCCAGACTCTTCTCGTATCTGGTTTCCGCGCTGGTGAAACGACCTCCCAAGTGCTACCAGATCAACTGATACCCTCTCCACCTTCAAGAAACTTGTGAAGACCTAGCTCTTCCAAGAATATCTCCTGGCGTAAATTTTTGAGAATGCACTTAATAATTTAATTTCTCTACACTGCGTTACACTATTGCACTTTCAACTTCAAATAGTGCAGATTCTATGTTAGCAATATGCACCCTTTGTTAGTTTCTTTCATTGTGTCGTAGCTTGAGTGTTATCCTCTTTTGTAAGTCGCTTTGGCTAAAAGCGTCTGCTAAATGCTTAAATGTAAAACGTAAATGTAAACCTAGCTAATTGATTAAATATGTTTAAGTCGTTAAACTGGACACGATGGTGGCACCTGGTTTGACCCCGTAGCTATTGAACCATTGCTAATTGATCACGTTTGATCCTGCAGCTACACCATCATCCTCAAGCAGTGCCATAATGTTGATAGCTCGTGATGTCTGTTCCTATGTTAGTTGCTAGGCTGTCAATGAGGAAGTGGTTTTCCAGGAAGTAGCAAGAAGGGAACTTGAGGTGGTTGCTAGGCCATCGCTAGGGCGGTTCTGGTGGTTGCTGTTCTCTTCTGGTTGCTAGGTTAATCGTGCTGGTTGCAATGCTAATTCCTGTGAGGTCAATCGCTTAACTTTTTTTTTAAACCCGACTCGCGTCTCAAAGATAGCTAGAAAAACACGTCTCACTTCCTTCGCCTCGTCTCGTCTTTGCCATCCATCACACACTTTAGACACCTCTGTGTGTGTGTGTGAGTGTGTGAGTGTGTGTGTGTGTGTGTGTGTTTAATCATGCAATTAATTTAACTGTTTATATTTATCGTTTATATAAATTGAATTATCGTGGAAGTGGTTGTTAGGAAGTCGCTAGGGTGCTCGAGGTGGTTGCAGTCGATGGAAGAACACGAAGAGAATGTGTGTGTATGTGTGTGTGTGTGTGTTTAATCATGCAATTCATTTAACTGATTTATCGTTTATATAAATTGAATTGTCGTGGAAGTGGTTGTTAGGAAGTCGCTAGGGTGCTCGAGGTGGTTGCAGTCGATGGAAGAACACGAAGAGAGTGTGTGTGTGTGTGTGTGAGTGTGTGTGTGTGTGTGTGTGTGTTGGGTCTCTGTGTGCCAGTGTGTTTAATCATGCAATTCATTTAATTGATTTATCGTTTATATAAATTGAATTATCGTGGAAGTGGTTGTTAGGAAGTCGCTAGGGTGCTCGAGGTGGTTGCAGTCGATGGAAGAACACGAAGAGAGTGTGTGTGTGTGTGTGTGTGTGTGTGTCTGTGTGTGTGACATTTTTGAACAATAAACCAAGCATTTTTTTTTTTCGGTAATCTACAACAGCTCGTCATTGGATAAAAAAACTGACCGGAACGACGCAGATTTGCGTCGGCGTTTTTTTCTCGATAAACAGGTCAAAGGTCAGTCGCTTATCAGTCGTCTGTTTTTCCTGTCCCATTGCGACCTCTTGACCCTTTGAACAAAGACAACTGACGGTTAGTGGAACAGAATTCAAAACAACTGACGAAAAGAGAGCAACACACACACACACACACACACTCTCTCACGTACACTCAGACGTGCAGACATGTGCAGACACACACACACACACACACACACACACACTCTCACATACACTCAGACACGTAGACATGTGCAGACACACACACACACTCACTCTCACATACACTTAAACTGCAGACACGTGCAGACACACACACACACACACTCTCACATACTCTTAGACATGCAGACATGTGCAGACACACACACACACTCACATACACTCAGACATGTAGACATGTGCAGACACACACACACACACACACTCTCACATACACTTTGACATGCAGACGTGCACACACACACACACACACACCATCACATACGCTCAGACATGTAGACATGTGCAGACACACACACACACAAACACACACACGCACTCACATACACTCTGACATGTAGACACACACACACTCTCTCACGACATGTAGACATGTCCAGACACACACACACACACACACACACACACCCTCAACACAGCATATTACAATATCACTTTATAATATTTAATTGATATTACAATACATCCTTTTATTCAGTCAATTAAACTTGCCACACAGGAAGTAAGTGTTGGTCAAATAATATTTATTTACGAATTAATTAATTTAATTTAATTTCATTTGATTTAATTTAATGACATAATTTGTATGTACAGAGTTTGTTACTGAAGAGACATCTTCTTACAGATGCACAGGTGACACAAGCATGCAGCTCGCTAATGCTAACGCTAACACACACACACACACACACACACACACACACACACAGGCCGTCTGCCGACGATCACACATCCCATCCGCTCTCTCATCAGAAACACGACGTCCCCCCCGTGAACGTGAGTGTGTACGGGCGTGCACACACACACACACACACACACACTCACGCTTTGATACAAGAGATTAAACACACACACACACACACACACAAATGCATACCAGACTATTAACAATTAGCCTCGTAAAAAAATAAAACTCTACCACTCTACCCAAAACACACACACACACACACACACACACACACACACACACACACACACACACAGAGATCATGGATAGCATTAATAGCACAGTGATCATGAGTAACACGCAGTGTGTGTGTGTGTATGTGTGTGTAAATAATAAGACTGGTCAGACAGTGAGGGGTGTGTGTGTGTGTGTGTGTGTGTGTGTGTGTGTGTGTGAGGTCATGAGTTCTTACTGAGGAAGCACACACTGTATGATTGGTCAGTCTGGTCATGAGGGAGATTTGGAACACACACATATACTCTACAAACACACACACACACACACACACACACACACACACACACACTAAGAGCTAAGGAGGTGACAGAGAGAGGTGAGAGAGACAGAGAGAGACGGAGGTAGAGAGAGAGAGGAAGGAGGGAAGGAGGGAGGGAGGGAGGGAAGGAAGGAGGGATGTGTGATGAAAAAAAAAAAAAGAAGAGAGGTGTTCCTTTGGGTGCATCCTCATCCTTCCATCCTTCACTAATACACTGCTCTGGGCAGTGTCTCACACACACACACACACACACACACACACACACACACACACACACACACACACACACACACACACACACAGACGTCATCCCGGCTGTAAATCTCATTTGCCGCGCTGCGTGACGAATGACGCACGAGGCGACACACACACACACACACACACACACACACACACACACACACACACACACACACACACACACACACACGCACGCAGAGTGAGATGGTACTGTTCAGCTGCTAAAAAGAAAAATTGATCCCCCCCACCCCCTGAGTCCCATTACAACGGTGTGTGTGTGTGTGTGTGTGTGTGTGTGTGTGTGTGTGTCAGTGTTACTGTGGAAAAACAAAACTCTAATAAGAGTCTATGTCTCCCTAGTTTTCCATTGGCAGTTCATCAGCTAGATAGACAGATCTATCTATCTATCTATCTATCTATCTATCTATCTAGTCTATTTCTCCAGCTCTGGTGTGTGTCTGACCTACTGGCTTGAATGGATGGATGGAGGGATGGATAGATGGATGGATGGATGGATTGATGAATGGATGAATGTGTCGTTTCTAGGATCTTTAGGATCTAGGATCTTTAGTTTAGTTTGACATCATACATATGAGATCATACTCTAGAACTATTATGAAACATCCACCTCTCTATTCATCCATCACTCCAACCATCCATCCCTCCATCCATCCCTCAATCCCTCCATCCATCCCTCCATTCATCCCTGCATTCATCCATCCATCCATCCCTCCATTCATCCATCACTCCATCCATCCCTCAATCCCTCCATCCATCCCTCCATTCTTCCATCCATCCATCCCTTCATCCCTCCATCTTATGGTTTATTTGACATGGCTAGAGCACATTAATATGGACTGACTACCATATAATGTAAAGTAGGATAATACTATCTAGAACTCTCTAGAACTATTATGAACCTTAGCGAAAACCATAGGAAACTTGTAGTCTGTCATGGTCACTACTGATTGTAATTTTCCTGCATGACCCTTGAATGTTGGGTTAGCCCCTTGAGTCGTGGATCTGCCCAAGGTTTTTTCCTAGACTAATTAAACATAAGGGAGTTTTTCCTTGGCTCCCTTGGGTGCTCCTTCTGTGAAGCACCATGAGACAATACTATTGTAAAAGGCGCTGTAGAAATAAAATTGAATTGAGTTGAATTTAATATATTTGTTTAAAATCTCTATAAACAAACAAACAAACTCAGATGCACATACGCAAACTACAAGCACACACACACACACACACGCACAAACACGCACACA
>PYXC01001499.1:0-10000 GCA_015244755.2 Tenualosa ilisha
GGCTACTCTAACCATAGCTAGTCCAAGGCTACTCTAACCCTAGCTAGTCCAAGGCTACTCTAACCATAGCTAGTCCAAGGCTACTCTAACCATAGCTAGACCAAGGCTACTCTAACCATAGCTAGACCAAGGCTACTCTAACCATAGCTAGACCAAGGCTACTCTAACCCTAGCTAGACCAAGGCTACTCTAACCATAGCTAGTCCAAGGCTACTCTAACCATAGCTAGTCCAAGGCTACTCTAACCATAGCGAGTCCAAGGCTACTCTAACCCTAGGTCCTAGAATACTCTAACCCTGGCTAGTCCAAGGTTACTGGATATCCCTACTGTAACTCTAGCTAGTCCTAGTATTATATTTTGGTGGGTTTTCCCCAGTTTGGCTTTTCACCTGAAGTCACTGTTCACCTTAAAGTTGCGTTGTGTTTTCTTTCCAGCAGAATAGAAGATTGGATGACTCGGTTACATTGGATCAGGATCAATGATTTATTATAAGTTGGATTACAATTGTTGATTGGATAGAATAATGAATGAAATAACCTCAATAAAAAGCTGAAGTAACAGAGTGAAGTCTAAAGACTATCAGACTAAGTTACTCTTCTGTCTCGCCCGCAAGGTTGAGACAGGATAACCAAGATGTTGTAGTGTAGCGCATCTGGATCCTTCTCATCAGTGAAAAGGAACATGGACTCTACATGTACTCAAAAGTCTAATGGTAAATCTCTCCTAAACAGTGGAAAATAACCTGAACAGTTTCTAAATCAGGACGGAACTCCATATAAGTCCAGAACTCAGGGACACACTCAAGGGTTTAGATTTGAGCAAACCACACAGCGCCTAAACAGGAACATACATGCACATACCAAGGCCTTGCACCTGACCAGCATACGACACATGATCACTGGTCAAGGTGACCTCTAAGGTCCCCACCATGCACACAAGTTGTTAAATGAACATTTTGTACAGACTTAGCTTGATAGATAACTTGGAGCAGTACACAAATGAAGATTATTCATTTGACAGTCAGAAAGGAGTAACAAGAAATCATATGAAATTATATAAAATTCTTACACTAGACTACTGTAACTCTAGCTAGTCCTAGACTACTGTAACTCTAGCTAGTCCTAGGCTACTGGATATCCCTACTGTAACTCTAGCTAGTCCTAGGCCAGTGTAACTCTAGCTAGTCCTAAACTACTGTAACTCTAGCTAGTCCTAGGCCAGTGTTTCTCAATCTGTGGGACTCGGACTGGTACCAAGATGTTTACAGTCGGGCCGCCAGCTGCCAGCCTCCTAGTCCATTTTAAGGTACCGTCAGTGACACTATTTAAAACTAAACTATGGCATGCTCCAAGCAAGTTCGCTTTGACTGTTTCTTTGGAAAGCGCCCATCAAGTGATGCACTAACACAAACTGAGCCAGAGATAAAGAGAAACCGCCCATTTATTCGTAATTATGACCCTTCGTACATCAAATGATTGTCCCCCCCGAAACCAATCTGTGTGATCTGCCAAACAATGCTTAGCAATGAGGCTAGTGTTTGAATGCGTCCATGAATATCCCCAGCTGTGTGAACTTGCAGTTAAAACAATCATGCCGTTCCATTTGACGTACCTCTGCGAAACCGTGTTTCACATTTGACATCCATGAACACAAAATACCAAAACAGGCTGAGCTCAGAAAACACGCTCCGAGTGGCCTTGTCTTACTGACTGCCTCGTTTTTAGTGGCCAGAAAGCAGGCACGTCCTTCACATTAATTCCATTTTATGGCCTGTCGTGTTTTTTTGAGGGTTAAAGGTCAGCATGCATGTTCAGTTCTCCCAGGCGCATCCTCTGTTCTAGTTCACACTGCAATCGTTATTAAGATCGCCTCGGTTTCTCCGTTAGGGTTAGAATAAAATAAAAAACAAAACAAAAAACATGACAAAAAAATCTTTGTTCTTGGGCTGATTATAATAATAATAAACAAATACCATCACAACCACAATATAATTATAATTAATAATAATAATAATACCACTACAACTGTCAAATAATAATAATAACCATGATCATAATGATCACAATAGTAACATGCCATAATAAGAGGTAATAATAATAATAATCATATAACAATAATAACAGCAATAATAATAGTAAACTCTATCTGTCTATCTGTCTATCTATCGATGTGGTGTGTCGCCGAGACATCCAGGCGTTGGGCCTTGCAGCACTAAGGCTTAAAATCATTGGGCCCCAGAGCAAAGAAGATTGAGAAACCCTGTCCTAGACTACTGGATAACACTACTGAAACTCTAGCTAGTCCTAGGCTACTGGATAACACTACTGAAACTCTAGCTAGTCCTAGGCTACTGGATAACACTACTGAAACTCTAGCTAGTCCTAGGCTACTGGATAACACTACTGAAACTCTAGCTAGTCCTAGACTACTGGATAACACTACTGAAACTCTAGCTAGTCCTAGGCTACTGGATAACACTACTGAAACTCTAGCTAGTCCTACACTACTGGATAACACTACTGTAACTCAAGCTAGTCCTACACTACTGGATAACCCTAGGTAACTCTAGCTAGTCTTAGACTACTGGATAACCTTACTGTAACTCGAGCTAGTCCTAGACTACTGGATAACACTACTGTAACTTGAGCTAGTCCTAGACTACTGGATAACACTACTGAAACTCTAGCTAGTCCTAGACTACTGGATAACACTACTGTAACTCAAGCTAGTCCTAGACTACTCTAACTCTAGCTAGTCCTAGACTACTGGATAACCCTACTGTAGTTCGACCTAGTCCTGGGCTACTGTAACTTTAGCTAGTCCTAGACTACTGTAACTCAAGCTAGTCCTAGACTACTGGATAACACTGCTGTAACTTGAGCTAGTCCTAGACTACTGGATAACACTACTGAAACTCTAGCTAGTCCTACACTACTGGATAACACTACTGAAACTCTAGCTAGTCCTACACTACTGGATAACCCTAGGTAACTCTAGCTAGTCTTAGACTACTGGATAACCTTACTGTAACTCTAGCTAGTCCTAGACTACTGGTGTATGTGTGTGTGTCTGTTGTCTGTCCATTTTCACTGACATCACTGACGTGTGTGTGTGTCTGTATTTGCCTGTCCATTTACACTGGCATCAGTGACGTGTGTGTGTGTGTCTGTATTTGTCTGTCCATTTACACTGGCCTCAGTGACGTGTATGTGTGTGTGTGTCTGTGTGTGTGTCTGTCTGTCCATTTACACTGGCTTCGGTGACGTGTGTGTGTTTGTCTGTCCATTTACACTGGCCTCGGTGACGTGTATGTGTTTGTCTGTTCATTTACACTGGCCTCAGTGACGTGTGTGTGTGTGTGTGTGTGTGTCTGTGTGGTGTGTCTGTCTGTCCATTTACACTGGCCTCGGTGATGTGTGTGTGTCACATCTATCTAAACTCTCTCACATTTGGATCTCTCAATTTGTGATGTGCATGCAGATGTGTAACGGATGCTAGCCTAGCTGTGTGTGTGTGTTTGTGTGTGTGTGTCTTTGTTACAGATGCTAGCCTAGCTGTGTGTGTGTGTGTTTGTGTGTGTGTGTCTTTGTAGCAGATGCTAGCCTAGCGGTGTGTCTGTGTGTGTGTGTGTGTGTGTGTGTGTGTTTGTGTGTGTGTCTTTCTAACAGATGTTAACCTAGCTGTGCATGTGGAATGCTAGTAAACCATTTTTCTGATGCCTCTAAGTCAGCTAACTGGCAGCCTAGGCTTTTCAGTTGAATATGTGTGTGAGTGCATGTGTGTGTGTGTGTCTTTCTGAACCTGGGCTTTTCAGTTGAATATGTGTGTGTGTGTGTGTGTGTCTTTCTGAACCTGGGCTTTTCAGTTGAATATGTGTGTGTGTGTGTGTGTGTGTGTGTGTGTGTGTGTGTGTCTTTCTGAACCTGGGCTTTTCAGTTGAATATGTGTGTGTGTGTGTGTGTGTGCGTGTGTGTGTGTCTTTCTGATCTTGGGCTTCTCAGTTGACTGGGTTGCTCGACTCCTGGTCCAATGTTGCTGTGCGATTGCAGTTTCGGCCTCTGGGATTGGATTGGCCTTGGTGATGTGTGTATGTGTGTGTGTGTGTGTGTGTGTGTTTGTCTGCGCATTTGTGTGCACATGAGTAGTGTGTGTTTGTGCACGAGTGTGTGTTTTTAGGTATGCTGTATGAATTGCTAGACACATGGCAGCTTTCCAGGCCTGAGATTTCCCTCAATACTCCAACTACAGACACACACACAGCTTCCATTAAAAGATGGAAAACAGACACAAATTAATTTCCCTAAACAGCCTCACTCTTGTCAACAGCCTGGCCAACATCATCATCATCACCACACACACACACACACACACACAAACACTCTTCTAGACTCACACTGGTCTTATGTATTGGGTCGATGAGTATTATACTGCATGTTGTCAGTGTGTGTGTGTGTGCGCGCGTGTGTGTTTGTGTGTGTGTGTGTGTGTATATGTGTGTTTGCATGGTGTGATGTGTAGTGGAGACCTGTAGTACTCTGATTAAGCAGAATGAGTAAAAGAGGACAAAGAAAACACACACACACACACACACACACAAATATATCCTCAGACACACACACACACACACACACACACACACACACACACAGAGTGCTGGAATAATGATCTGAGAGAGGTGCTGTAAGGGGTCTACACTCTGAGCTTGTCCAGAAGCCCCCCACCCATTCTCTCTCTCACACACACACACACACACACACACACACACACACAGATGTCTAGCATGGAGTTGATTATGGGCTGACTGTGAGCAATCATCTAATCATCTAAGGAACAAAGAAAGAATCATCAACCTCTGCCATTTACACATCTCCTTACAGATGATGCTCAAAACACACACACACACACACAAATGTGTATGTGCGTGTGTCTGCATTTGTGTTTATAACTATGCTGTATGTAAGTGTATGTGTGTGTGTGTGTGCATGCGTTTGTGCATACGTACATGCATGTTTGTGTTTTTTTTTTGTAAGTGTGTATCTTTGTGGTGAGTGTGTGTGTGCGTGTGTGTGTGTGTGTGTGACAGAGACGGCATTGGGGAGAAATGAGCCATAGAATGGTGTGGAAAGCGGAGTAGAGCATGCTGGGAGGTTTTGTCTGCTATCAGATAGTCTGACAATAACCAGACCCAAAGACACATACACACACACACACATACACACACACACACACATACTGTTACATTTGCTGAGCTTCCTGGTTCCCAGGCTGTCAGCTGTGGATAGTATGTGTGTCTGAGTGTGTATGTGTGTGTGTGTGTATGTGTGCGTGTGTGTGTGTGTGTGTGTGTGTGTGTGATGACTGGAGCTTTGGTGAACCTTGCAGAAGAAACACATTCACCCCCAAGAGCAACACTGATCTGCCAGACAACTCTAACATGCTAATGCAGCATGCTTAGTGTTCTCCTTCGCGCGCACACACACACACACACACACATGCACACAGCTCATGCAGCATGCTCCTTAGTGTTCTCCTTCACACACACACACACAAATGCACACAACTATGCACGCACGCAAACATACATGCGCAAACAAACACACACCACACACACACATACACTCACGCATACATACACACCCACATCCACACATATACACACACACGTGTCAAAGTTTGGGACAGTCCAGGTGGCCCCCCGCTTGGAAATATCTGCCCCATAAAAATGTATGGAATATAAGGTGAGGGTCACACACACACACACACACACTTGAGAGGGTCACACACACACCTGAGAGGGTCATACACACACACACACACACCCGAGAGGGTCCTTCCAAGATGGTGACACAGCAAAGATCCTGACAGGAAGTGGAGATGGAGGCTAACCCAAATCAGATCACCGATGGAGGCTAACCCCAAATCAGATCACCGATGGAGGCTAACCCAAATCAGATCACCGATGGAGGCTAACCCAAATCAGATCACCGATGGAGGCTAACCCAAATCAGATCACTGATGGAGGCTAACCCCAGATCATAGGTCTCCATAAAAACAATCAAGTGTCCCTTTTTACAGACAATTCCTTCCAACCCCCCCCCCACACATACACACACACAAACACAAAACTCCTTATCCATTTTGTGTGTGTGTGTGTGTGGTAGCATAGCAGTTAAGGAACCTGGCTGGCATGCTAGTAGCCTGAAAAGTTGTGGGTTTGAATCCCAGCTGCCACCATTGCTCTAGGGGAGACTGGCCCTGAACAAGTGATAGTTGACAAAAAATGTCAGTCACTTTGGATAAAAGCGTCTGCTAAATGCAGAAATGTAGATGTGCATGTGTGTCAGTGAACGTCACTCCTCATTTCCCAAGGGGATGTGTGCCTGGTGTGTGACTATTGAGTGCTGATCAAAATGAAGCCTTCCAATAGGTGAAGCACACACACAAGTGTTTGCTCATTTCAGTGTGTGTTCACATGTTCACGCTTGTGTGTGTATACGTGTGTGTGTGAGTGTGTGTGTGAGAGAGAGAGAGAGTTTGTTTCTATTTGAAGGAAAGTAGACCCAGATGTGTGCTGAAGGTCTAAGGGATTCCAGAGCAGTATTCACCTGGCCCATAACCCACCCACACACACACACACACATTAGCATTCCTATGTCTGGTTCATATCTGTATTTAATTTTGACATACACCTCTCTTTTCTTTTAACCATTTTTTCATCTTGTCTTTTTATTTTCCCCAACTTCTTTCTCTCCCTCTCTCTCTCTCTTCATCTTCTCCCTCTCTCTCCTCTCCTCTCTTAAATCAGCACATACACACACACACACAAGTTTATACACATATAGTACACACTTGTGTCACCAAATACACACATCACACACACACACACAAGGTTAAGTATGGATGACCAATAATATTTTGACAGTATTCTCTTCACTCCCTCTCCTACCCACCCTCAAACACACTCACTCACCCACCCTCCCACAGATGCATGCAGAAACACACACACAGAAGCACAGTACATAATGGATCAAGTCCGAGTCACATCAATCCAATCACCTGCTTTTATCTCCATACGGGGGGGATGAGTGGGAGGTGTGTGTGTGTGTGTGTGTGTGTGTGTCTACAATCATCTGCTCTTATTTCAATCCGTCCATACTGAATCAGTGCAGTCAGAGAAGCCACTTGTTTAATGAGGGTAGCTACAAAGACAGTCCAAAATAGCAAGGGGTTTAAATAGCATGCTTGGGGTGCAGGAAAGACGTTGCGACATGGAACTCGGCTTGGATTGGCTGTTGTACCTTGGCGGGGAACAGACATCAACACAGTTCAGTCTGCAGGGAAGAGGAACTAAAGCCAGAAGCCAGACACCTGCTGGTCACAAAGAGGAATACAACAGTGCACTGCATTTTATTTAACCAAGTGATGTCCCTCTGGTTCAAAACACAATCATGAATGGTGGTATTTTGGTACGCTAATAAAATACAAACATTTACTTTGTGTCTGAAACTGCATCAGCCATCATGCGGCAGACATTCACAGGTGGTCTCTGACCAGTCAGGAATCGGTGCACTGAATGTGGAAAAGGGTCTGGCGGTAGAAAAAGAAAAGCTCTGCTCAGCTCAGTGTGCTTTCAGTAGACTGAGACACGTAAGACATTGCAGAATGCGACAGCTGCTATGACTTCAACTGTAGCCCAAGCATTCTGCGTTATCTGCAAGAGTGGAAAAGGCTTCTAACAGAAATGTGTGCAGGTTGTTTACATTAGGCTAGAACCCACATCCCTTCTTGTGCAGCAGGGAGAAAAAAAGATTGGCTCACTCTTGCTTTTCAGCGACGTTTGCAGGTGAGAGCACTAAGGCATATATCTCCTGAAGTTAGCAAGAGCGCTAAGGCATATGTCTCCTGAAGTTAGCAAGAGCGCTAAGGCATATGTCTCCTGAAGTTAGCAAGAGCGCTAAGGCATATATCTCCTGAAGTTAGCAAGAGCGCTAAGGCATATATCTTCTGAAGTTAGCAAGAGCGCTAAGGCATATATCCTCTGAAGTTAGCAAGAGCGCTAAGGCATATATCTTCTGAAGTTAGCAAGAGCGCTAAGGCATATATCTCCTGAAGTTAGCAGGAGCGCTAAGGCATGGAAGTTAGCAAGAGCACTAAGGCATACATTTCTTGAAGTTAGCAAGAGCACTAAGGCATATATCTTCTGAAGTTAGCAAGAGCGCTAAGGCATATATCTTCTGAAGTTAGCAAGAGTGCTAAGGCATTACACACCAGCTCTTCCTCTCTCCTCATGGCTTGAATTAATGTCGCTCTTCATCCTACATCACAGGAAAGAGTTGAAGTGTCAAATAGGGCTCTTTTTTAGTTGTTAATTGAACACAGAGGTAAGCAACACCACTTGTTGCTAGCACAGCCTGAGATATGCTCCATTGGTAAGATGGCTGACTGGAAGTAACAATACTCTCACTTAGCTTTGAACTGAACAGTCCTCATTGTTACATGACATTGGCCAACTGTGGGACAGTATTGACCTTTTGCCCCTTGGTGGGTTCTTTTAAATGTCTTCCATGTTGGGTAGTCTACAGTAAAGAACTATGACAGAAATACCATAAAGCAGCTTGTGTTACTGCCAGCTCTAAGTCTTCACTCTTAATGATACTTGATCTGGCAGAGTGGCCTACAAGTGACGTATTCAAAAATAGTGCAGGGGACGGAAACAGAGAAGAGGGCACACGTATTAAACCACCTTTTCTCCCTGACACAAATGCGGCTTTGAGGACGAACAAGTACGCCCTTACAGTGCAGACTAAGCTTACCATTTTAGTTATCAGTAGACTTTCTGCTATGTCTAAATGTCAACAACATAACATCCTGGTAAAAGAAGGTGGTGTTAGTCTCAAGAGACATTGCTACATTGCAGCCACTATAGCTAGCTCACTCAAGACCTGTGCAACCTGAGCCTAGGGCAGGGGAAAGTTCCACTGCCGTGGAAGGAGTCCTGTTTGGTCCTAGTCCCCAAGACTAAGAGACCATTTGACCCAGCAGATTACAGACCAGTTGCCCTCACATCTCATGTGATGAAGGTTCTGGAGAGACTGGTCTTGGCCCTGCTGAGGCCACAGGTTGAGGTGTTTCTGGACCCCCTACAGTTTACGATTATGCATTTAGCAGACGCTTTTATCCAAAGCAACTTACATTTTTTGTCAACTATCAATTGTTCAGAGCCAGTCTCCCCTCGAGCAACTTGGGGTTAAGTGCCTTGCTCAAGGGCACAACAGTGATTTGAACCCACAACTTTTCAGGCTAACTTGTCCGCTAGCCAGGTTCCTTAACCGCTATGCTTCCTCTGCCCCTACCAGGTTGCCTACCAGCCCTATTTAGGAGTCGATGATGCTGTCATGTACCTGCTACATCTAGGCCATACGCATTTGGATGGTGAGGGAAGCACTGTGAGGATCACATTCTTTGACTTCTCCAGTGCTTTTAACACCATCCAGCGTCTGCATCTGCCACACATCTATAGAGTATTTTAAAGTGGATCTGCCATACATCTATAGAGTATTTTAAAGTGGATCTGTCATACATCTATAGAGTATTTTAAAGTGGATCTGCCATACATCTATAGAGTATTTAAAGTGGATCTGTCATACATCTATAGAGTATTTTAAAGTGGATCTGCCATACATCTATAGAGTATTTTAAAGTGGATCTGTCATACATCTATAGAGTATTTTAAAGTGGATCTGCCATACATCTATAGAGTATTTTAAAGTGGATCTGTCATACATCTATAGAGTATTTTAAAGGTGCCCTGCCATGCATCTATAGAGTATTTTAAAGTCTCTTAATAACCCTAATGTTGTGTCTATCCAGTCCTCTCAACAAACAGTGCAAGTCTTAAGGCACGTGGTCAGGTGTATGCTTGACCCAGGGTAGATGACGCACCTGCCATGCAGTCCTCAGGCACCTTGGATGAGTAACACTCCATCCTGTGGAATTGAA
>PYXC01001499.1:17500-20000 GCA_015244755.2 Tenualosa ilisha
GCAATTTGCATATGCAGAGTCTCAGTTGGGGGGTGAGTCCAGTGTCTTCCTAGACTCCTGCCGGCCTGATGCCTCTACTGGCTGGGGCTGGGAGTGCGGAAGGGAAAGAGTTCAGCAGTCTAACAGCTTGGTGGATGAAGCTGTTGGCGAGTCTGGTAGTGTGGGAGCGGAGGCTCCTGTACCTCTTTCCAGAAGGCAGGAGACTGAACAGACGGTGTGCTGGGTGACTTGCATCGCTGACAATTGTGATGGCTTTTCGGGTGAGGCAGGTGGTGTACAGGTCTTGCAGGGAGGGGAGTGATGCACCGATGATCCTCTCAGCTGTCCTCACGATGCGTTGTAGAGCCTTCCTGTTGTAGTCAGTGCAGAACACAGTGATACAGCTGGTAAAGATGCTCTCTATGGTTCCTCTGTAGAATGCAGTCATGATGGGTGGTGGAGTACTTCAGGTTGCGCAGGAAGTAGAGATGCTGCTGTGCTTTCTTGGCCAGTGATGCAGTGTTGGTGGTCCAGGAGAGGTCCTTGCTGATGTGCACCCCCAGGAACTTGGTGCTGCTCACCCTCTCCACTGCAGCACCGTCAATGGTCAGTGGGGGGTGTTGGGTGTGGCCCCTCTGGAAGCTGACCACAATCTCCTTGGTCTTGCTGACGTTTAGCAGGAGATTGTTGCCTTTGCACCATCTGGTCAGAAGATCCACCTCTTTCCTGTCATGGGTCTCGTCGCCGTTGGTGATGAGGCCCACCATTGTTGCGTCGTCCGCAAACTTCACTAGGTGGTTGGAGCTGTGTGTTGGTGTGCAGTCATGTGTCAGCAGGGTGAAGAGGATTGGACTGAGTACACAGCCTTGTGGGGCCCCTGTGCTCAGGGTTATGCTGTTGGAGATGATGTTGCCAACACGCACCGCTTGTGGCCTCTGGCTGAGGAAATCCAGCAGCCAGTTGCAGAGGGAGGTGCTGAGGCCCAGTTTGTCCAGCTTGCAGATGAGTTGCTGTGGTATTATGGTATTGAATGCTGAGCTGAAGTCTATGAACAGAATTCTCACATATGAGTCTTTCTTGTCCAGGTGGGTGAGGGTTGGGTGGAGGGCAGAGCAGATTGCATCCTCTGTAGATCTTTTCACTGTGTACGCGAACTGGTACGGGTCCAGGCTGCGGGGCAGGGTGGATTTAATGTGTGAAAGGACTAGTCGTTCAAAGCACTTCATGATGATGGGTGTCAGTGCCACAGGACGGTAGTCATCAAAGCAGGATGGTGATTGTTGCCATCCTGCCATAGGCTACGTGCATCCTTGCTGTCCTTGAAGTGGGAGGTTATCTTGTTAGTGTAATCTTGTTTTGCTTTCTTGATGCCACAGGACAGGTCGGCTCTCGCTGTTCTCAGGCCTGATTCGTCTCCAGCTTTGAAGGCCTTGTCTCTGGCCCTCAGCAGCCTGTGGACGTCCCCTGTTAGCCGAGGCTTCCGGTTAGCTCGGCTGGTGACGCTCCTCATGTGGGTCACGTCATCGATGCATTTGGTGATGTAGGAGGTCACAGTGTCTGTGTACTCTGCGACATCTATGATGTTGTTTTTGGTTGCTGCTTTCTTGAACATGTCCCAGTCTGTTGTTTTAAAACAGTCCTGTAGAGCAGAGGTCGCCTCCTGTGGCCACAACCTTACTTCTTTCAGAACAGGTTTGATGGCTTTCACTCTCGGCCTGTATGCTGGCATTAGCATAATTGTGAGGTGATCAGAGGTGCCGATGTGGGGGCGGGGGTGGCTTTGTTTGCTCCTTCGTGCTGATTGTAAACAAAGTCCAAAATATTGTCCAGTCTTGTTGGAAAATGGACATGTTGATGAAACTTTGGCAGAACAGTCTTGAGATCAGCATGATTGAAATCTCCTGCGACGATGATGAAGCCGCCTGGGTGTGCTGTTTGTTGTTCACTGATGGCCTGGCACAGTTCGTTCAGCGCCGCACTCCTATCGCTGTTACTGTTAGCTGGGGGTATGTAAGTAGCTACCAGCAAGATCGAACTTATCTGCCTAGGCAAGTGGAAAGGGTGGCACTTCACGATCATGAACTCCGCCAGAGGTGAGCAGTGTTTGCAAACTACAGTAGCATCCCGGCACCACGCTTCACGGATGTAAACACAGACGCCACCGTCGCGTGTCTTCCCTCCGTCTGCTAGGGCCCTGTCGGATCTGCTAGCTGCTCCAGTTGTATCGCCGCATCCGAAATGTTGTTGTTAAGCCATGTTTCAGTGAAAACAAGCACACAGCAGTCACTTACTTTCTGATTCGCTGATCTCAGAATTCGAATGTCATCCATTTTGTTGTCCAGTGATCGTACGTTGGCCAGAAGGATAGATGGAATGGCTGGGCGAGTTGGCTTAGCCTCTAGCCTAGCTTGGACACCTCCACGCTTGCCCCGCTTCCTCGTCCTTGCACACCGCTTTCGACGCCTCCTTTCAGGGGGAGCATTGCCGGGAGAGCGTGAGGTCGCTGTGTCTACACGCGCCA
>PYXC01001499.1:42500-62500 GCA_015244755.2 Tenualosa ilisha
CTGTGTGTGTGTGTGTGTGTGTGTGTGTATGGCTATAATTCCACTGATCTTTTAGAGCTGTCCTTCCTGTGTGTGTGTGTGTGTTGTGTGTGTATGGCTATAGTTCCACTGATCTTTAGAGCTGTCCATCCTGTGTGTGTGTGTGTGTGTGTATGGCTATAGTTCCACTGATCTTTAGAGCTTTCTTTACTGTGTGAGTGTGTGCCTGTGTGTGTGTGTGTGTGTGTGTGTGTGTGTGTGTGTGTGTGTGTGTCTTTGGCACATGAGGAACTTCTTGTACTCTTTAGAAGAGAAAAGAGCAAAGGCTCCAATCACCGTAAGTTAGGCTGTAGACCAGTTTTACTGATGGGCCACGGTGTGTGAGTGTGTGTGTGTATGTGTATATGAGTGTGTGTGTGTGTATGAGTGTGTGTATGTGTGTAAGTGTGTGTGTGTGTGTGTGTGTGTGTTAATATGGCTATAGTTCCACTGATCCTTCCTTTATTAGATTAGATTAGATTAGATTCAACTTTATTGTCATTACACATGTATAAATACAGGTAACGAAATGCAGTTTGGCATCTAATCAGAAGTGCAAAGAGCAGCAAGTGCAGTATATACAGTATGCAGTATGTACAGTATGCAGTATATACAGTATGCAGTATATACAGTATGCAGTATGTACAGTATGCAGTATATACAGTATGCAGTATGTACAGTTAAAGAGCAAATTATATACAGGCCTGAACAGCCCTTAAGTCTCCAGGTAGGAGAAGCATTTGTGTTCAGACACACAGAAAACAGACAGAGATTGTCTGAAAACAGTGTGTGTGTGTGTGTATGTGTATGTGAGTGTGTGTGTATATGAGTGTGTGTGTGTGTGTGTGTGTATGTGAGTGTGTGTATGTGTGTGTGTGTACTTGTTGAGTCTCTATGTCTGTGCATGTGTGTGTGCGGTGCAAAGGCCACATCATGTGCCAACCCTTAGAGAGCACAATGCTTTTAACCTAGCGGGGTGCCTGGACACCCCCCACCCCTTCACACACACACACACACACACACACTCAGATTTACGAGCCTACATCTTCGGTCCACACGCTGCAACGCCATTGGTTCAGAGGCACCACCCCCCCCCCCCCCCCCCCCAACACACACACACACACAGACTAACCATGGCAGACAGGCCAATATACACTCTCACTTTTCTCTTCTCGTGTCTTCCTTCTTGTCCTCCCATCTCTCTCTCTCTCTCTCTTTCATACTCTCTCATTCTTCCATTACTCTCTATTTCATGTCAGTTCACGCAGACTAAATGACATGCAGCTCTAATGGATTACCTGGAACTCAATGGAAAACTGCTCACAGATCTATCATACCCCTCTCCAAAGATCTTTCACAACTTCCTACCCCTCTCCAAAGATCTTTCACAACTCCCTATTCCTCTCCAAAGATCTTTCACAACTTCCTACCCAATTCAATTCAATTCAATTCTGTTTTATTTATACAGCGCCTTTTACAATAGTATTGTCTCATGGCGCTTCACAGAAGGAGCACCCAAGAGCAACAGGGGCAAGGGAAAAACTCCCTTATGTTCAGTTAATCTAGGAAGAAACCTTGGGCAGATCCACGACTCAAGGGGCTAACCCAACTGCCAGGGGTCATGGAGAAAAATTACAATCAGTAGTAACCATGACAGACTATAAGTTGCCTATGGTTTAGCTAAGGTTCATAATAGTTCATAATAGAGTATTATCCCACTTTTACATTACATGGTAATCAGTCTATAGGTGGTTATCAGGAATTATGGCTGGACAATGTAGCAGCGGCCAGGCATAGTGACAAACTCGAAGGAGTGAGATGGGTCATGGGGGTAACAGTAAGGGTCCATTTGACAGCGCCATTGTGAGGGGGGGTCAATCACGAAGCCTCAGGAAGGGGAGTCGGGCCCAGCATCGGCGTCCAGGAAGGTCCTCTGTGATGGGGAGTCGGTCCTGACATGGGCCTCCCGTAGTGTTGGTTGTAGTCCACTCAGGAGGGGAGGTGAGAGGAGTCCGCCAGAATGAGGCAGGGATGACACTCAGCAAAGATAATTGTGGACAGAGGAAAATAGTGAATTAGGCCAGGCTCACACATCAGAAAGCAAATGTGTAATTTGGGCATACATACATGTGTATAAAATATATATATATACATATAAATATTGAGAGAGAGCTGAAGGAGAGAGAGAGGGAGTTGTACGGCATGACACATGAAGGTTGTGTGGCGGCGCTAGGCTATAGCAGCATAACTAAGGTATGATGCATGGTAAACCAGCACCACTGCAGGGATGGTCAGTGGCTGCCATGCCTCGCAACTGGGGGCAACAGCAGAGGCAGTCCCTTCCAAAAGACCCATGAGAAGTGATGATTTGCCAGCACCATCCCTAACTATGGGAAACAGTAAAGAGGAAGGTTTTAAGTCTAGACTTAAAGGTATTGAGAGTGTCCACTTGTCGAATGTGGGGGGGGGAGATTATTCCACAGGAGGGGTGCACGGTAACAAAAGGCTCTTCCTCCTATCGTAGACCCCTCTCTAAAGATCTTTCACAACTTCCTATCCCTCTCCAAAGATCTTTCACAACTTCCTACCCCTCTCTAAAGATCGTTCACAACTTCCTACCCCTCTCTAAAGATCTTTTACAACTTCCTATCCCTCTCCAAAGATCTTTCACAACTTCCTACCCCTCTCTAAAGATCTTTCACAACTTCCTATCCCTCTCCAAAGATCTTTCACAACTTCCTACCCCTCTCTAAAGATCGTTCACAACTTCCTACCCCTCTCTAAAGATCTTTTACAACTTCCTATCCCTCTCCAAAGATCTTTCACAACTTCCTACCCCTCTCTAAAGATCTTTCACAACTTCCTACCCCTCTCCAAAGATCTTTCACAACTTCCTACCCCTCTCTAAAGATCTTTCACAACTTCTTATCCCTCTCCAAAGATCTTTCACAACTTCCTACCCCTCTCTAAAGATCTTTCACAACTTCCTACCCCTCTCCAAAGATCTTTCACAACTTCCTACCCCTCTCTAAAGATCTTTCACAACTTCCTATCCCTCTCCAAAGATCTTTCACAACTTACAGATCTTTCATACGCCTCTAAAGATCTTTTACAACTTCCTACTCCTCTCTAAAGATCTTTCACAACTTCTTATCCCTCTCCAAAGATCTTTCACAACTTCCTACCCCTCTCTAAAGATCTTTCACAACTTCTTATCCCTCTCCAAAGATCTTTCACAACTTCCTACCCCTCTCTAAAGATCTTTCACAACTTCCTACCCCTCTCCAAAGATCTTTCACAACTTCCTACCCCTCTCTAAAGATTTTTCACAACTTCCTATCCCTCTCCAAAGATCTTTCACAACTTACAGATCTTTCATACGCCTCTAAAGATCTTTTACAACTTCCTACTCCTCTCTAAAGATCTTTCTCTTAACTTAAATATCTTTTACACGCCTCTCTAAAGATATTTCACAACTTAAAGATCTTTTACACACCTCGCTGAAGATCTTTCCTGGGCAGTTTCTGATATGGGTGACATGGGGGGTTGCCAAGGGCAGCATCTAATAATAATAATAATAATAATAATAATAATAATAATAATAGCAGTGCCCTGGGAGCAGTGGGGGTTAGATGGTTTGCTCAAGGGCACTTCATGCAAGCAATGTTCAATGCATGCTCAAAATATCATTACAAGTACTTTGCAGCAAGCACTAGTTCCCTGAGAGACACCACTGTCCATATAGAACTCAGCAGTTGTGACAGAACAGTACAGTGTTGCGTTTTCTATCAACAGTTACATACCCATTTCTGATCCTTCCTCATCTTTCTCTCTGTCACTTTCTGTCACATCTCTGTCCACATAAAGGCAATAGTAACCAATGAATATAGAGGTGTTTGTGTGTGTGTGTGTGTGTGTGTGCGTGTGTCTCTGAGTATGTGTGCATGTGTGTGTGTGTGTTTGAGAGAGAGAGAGAGAGAGAATGTGTGTGTGAACACTGCTAGAAATTCCTGGGATTCATCTGGCTGCTGATGTTCTCTGCACCTGCCCCAATGGCCAGAGTCCAGTCCAACTTTGGCAGAGAGCACAACCACCTGAGACACACACACACACACAGAGAGAGAGAGAGATAGAGAGAGAGAGAGAGAGTTGTCTTTCTGAAGCTATTTGCCCTGAATGTATTTCCTGCCACTCTTTGATGTCTATTGTGTCCAATAGTGTCTAGGCAGTTCTGTTTTGGGTGTGTTGTGGTTCAGTTGTGTTGATTGCTATGTGGTGCATTAGTAAGTGTTGGTTGTAGTGTCTAATGACTGGTCTAATGACTGCTGTATAGTATCTTACTGAGTGACTTTTTAAAGTAAGAAAACATGTTTGGTTTGAGCAGTTGAACTCTTTGGGGATGTGCTGAAGTGTACTGTGGTTGGGTTGTGCAGGAAGAGTCAGGGGTTTTGTGAATGTAGTTTGCAGATCGTTTCCTTTACATCCAATGTGAAGGAGCGTAGTTGCCACAGGTTGCCTATGACAAGGGTGCCCAACTTTTTTGGGCTTGCGAGCTACTTTTGAAAAGCTTGACCACATGATCTTTTAATCACCCCCCCCCCCCCCCACCCCCACTGCACCCCCATCTCAGGCACGCAAATTCTGCACACTCCCCTTGCTTCAAGGTTTGGCCTTTTCCATGTAGGCCCTACTGTCATTCAGTGTGTCTGTCAGCTCTTTAAAATGCCATATTATCAAGCATCTACAGCCGTCATTATGCTGCTTGAAGTCTGTGAATCATGTCAAAGAGAAACTCTTTTATCCCTGTACAGAGCTCTTGAAATCTTAACAAGAACTTGAGACTAGACTACTGTAGGCTAATTTGCCATCTCTTAAGTTAAACACAGACAGCTGTCTTTAAACCGGACTTGCACATATTGAACTTCTACGTGACCTTAGAGGAGAAAAGAGACTAAAGACTATATTTATATTTAAGTTAGGTAGAAGTTTGCAGCAGCTGCAGACTTTCTGTGCCGACCGTGTTTATGTCAATTGTGTGTCAAGGCCAAAGTGAGCAGAACGCTGGCAGGAAGTGTGACATATGCGTCTGCATGACTAATTTGCAGTACAAAAATAACTTAAAAAAAAAAACAACTTAATTACATAATGCATTAACACTGACAGCACTAGTATTAACTAATATAGACTGCAGCATTAACTAGTTACAAGTATTAATTACCAACACTGCTCCAAGCATGTAGCCCGCTAACACTGCCATAAGCATGTAGCCCACTAACACTGCCCCAAGCATAGACAGTAACACACTTATGTAGCCCGCTAACACTGCCATAAGCATGTAGCCCGCTAACACTGCCCCAAGCATAGACAGTAACACACTTATGTAACCCGCTAACACTGCCATAAGCATGTAGCCCGCTAACACTGCCCCAAGCATAGACAGTAACACACTTATGTAACCCGCTAACACTGCCCCAAGCATGTAGCCCGCTAACACTGCCCCAAGCATATACAATAACACACTTATGTAGCCCACTAACACTGCCCCAAGCATAGACATTCTTATGTACCATGCTAAGACTGCCCCAAGCATAGACAATAACACACTTATGTAGCCGCTAACACTACCCCAAGCATAGACATTCTTATGTACCATGCTAACACTGCCCCAAGCATAGACAATAACACACTTATGTAGCCCGCTAACACTGCCCCAAGCATAGACATTCTTATGTTGCACGCTAACACTGCCCCAAGCATAGACACTCTTATGTACCACGCTAACACTGCCCCAAGCATAGACACTCTTATATACCATGCTAACACTGCCCCAAGCACAGACAATAACACTCTTATGTGGCCTGCTAACACTGTCCCAAGCACAGACAATAACACTCTTATGTAGCCTGCTAACACTGTCCCAAGCACAGACAATAACACTCTTATGTACCACACTAACACTGCCCCAAGCACAGACAATAACACTCTTATGTACCACGCTAACACTGTCCCAAGCACAGACAATAACACTCTTATGTACCACGCTAACACTGTCCCAAGCACAGACAATAACACTCTTATGTACCACGCTAACACTGTCCCAAGCACAGACAATAACACTCTTATGTACCACGCTAACACTGTCCCAAGCACAGACAATAACACTCTTATGTACCACGCTAACACTGTCCCAAGCACAGACAATAACACTCTTATGTACCACGCTAACACTGCCCCAAGCACAGACAATAACACTCTTATGTACCACACTAACACTGCCCCAAGCACAGACAATAACACTCTTATGTACCACGCTAACACTGTCCCAAGCACAGACAATAACACTCTTATGTAGCCCGCTAACACTGCCCCAAGCATAGTCATTCTTATGTAGCCCACTGACACTGCCCCAAGCATAGTCATTCTTATGTAGCCCGCTAACACTGCCCCAAGCATAGTCATTCTTATGTAGCCCGCTAACACTGCCCCAAGCATAGTCATTCTTATGTAGCCCGCTAACACTGCCCCAAGCATAGTCATTCTTATGTAGCCCGCTAACACTGCCCCAAGCATATACATTCTTATGTAGCCCGCTAACACTGCCCCAAGCATAGTCATTCTTATGTAACCCGCTAACACTGCCCCAAGCATATACATTCTTATGTAGCCCGCTAACACTGCCCCAAGCATAGTCATTCTTATGCAGCCCGCTAACACTGCCCCAAGCATAGTCATTCTTATGTAGCCCGCTAACACTGCCCCAAGCATATACATTCTTATGTAGCCCGCTAACACTGCCCCAAGCATAGTCATTCTTATGCAGCCCGCTAACACTGCCCCAAGCATAGTCATTCTTATGTAGCCCGCTAACACTGCCCCAAGCATAGTCATTCTTATGTAGCCCGCTAACACTGCCCCAAGCATAGTCATTCTTATGTAGCCCGCTAACACTGCCCCAAGCATAGTCATTCTTATGCAGCCCGCTAACACTGCCCCAAGCATATACATTCAAAGTTTCATCAAATTCATGTAAAGTCAGTACCAGTAAGTCAGTACAGGATAATTAGCAGCATTCCTTTTGAACATAAATGAAATGAAAAGACAAAAATGTTAAATTTGTGATTAATTGTGATTAATCTCAGATTGCTATTGTGATTAACCAGATGAACTGTCAATCATGGTATGAACTGGTATCTATTTTGAATTATCCAGTGTTGATTGCAGTATCAACTAATAATGATTACAGGATTAGCTAGTAATCATTACTGTAATTACTGGCATTGATTACTTTGTTAAATAGTATTGATTACTGAATTAATTAGACTAACTAGAATTAATTAGGCTAACTAGAATCAATTGCAGCATTTACTAGTAATGATTAATGTATTAAGTGGCATTGAGTATTGTGTAAACTAGTATTGACTACTTGATTGGAGTCTTAACTAATATTGATTATAGTATTAACTGTTATTGATTACAGCATTAACTACTGTTAATTACTGTATTGACCCTTATTGATTATAATATTAACTATTAATGATTATTGTATTAATAATTATTGATAATAATATTAAGTATTATTGAGAACTGTATTAATTCGCGACACACCAATCCACCTTTTTTAGTTCCTTTAATTACCCTGCTCTCCTAACTGGGCATTGTTTTCCAAAACAGGACACAATAGCAAGACTATAAGTTAAGAATCTAATTGAAAAAAATAACAAGTCTGGCCAGTGCCATTCCGTTATATTTGATGTCTGTGGGCCTGGGCGTTAGGCGCCTACTTGAAATTTCTCTGCATGAACCAAACGCTACAGGACTTCGGTGAAACAAACTTTGTTCTATGCAAGGTGCACGTGAAAATCATCAGGCTTCTGCAGATGTTCATGTTTTCTATTTGTGTCCATTTCAACAAATATTCATAAACAACTTCTGCAGAATCTTCGTTGGATGATAGGAGAGATGTGTCTCACAATATGCAATTTTCTTATGTTCTTTGAGTAACGTTAGGCAGCTACATCACTGACAAGCAGACTCAACATTAGCTAAGTTCGCTCACATGAACCATTCAGGTCAAACATTGTTGCAGTAAAACATACAGTAAATGACCTTAACTTCATGATCATGTTATTTGCAGCATTTATAATAGCCATAGAAAATCTGTGTGTTCACACCTTGCAGCTGCACCTAGCTGACATAGATGACATACCATGTCTTTGCAAGCCAGCTGAGCACACCGTAGTGGAGCGGGTTGTTCCGGCTACATTTAGGAAACCAATCGTCCCATGAATCAGCTCATTTTTCTGATACCTGATTTTTCCAATACCAGAAGTATATTTTTCATATCAGGTCCGATATCCAATTTTGTATTAACCTGTATTACCTCCTTTTGATTATTGTCCCTCAGGACTACTGGCTGTCATTGCTATTCAAGCATCTGGTTGGTCAGAGGGTTTTGTCTGTGCAAGTTGCGGGGTTACAGAGAAGGCCCCGCCCAGGCAGAGTCATCAGAGACAAACTGCGTATCTACGCTCACTGCACCAGTTCACGGAGGTACACACACACACACACATATCTACGCTCACTGCACCAGTTCACGGAGGTACACACACACACACACACACATATCTACACTCATTGCACCAGTTCAAAAAGGTACTCACACACACACACACACACACACACACACACACACACAGACACACACATAAACACACAAATATCTTTGCTCACTGTACCAGTTCACGGAGGTACACACACACACATCTACGCTCATTGCACCAGTTCATGAAGGTACGCACACATACACACACACACACACACACACACACAAATATCTATGCTCACTGCACCAGTTCATGAAGATACGCACACATACACACACATACACACACATACACACACACACACAAATATCTATGCTCATTGCACCAGCTCACAAAGGTACTCACACACACACACACACACACACAGACACACACATAAACACACAAATATCTTTGCTCACTGTACCAGTTCATGAAAGCACACACACACACATCTATGTTCACTGCACCAGTTCACAGTTCGCGAATGCACACACACACTCTCACACTCACAATCTGTGCTCACTGCACCAGGTCACAAAGGTACACACACACACACACACAAAAACACATAACACATAAGTAGACACACTCATCCATGCTCACTGCACCAGTTCACAGAGGTGTGGTGTGTGTGTGTCTGTGTATGTGTGTTTGTGTGTATTTGTTGGGCCTATGTGTGTGTGTGGGAGGGGATAGTGAGGGGGCGGTCCGTGTGAATGTGTGTGTGTGTGTGTGTGTGAACTGTGCTGAAGTGCGGTGGGACCTCTGAGAGGTGGGCGGGTGTTGCCAGGGGCACAGACAGGTGTCTGGTTACGCGTCTCTCCCCCATGAGGTCATGTGATCTCAGAGCAGAGCGAGGCGACTCATCACCTCAACCCCCTTTCAATCGCCCCGTCTATTGCCCTGTGTGTGTGTGTGTGTGTGTGGTGTGTGTGTGGTGTGTGTGTGTGTGTGCGTGTGTGTGTGTATGTGTGTGACTCATCACCTCAACTCCATTTCAAACAACCTGTCTACTGCCCAGTCTGTGTGTGTGTTGGGGGGAGGGGGGTTGAGTGTGTGAATGTGTGTGTGAGTGAGAGAGGGAGTGTGTGTGTGTGTGTGTGTGAGTTAAAGACAAAGACAGAGAGTAAGTGTGTGTGTGTGTGTGTGCAGAGCAAGTGTAATAGGAGGACGCGTTACTTGGATGAAATGTTTTGCAGCAGTTAACGAAACGGAACACAAAGCTGGCGGAGTTGAGAAACCGGAAGTCCCGCCCTGCTGTGAAAGTAGCCAATTACATTGTTGGACGCGGTATGACTGATGGTTAACCTTCTGTTTACTGTCTCTGTCACCATGGTAATAGCCATGCTTTTAATGTTGGCACAGTTGTAGTGAACAATGCGCCGTTTTAAAGAATGTTTTTAGTGTTATTTGAACAATGTAGATTTTGACATTGTTCAGTTAAGATTTTTACAAGGATTCCTACAATACACTTTTTCAATCAGTACGACCCAGCGATCTGGAAATCCATTCAGTTTGATAGGGGCTGATCTTGTTCATCCCAAATAGCTGCCCTAGGGAGTTCAAAGATGGCTGCTGTGTGAAGGGACTTGCCTTAGAAGGACTTTGGCACAACTTACCTTAGCGTGCACACACACACACACACCAGGACACACAGGGCAGTGAACTAACACACACAAACACACACACACACACACACACAAACACACACACCAGGACACATAGGGCAGTGGGCTAACACACACACACAAACACACACACCAGGACACATAGGGCAGTTGGCTAAAACACACACACACACACATACAAATACACACACCAGGACACATAGGGCAGTTGGCTAAAACACACACACACACACATACAAATACACACACCAGGACACATAGGGCAGTTGGCTAAAACACACACACACACACATACAAATACACACACCAGGACACATAGGGCAGTTGGCTAAAACACACACACACACACATACAAATACACACACCAGGACACATAGGGCAGTTGGCTAAAACACACACACACACACATACAAACACACACACCAGGACACATAGGGCAGTGGGCTAACACACACACCAGGACACATAGGGAAGTGACACACACAAAAGGTTGCTGTGAGGTCATGGGTACGAGTGCGGTTTGTCCTCTTCACCTGCATCAGCTTTTTATTCTTATTAAACGTGTATTTTGCCAGGGACATAAATCACATTAAGATTCAGATCTCTTTTACACATCAGACCTGCCAAGAAGGCAACAATAACAACAAAACAGAACATTTCAGGAGAACAGACACATTAAACTCTTGACTAGCTTTGGAATTCAGAAGTTTTCTTTGTCTCTGTAGGTCATCACGTGCAGCTGGAGCACCGTGAGGCAGTCAAGACAAGATAGATCAACTTGAGCCACTGTGCTTGTCATTATAGGCTCATAGCTTAGCATACACTTAGCCACTGTGCTTGTCATTATAGGCTCATAGCTTAGCATACACTTAGCCACTGTGCTTGTCATTATAGGCTCATAGCTTAGCATACACTTAGCCACTGTGCTTGTGATTATAGGCTCATAGCTTAGCATACACTTAGCCACTGTGCTTGTCATTATAGGCTCATAGCTTAGCATACACTTAGCCACTGTGCTTGTGATTATAGGCTCATAGCTTAGCATACACTTAGCCACTGTGCTTGTGATTATAGGGTCACAGGTTAGCATACAGTTAGCCACTGTGCTTGTGATTATAGGGTCACAAGTTAGCATACAGTTAGCCACTGTGCTTGTGATTATAGGGTCACAAGTTAGCATACAGTTAGCCACTGTGCTTGTGATTATAGGGTCATAGGTTAGCATACGGTATATGGAGGACCAGAAGTGTCATGGAAAAGAAATCTCCAGAAAGGAAATTTGTTATTACATTACATTATTTGTAATGCAGTAAATGTAAATTTGACAAAGAAATATTCAACGCAAAAATCTTAATGCAAACCCTTGATCCAATCATTACTCCACATTAAGAAGTGAATGAAATACATATTGAATGCTTGGATTTCATTATGCCATTACTCTACTCATATTCAACCAGCTTTCACACACACACACACACACACACACACTCCTACATTACTCTACTCATATTCAACCAGCTTTCACACACACACACACACACACACACACACTCCTACATTACTCTACTCATATTCAACCAGCTTTCACACACACACACACACACACACACACTCCTACATTACTCTACTCATATTCAACCAGCTTTCACACACACACACACACACACACACACACTCACACACACTCCTCCATTATTCTACTCATATTCAACCAGCTTTCACACAGACACACACACACACACACACACACACACACACACACACACACACTCACACACACTCCTCCATTACTCTACTCATATTCAACCAGCTTTCACACACACACACACACACACACACACTCCTACATTACTCTACTCATATTCAACCAGCTTTCACACACACACACACACACTCACACACACTCCTCCATTATTCTACTCATATTCAACCAGCTTTCACACACACACACACACACACACACACACTCCTACATTACTCTACTCATATTCAACCAGCTTCACACACACACACACACACACACACACTCCTACATTACTCTACTCATATTCAACCAGCTTTCACACACACACACACACACACACACACTCTACATTACTCTACTCATATTCAACCAGCTTTCACACACACACACACACACTCACACACACTCCTCATTATTCTACTCATATTCAACCAGCTTTCACACAGACACACACACACACACCACACACACTCACACACACCCCCAACTCTATCATATTCAACCAGCTTTCACACACACACACACACACACACACACACTCCTCATTACTCTACTCATATCAACCACTTTCACACACCACAACACACACACACACACACACACTCCTCCATTACGCTACTCATATTCAACCAGCTTCACACACACACAACACACAACACCACACACACCCACCACCAACAACACACACACACCACACCACACACACTCCTCCATTACTCTACTCATATTCAACCAGCTTTCACACACACACACACACCACACACACACACACACTCCTCCATTACTCTACTCATATTCATCCAGCTTTCACACACACACACACACACACTCACACACACTCCTCCATTACTCTACTCATATTCAACCAGCTTTCACACACACACAACACACACACACACACACACTCCTCCATTACTCTACTCATATTCAACCAGCTTTCACACACACACACACACACACACACAACACACACACACTCCTCCATTACTCTACTCATATTCATCCAGCTTTCACACACACACACACACACACACTCACACACACTCTCCATTACTCTACTCATATTCAACCAGCTTTCACACACACACATACACACACACACACACACACTCCTCCATTACTCTACTCATATTCAACCAGCTTTCACACATACACACACACACACACCACACACACTCCTCCATTACTCTACTCATATTCAACCAGCTTTCACCACACACACACACACACACACACACACACACACACACTCCTCCATTACTCTACTCATATTCAACCAGCTTTCACACACACACACACACACACACACACACTCACACACACTCCTCCATTACTCTACTCATATTCAACCAGCTTTCACACACACACACTCACACACACTCCTCCATTACTCTACTCATATTCTATCACCTCACACACACACACACACACACACACACACACTCCTCCATTACTCTACTCATATTCTATTACCTCACACACACACACACTCACACACACTCCTCCATTACTCTACTCATATTCAACCAGCTTTCACACACACACACACTCACACACACTCCTCCATTACTCTACTCATATTCTATCACCTCACACACACACACACACACACACTCCTCCATTACTCTACTCATATTCTATCACCTCACACACACACACACTCCTCCATTACTCTACTCATATTCTATTACCTCACACACACACACACTCCTCCTATTCTGCCTTCCATGTTGTATTTCTTTTCATGTGTTGTCAGGATCAGTCCGGGTGTGTGTGTGTGTTGTGTGTTGTGTCTCCTCACTGTGCCAGTCCACTCTCATCATGCTTATATTGGGGTTACTTAATCATTTGCAACAAGTGTGAAGAATTTGGACTCATAGGGTCAAATCATGATCATGAATTGTGCTTCAGTTGCCAACTTCTGCTGCCTGTGATTCCCATCCTGCATCAAAGTGCAGAACCAGGGTAAATGCCTGTGATTCCCATCCTGCATCAAAGTGCAGAAACAGGGTAAATGCCTGTGATTCCCATCCTGCATCAAAGTGCAGAACCACGGCAAATGTGTAAATGTGAGTTTTGTAAAAACAGGTCAGAATGGTTCTTGGTTTGAGATTCATTAAATCTGTTTCAGCCACTAAGTGTTTGGTTCAGAGAATGGAGTTTAGTGTTTTAGCTTTTGTGAAAAACTGTAATATTGTATTTCATGTTGTGTTCAGAGAATGGAGATGCACCTTTTCCATTCCCTTGTCCGTTTGGAAAAGAATGCTGAAAAGAACTTTTGCTCACCATTCTGAAGAAGTCACTGTTGCTAATCCTCACCCTCCTTGACAACCGCGAACTCAGAGGACTTTGGACGGCTTAGAAAGGGCTGAACCCAACGCATAGAGATATTGCAGCAGCCTAGATAAAACATGACAAATAAAAGCCTGTCACCTAGATTAGCAACTTCAGAAAACTACAGTTTCATGCAAAAGATGTGGACAATGGGGTTTGACCCGATAGGCCATAGACTGTTTGAAGAAAAGGCAGCTGAGGCTTCTGCCACAGTCCACTGCTGCACAGCTGCACTAGTTCACAAGACCTGTTCCTGTCCAAGACTCCTTTAGAAGAATCATTGCACTCAATCAGAATATTAATTTCAACAACAGCAACTGACACACACACACACACTCTCACACAGGCACACACAGATATGCACACATTCTGACACAGACACACACCCACACACACTCCGACACTCTGAGTTGCTCAAAGGCCCCCTATAAATCACCCTCTGCACAAAGTCAAGTAGATGTGCATGCTCACACACACACACACATACACACACACACACACACACACACATGAAAATAAAACCTGCTCGTAAATAACATTCTGCAGACACTTGTCCTTCTACAGAACAGGCCATAAAACTCAAAAAGTATCAGTTATCACTGGCCAAGCATCTCCTCTCAGCACTCAAAGTGTGTGTGTGTGTGTGTGTGTGTGTGTGTGTGTGTGTGTGCAATAGGCTGCTCTGTCCTGTGTGGAGTGGCTTGAAGACTGACTGAAGGCTTTGAAGCTGCTCTGACATAGTCACTGTCTCAGTCTCTCTCTCTGTGTGTGTGTGTGTATGTGAAGTTGCACTGATATAGACACATTCTCAATCTGTCAACAAGAGGCTAAACTTACTGCCCATCAGCCATGGTTCTGGTGTGTGTGTGTGTGTGTGTGTGTGTGTGAGAGAGAGAGACCATATAGGCCATTGCAGTTTTTGCCAATCATTTTCACACTTACAGTGTTACTTTCATACAGTGTCACCTGTTTTGAAACTGTCGCACCACAGTGACGCACCACAGTGAGACTCCTTTGTATCAAGAGATGTGTGTGTGTTCATGTGGTTTACTATAATGATGCTCTGTTATGGAAAACCAGTACAGTAGTACAATGTTGCCACATTGTCTTGGTATAAATGAACAAATCTAGCAATGGTCCACACCAGACTCTCTGTGCTGGAAGCTGTAGTCTGTAGGAGTCTGTAGGAGTCTGTAGGAGTACAGCACTAAGCCATTTCAGAGGGAGCCTCTCTGTGCTGGAAGCTGTAGTCTGTAGGCATCTGTAGGAGTCTGTAGGAATACAGCACTAAGCCATTTCAGAGGGAGCCTCTCTGTGCTGGAAGCTGTAGTCTGTAGGAGTCTGTAGGAGTCTGTAGGAGTACAGCACTAAGCCATTTCAGAGGGAGCCTCTCTGTGCTGGAAGCTGTAGTCTGCAGGCATCTGTAGGAGTCTGTAGGAATACAGCACTAAGCCATTTCAGAGGGAGCCTCTCTGTGCTGGAAGCTGTAGTCTGTAGGCATCTGTAGGAGTCTGTAGGAATACAGCACTAAGCCATTTCAGAGGGAGCCTCTCTGTGCTGGAAGCTGTAGTCTGTAGGCATCTGTAGGAGTCTGTAGGAATACAGCACTAAGGCATTTCAGTGGATTTGCTGTATCTTGTAGGTCACAGTTTTCTGTACTGTTGTAATTTTGGACAGTGTGTTCCAATGTGTATATTAGTGCACCATGTGACCTTGTCTCCTGCACAGCAAAAAGGTCAGAGGTCATTACATGGGGATTACATCACTTGAGGTTGTCATGTGATGTCCCACTATAAGGTTCTCATGTGATGTCCCACTATAAGGTTCTCATGTGATGTCCCACTATAAGGTTCTCATGTGATGTCCCACTATAAGGTTCTCATGTGATGTCCCACTATAAGATTCTCATGTGATGTCCCACTATAAGGTTCTCATGTGATGTCCCACTATAAAAAGTAATGCATGTAGGTCTACAAAACAGTGAACAGCACAAATATGTACACAGAGTTGAATGTCGATTGGTTGAATATTTTGTATTTGATTTCTTTTAGATTTTGGTTTCATAGTTAACTGTTTTGATAAGCGTGTCTAATTACCTGCAGAACCTGCTGTAGTTGGACTCATTTTGTTGGAGGTGAACATTGACTAGTAGAAGTATCCATGAAGTTTGGATGAAGTTGTGACTGAATGCATTTGTCCTAAAGCAATGGAAAAGAGAACACTGTGTGGCTCCACTAGTCTGTGGTTGTTGTGGATGTGTTAAGAGTTTTGAAAAAGTAGACACTGTGTTAAGCCAAGTGTGAAAATTATATACTATAATAATATACTATATACTACTATACTATACTATACTATACTATACTATACTATAATATCAACTGCACTCTCACACACACCACCAAATCCCTTGCTCGGAGAAAAAAGTCAAGTAGCTCACACACACACACACACATACACACACGCACACATGCTAGGTGTCAATTCAATTCAATTCAGTTTTATTTATACAGCGCCTTTTACAATAGTATTGTCTCGTGGCGCTTCACAGAAGGAGCACCCAAGAGCAACAGGGGCAGGAAACACTCCCTTATGTTCAGTTAATCTAGGAAGAAACCTTGGGCAGATCCACGACTCAAGGGGCTAACCCAACTGCCAGGGGTCATGGAGAAAAATTACAATCAGTAGTAACCATGACAGACTATAAGTTGCCTATGGTTTAGCTAAGTTTCATAATAGTTCATAATAGAGTATTATCCCACTTTACATTACATGGTAGTCAGTCTATAGGTGGTTATCAGGAATTATGGCTGGACAATGTAGCAGCGGCCAGGCACAGTGACAAACTCAAAGGAGTGAGATGGGTCATGGGGGTAACAGTAAGGGTCCATTTGACAGCACCATTGTGAGGGGGGGTCAATCACAAAGCCTCAGGAAGTGGAGTCGGGCCCAGCATCGGCGTCCAGGAAGGTCCTCTGTGATGGGGAGTCGGTCCTGACATGGGCCTCCCGTAGTGTTGGTTGTAGTCCACTCAGGAGGGGAGGGTGAGAGGAGTCCGCCAGAATGAGGCAGGAATGACACTCAGCAAAGATAATTGTGGACAGAGGAAAATAGTGAGTATTTTAGTGAGTATTTTAAAATCAATTCGACTTTTAATAGGGAGCCAATGTAGGGAAGCAAGGATAGGAGAGATATGTTCATATTTTTTAGTCCTGGTGAGAGTTCGGGCCGCAGCATTTTGTATTAGTTGTAGGTTTTTGATGCAGGTATTGCTACACCCAAAGAACAGAGCATTGCAATAATCGAGCCTGGAAGTAATAAATGCGTATATTAATTTTTCAGCATCCTCAAAGGATAAGAACTTGCTAACCTTAGCAATATTTCGTAGGTGAAAAAAAGATGTTTTTGAAATGTGTTTTACAGGACTATTTAGAGAGAGGTCCTGGTCAATAATTACCCCGAGGTCTTTAACTTTTGCATTACATTACAGTGACAGGCCACTGAGTAAGTTTTGGTGATGGGGTAGAGTGTCGGTCAGCTGTTTAGGGCCAATCATCATAACTTCAGTTTTATCAGAATTTAAACATAGGAAATTATTAGTCATCCAGGTTTTGATGTCTAGGAGACATGCATCAAGTTTAGTCACTGGCATATAGTCATTAGGCTTCATAAGGTGTGACCCTGAACATGACCTTTCTCACACACACACACACACACACACACACACACACACATATGGTCCTAACTTTATGTGTATTGTTACAGGGCAAGATCTGGTAGGAGATTTAATTGTGTGTGTGCATGCGTGTATGTGTGTGTGCGTTTGTGTCTACATGCGTGTGTGTGTGTGTGTGTGTGTGTGTGTGTGTGTGTGTGTGTGCGTGTGTGTGTATGTGTCTGCAGATGCTATCAGCTCTTCTGATCCCTAAATCCAAGCAGTAGTCCCTGTGCTGATGGGATATACGTGTATGTGTCTGTGTGAATGTGTGTGTGTGTGTGTGTGTGTGTGTGTGAGAAAAGAGTTTCTGATTGGTTGGGTGTGTTGACAAAGTCTCTCTCTCCCTCTCTCTCTCTCTCTCTCTCTCTCTGTGTGTGTGTCTCTCTCTGTCTGTGTGTTTATGTGAAAGAGAGAATGAGATCCTTTAATCTAGTCATCAGTCTGCTGATGCAGGCAGGTCAGAAGGAGAGTTCACTTTTGGACAGAAATATATTAGAGGAGAGGAGAAGAGGAGGAAAGGAGAGAAAGAGAGGAGAAGAGGAGGAAAGGAGAGGAAGAGAGGAGAGGGGGAAAGGAGAGGAAGAGGAGGAAAGGAGAGGAAGAGAGGAGAGGGGGAAAGGAGAGGAAGAGAGGAGAGGGGGAAAGGAGAGAAAGAGAGGAGAAGAGGAGGAAAGGAGAGGAAGAGAGGAGAGGAGGAAAGGAGAGGAAGAGAGGAGAGGGGGAAAGGAGAGGAAGAGAGGAGACGGGGAAAGGAGAGGAAGAGGAGGAAAGGAGAGGAAGAGAGGAGAGGGGGAAAGGAGAGGAAGAGAGGAGAGGGGGAAAGGAGAGGAAGAGGGGGAAAGGAGAGGAAGAGAAGAGCAGTTTGAAGGGCTGTAAAACATTAGCACATCTAGACTCATGTTATTGAGGTTAAAATGCAGTGGATGTTTTTGTGCTTGCAGAAGCATAGGACTGTGTGTGTGTGTCTGTGTGTGTGTGTGTGTGTTTGTCAGAGTGTTTGTTAGAGTGTTGGTTTGTCTAGAGTGTTGGTTTGTCTAGAGTGGTGTGTTTGTCCAGAGTGTTGGTTTGTCTAGAGTGTTGGTTTGTCTAGAGTGGTGTGTTTGTCCAGAGTGTTGGTTTGTCTAGAGTGGTGTGTTTGTCTAGAGTGGTGTGTTTGTCTAGACTGTTGGTTTGTCTAGAGTGGTGTGTTTGTCTGGAGTGGTGTGTTTGTCTAGAGTGTTGGTTTGTCTAGAGTGGTGTGTTTGTCTAGAGTGTTGGTTTGTCTAGAGTGGTGTGTTTGTCTAGAGTGGTGTGTTTGTCCAGAGTGTTGGTTTGTCTAGAGTGGTGTGTTTGTCCAGAGTGTTGGTTTGTCTAGAGTGGTGGGTTTGTCTAGAGTGGTGTGTTTGTCCAGAGTGTTGGTTTGTCTAGAGTGGTGTGTTTGTCCAGAGTGTTGGTTTGTCTAGAGTGGTGTGTTTGTCTAGAGTGTTGGTTTGTCTAGAGTGTTGGTTTGTCTAGAGTGGTGTGTTTGTCTAGAGTGTTGGTTTGTCTAGAGTGGTGTGTTTGTCTAGAGTGTTGGTTTGTCTAGAGTGGTGGTTTGTCTAGAGTGTTGTGTTTGTCTAGAGTGGTGTGTTTGTCTAGAGTGGTGTGTTTGTCTAGAGTGGTGGTTTGTCTAGAGTGGTGGTTTGTCTAGAGTGGTGTGTTTGTCTAGAGTGTTGGTTTGTCTAGAGTGGTGGTTTGTCTAGAGTGGTGTGTTTGTCTAGAGTGGTGTGTTTGTCTAGAGTGGTGTGTTTGTCCAGAGTGTTGGTTTGTCTAGAGTGTTGGTTTGTCTAGAGTGTTGGTTTGTCTAGAGTGGTGTGTTTGTATAGAGTGTTGGTTTGTCTAGACTGTTGGTTTGTTTAGAGTGGTGTGTTTGTCCAGAATGTTGGTTTGTCTAGAGTGGTGTGTTTGTCTAGAGTGGTGTGTTTGTCTAGAGTGTTGGTTTGTCTAGAGTGGTGTGT